>OW285239.1:56246568-56846568 GCA_935421215.2 Melolontha melolontha
ATGAGGATTTATTGTAATCCAGAACAACATGAACAGAAAAAAAAGGATGATGTATCTAGAATTTCACTTTGATATAAAAAAAAAAAAAGTTGAATGAATAATAAAAAACTAATTATAATTAAATATGATCAAAGCGATCCTGACATTGCAATAGTGACAGATATTTAAGTAACAACATAAATTCTGGTTATGAGTAAAAGACACACCCAGTATAATATATTAATGAAATAGTTGAAAATGCAGACAATAAAATTGAAAAAAGGGTGAATTTAAATTATATGCACATAAAAGCATTCGATTTAGATAAATTAACAAATAATCAGATCACCAGATGGTATATATAAAAATTTGAAAGTCAACGTTTGAACTGATTTGACCAATATGGAAAACAATTAAATTAATTAAAAATCTTAGTACTAAGAATTGCATCCATAATTTATCGATGATCTTTCATAAACCTTACATCGATATTTACACACCTTGTATATGCAATAATATCCTATATAACACACACAAGTATTTAAACTAATGGCGAAAATTTCAATGCATAAAAGTTTATACCAAAATTTATCTATTAAGATTTATCTGCACTGTATATGCAGAGATATTTTACATATATAAAAAAATGAATTGTTCAGTAAATTTTACTGATGATAATTACAGCAATTATAATATCAAAATTATTTCTAAATAAATTTTATGTTTTTACACGGTATGGGTAGAAATAAATCTTTTACAATGATTTTAATAAAATTGACTATTTAATTAGTTATAGTTTTTCCACTACGAAAAAAAACAAAATGGAAAATTTATCTCAGCTAATTTGAATGACACTGAACATTTTTAATATATATAAAAAAAACTAAATAATTCATATAAATTTTTATGATTCCGTGTGGCGCTGACGATTGATTATATCGTTACGGACTACGACCTTTCTTATGCGTCTGCAGAAACAAGGAATAAACTGAAAGTCTACCTCATGTCCAGCATACGTTGTTTGACTTAATTTTGGGGGTTAAAACGCCCGTACCAACTTGCTTGCCCTATTATATAGGAAGAGAAAAAAATATAAGAATAATGAAATACTCGAACCAAGTCTCATCGAAATAACAATAAAATCTACCAAATATATTCTCGAAGACACTCACCTCGTATAAAACGTGTTCGTGGTTACCACATGGCCGATGTTCGCATGACAAAGAATTTACATCTTCATTTATCCGTGTAGTTACACTAATTTTTAAGCAACTAAAGTAGTACGATAATTAGAAAATATTATGTAACTGAACTAAATTGTACGAGGGTCGAATTTGAAGTATTACAACATGATCGCCGCGGAGATCTTATACTAAAGAAACCAACTAAGTTATAGGGGCGAGCGGTAGGGGGGGATCTTAAATTTTATGAAGGCGCCACCATGTTTCTGTTCTTTAGCCGTTATAGTGAACATAGAAACTGCCTATTGTAAATTGAATAAATCAAAGGTATCTACGTGTTTCGTCATTATATATACCAATAAAACAACAATGTAACACAATAGTTTTAAGAAACTCTTTGAGAATGGCATAACAGCCGAAACATATGTGTTAGAGAATATAATAAAATTTGTGAAATATAGCCAAGTGTGTTATTCCTACCAAGTACATCAATAATTACTAAAATGTTTTAACCAGAAGTGTCCGCAACATCAATTAATGAAATTAATTATTTCCTTAAAGGTAATTTGGAAGCGAAGATTACTACAATACTATTAGCAGTGGTTCAATTAATTTCTATGTGGTTGCAATACGATTCGTATTTAAAAAATAAAAAAACGGCTTTAAATAGTTACCGGAAAGAACAATAGTTTTGTTCGAGGAGTAATTCAAGAGGACCGGCATATTACTGCAAGGAGTATTGAAACAATCTTGAAGATTAGCTTCAAGGTAATTAACATTATTTTGCTCAAACATTTGAAGGTACGTAAGTAATTATATATCCAGGATTTATCATCGGTAATGACATTAAATACATTCCTTGAAGGTTCTCAATAAATCTTTTAGAATAAAAACTCACACCACTCTACCTGTGTTTGTTTTTGTTCTTCGGTTAAACAATGTGGAATCTACCGGCTTCTTCACAAGAAGGTGTGCAAAATTATATCCACTGCAGATGATGCAATGCCTATTCTTTCTGAATCTTCCTATGACTAATGTACCGATTTACTTTAATTTGCTTCTCTGTGGTACAAATGTTTTCCAATTGTACACCTTTCAACGTTAAGAAATAAGTAATTAAACTTCTAGTTTCACAAATTCTTTTATTGTAAATACCACTACAATATTGTTTCGCCATACAATGGCTTCATCAGGTGGATGAAATACTGTTATGAAATACACCTTTCATATATAAATTATGCAACCAGTAACTAACTGTAGCTAATAAAGGACTAGATTACCAAAAGCTGCCATGCAATTTTGAAGATATTGATTTTATGATAAACCTCATTTAAAATCACCAAAAATTAATGTATCGAAAGGCATGTCGAAGAATTTCTATGCTGTTTATTAAAAAACATAAATAAATAGTTTATCTCTATGTGCCGGATCAAGGTATTACTAATAAATTTTAGAATAATCGTCCGTATAAATCAATTTTGGTAAGCATAGTAATGATCGTTGTTAAGTGTGGAATTCCCTTATCATTTCTATTATAAAATTATAATTTAAATAAAATTTTGATGTAAAATTTTAATTTTTGAAAATAATAATAATAATTTTGAACAGATTCCTCAATAGGGAATTCTGTTAATTGAAAAGTAATTAATTGTACGAAAAATTTTAATTATTTTATTAATTTTTAACTATACTTTATACTGGATATAATATATGTATTTAATTAAAAAATGCCGTGATTGTATTTACGCATACAAAATTATTTCTTTACTAGATTATTACATTTTGTTATAAGAATAATATGATTGTGCAGTTTTTTGCATTTGCACGCGCTAGTTAATAGCTTTATAGATGTGGTAATTTCAAAGCCGATTATGATTTAATTAATTAAACGACATTGCTAATAAACAAAGTTTCGCATTAATTAAACGTGGTGATTATTAAATGCTGGTTTATCGCCTCCGGGACATTAATATTACACATTCTTAGCTTGCTACAGCGCATCGATTATACTTGCATATAATACATAAGTGTAATTCATTTATACGAGCTAATGTTTTTCTTATTTGTATGACAGATGCGTATAATAAGAATCACTATAAAATGAAGAATTAAGCACTGCCTAAGAATATCGTTATTATAAAATACTTTAAGGGAAAACAATAAATCTCCTAATATTCTAACGAATAGCAGTAATAAATAAACGTATAAGCCTTTTAATTTATACTTAATACTCACACCGGCAAATTTAAAGGAAGTGATTGTAAGTTTGGTTTAGTTCTTGCTTTTATTATTTTATAGCCTACATCTAAATAGGTATGAATGGTCCAGTAAACAATTGAAGTTTTTATTGTTAAAACGTCAAACGTGTGTGTTATGTCTTACATTTTAAACGTGTATTATCGGTAGATAACAATTAAGTTGAGTAATCAGTTTAGTTTGTTCGGGTTGTAATTTGCCTTTTTTTTTTAATTTAAATCTTGTAAAAACCAGGTAATAATGGATGACTTAGTACTGACACTACCGACAGATATTGCTAGAGACCAAGCGATGATCGAACATGTTTCAACACGTTCGATTAATAATCGTGAAGTTGTTCGAAAGTTCGGTAAATCAGAATCAACCATCCATCGCATTGTAAGTCATTGGACGCAAATCGGGGAGTATGTGAGAAGAAGAGGGCAAGGCAGAAAACGCCCAACGACGGTTGCAGATTATCGTTTTATAACGTTGCAAACGCTGCGAAACAGACGTCAAACGGCAGTTCAAACAAAAAGCATACCGGAAGATGTTCACAGAACAACCATAAGTGAGCGTACAGTAAGAAGAAGACTTAATTGAGTTGTTCTTCATTCAGATGTGCAAAAAAAGCCCCACAGCGTCGTCATCATGTAGCGCGATTAGAATATGGTCGAAAAAATCCGAAATTGGAATGATGACCAGTGGGTCAAATTTTGTTCATGGACGAGAGCCGCTTCTGTGTAAAATCAATTGACGATAGGAAAAGATTGTATCGACGCTAAGGAGAACAAAATGCACTATTTAACTTTATTAACTATTACTGTATCTTTTGGTGGAGGTTCTATTATGATATGGAATATATGTTTGAGGGCACGCACGGATTTAGTGATGAATGATACCGGAGTGTTAACTGCAAATATAGAGAGTTTCTCCAAGACCATATGGTAACCTTTGCATCATATATCGGAGAAAATTTCATAATGCACGATAATATGCGTTTACACGTCGCCCATTGTGTAACTGACTTTTGAAACGAAGGGGGTATAACAACAATGAACTGGCCACCGTCTTATCCTGACCTGAACCCGATCGAACATGTGTGGCACATGCTAGGCAGAAGACTTAGGTCAAGAATTCTTGCCGTTCAAAACAGAGAAGAAGTAGGAGTTGCATTGATTGAGAAATGAGACACAACTGATCGATGACCTCATCAGAAGTATGGGAAAATGAATGACTGCAGTTATACAGGCTCGTACACACGCTGTTGAAGCAAACGGAAAAATACATTAAATAATTAACTATGTTCAAAATCTAAAATGAAGTTATTCTACTTAAAACCATATTTTGTTCTAGTCTACAAACATTGTATCACATAATACAATGTTTGTAAATGAAATGTCAATTACTCCACCTAACTTTGTATTAGGAGATTACCTGGGAAATATTAACGATATGTATACTATAGAATAATGCGATATTATGCCTGTTCCTTTAAATTGCCGATATATGTAATCTACTTGTACGTATATGTAATGAAAAAAGTAATATTTTTCTATAAATATTGCTGATAATTCTTACTTTCGGTTCGATTTCGATTTAATCAAACACACGGTAATTAAGAATAGCTATATTAATAGAAAGTGCACTAAACAGCAACTAACAATAAATATAGTATGCATATTTTTATACACATTTATGTCTTCGATAGTAAGTATACGACGATTACTGCTCGAATGATTCATTTTGCTTCTTGAGCGTTTATGTAGTCCTCGGCTTATTCGAGAATAATCTCTCGGAAATCCGGACTATTCTATGGCGTGCACAGTCAGTGACGGCATCACTTAAGTCACCGGCTGACTTAGCGTTGCATGACGCACATCACGTTACTGTAATATGTACTTAAATGTATATCACATTTATATCTTAAATAAATAATTATGAAATTTTCTTTGTATGCATTGTCTTTGGCTCATATTAAGATGCTTTATTCTGCCTATTCCTTCTGGAAAGGAGTTCAAGAGTGGGTAGTTTATCCAAATACATATATAACTTCCGAAATTGGTGGAGATTGTGACTTGAAATCTGAAATAGAAATAAGAAAACACCCTAACCACAATATATATCAATAAATACTATATACGTATTTCGGCAACTAAGTTGCCATCTTCAGTAGAATAACCTTAAAACTGAAAAAATATTGTCTAATTCGATCTGTTATTCTTGTTTTAATGATCTCTTAGATTTGTGTGTATTGGGCTCTAAATAAAATATTATTATTATCTCGCACTTCGTCAACCGTGTAGCGGGGAAACATTTATACATCACAGAATGCTATTTACTACAAGTTCAAGGATGTAATTTATTATTATCTGATAGATAATTATGCCAAACATTTTGTTCAAATGAACCGATGGGGTAATATAATGGCAACCAAGAACGAATTATTCTTGTTATTTATTATTATTATTATTAAATTTATTATTATTACTAATAGTACTATATGAGTTGCTTCAGTTTCGTCTCCCCAAAATATGTCTCCCTTTTTCATAAAGTGGAAGCGATGTAATATGAGTATATAATCAAACTTAATATCTCCAGATTGTAATTTAGATTTAAATTGCAGAATTTAATTCCTATCTGGCGAATTAAACTTCCCTAGATTATAAATGCAGATTTCATTAACATTTTTATATCCTAAACTAATCATGTATTTTTTCCGAATTAATTTGTAATTCGAAACCAATTTTTTCATAATTTACTAAATAAACAGGCCAATTTTTACCATCAAATAACACATCTTCGTTCACACTAGGTGATTATTTAGACGTTATTAACTAAATTTTAAACTCGTTATTATAGATGTTCATAGTATTAAAGTAAATTGGATACCAAATGGTTAGCAGAGCTTTTCTTTATCGACGTGTTCGAAAAAAAAAGAAATTAAAGGCAGTTCATTTTAACGCCATCTGGTGTGAAAAATTGACTCGATTTCGTGCAAATATTTGAGTAAATGGTTATTTCCTAACAACATCAAATTAAACCGATGTAAACTGCAATATAATGAGACGCTTCAGTATTCTTTTTTGTATAAAGAATATATTGTGAAAGTAATTGAATTGGTAATTTAACGTAATTGGTTAGAAATAACAAAACTTTTAGGTATCTTGTCAAGCATGCATTTATATACAGGGTGTTACAAAAAAGTAGGTTAATCCGTTAACCATATATTTTTTGGGCTTAAATCATGCTACTTTCCTTATATCACATTCTGTTTGAACCATTTTGTTCAACAGGTTGTCTAAATTAACTGGAGGAAATTTAGCCCGTAGAATCCGAATTCGACATTAGAATTTACCTACAGCCCTCGGGGCGAGTCGAGAGCGGTATAGCTACATTTCCCGTAAGTCCTTACGCAAAATTGAAAACCACCATTTGTACCTAAAAATTTTCGTAGCCCTCCCTGCATATCGGGAAAGTCACTACCGCCCTAGAGCCGCCCCCGAGGGCTGTAGGTAAATTATGATGCCAGATTTTCTTCGAATATGGTTTTTTGTGAAGATCAGGCTACTTTTAAAATTAACTTTGACACACTGTATATTAAAAAAAGCGTTTAAATAGAAAATGACATTATTTAAGTCCAAAGAATATCTGGTTAACGGATTGAACTACTTTTTGTCACTTTTGTGATTTTTGTATTTTTCAAAATTCATATAAAAAATAAATAGCAAGAGGAGTTCGTTTTGCGTTAGTACTTACTTCAGTGTCTTAGAAGCAAAATGAATAAAAAGAATTCACAATTGACAAATAGCTGAAATTTGTTTGTCATACAAAACGTACAAGTATACATTAGTAGTCTTATCAAGCATTATTATGCTTGTCCTTTTGTACGAAAGATTCTCCTAAGAAACACAGGCTTTAATTCAAGCGTTGTCAGATTAACTCTTATCTTCAGGTACACTTGTTCTTTGACATAGTTTTCGGATTTTGCATTTTTCTGGAAAGGATACATCTTGATATACCTCTTCCTATACTTATTTCCCAGTAGGTGTAGATTGCCAAACAGCTTGTTGGATAGTTACTAAGAAATGTTCTACAAGCAAGGTCTATTTCAGAATCTAATTTAAGAAGTCTTTGAAATTGTTCCCAATTAATGCATTTATTTCCTAGATATCAGCAGTTTGTTTTTATGGGTTAGCCTGTAGCTAAATACTGCCGTTTCTGATTGAGGTGCTTCGAGTTTGAGAAGTCACGCTAACAGAACGCGTGTAAGAAATAACTGCGCATATATTAATATTTAAGAGCACTTTGCTTAGTTGATACCATTTACTAATTTTAGTAAGATCCGACTCTAATACAAGGTGGTCGGCAGATGTATTAATAGAGTTATAAATTTTTAGGTCAACAGCATATACCCTCAGGACTCTCAAAACAAATCATTTATTTAAATATTAAAAAATAAAGATGTAAGATTAGATCTTTGCGATACATCGGAGGTGGATAAAATGAAATCACAAGAAAATTCGTCGTGAAAGACGTCGTAGATATAATTTTATCAGTCTCAGTAGTGTAGGCGAAATCTCTATAACTTTAAGTTTAAGATATACTATAGCATGTTCGAATGTATCAAAAACTTCAGTAAAATCCATGTAAATAACATCCACTTGTATTGCTCGTGTAAATGTATTGTAATATTTACCAGATTTGTTGTCCTGCATCTTCCTATTATGAAACCATGTAGATGTATTGATAAAAAAGATTTTGTGGCGGCAAGGATTCTTTTGTAATGAATCTGCCCAAGTATCTTAGTAAAATACTAATTCCTCTATAATTCCTGATGTGTTCCAGTATTTAAAAAAGGTGGTTGTGCTTTTTTAAATATTGGAATTATCTAGCTGGTTTCTTAAACATTAGGAAATACGGACTTAGATAAAATTATGCTAAACAAAATTGTGAGGGAATAGGAAACTGCAGAGGCGTAGTCACGTATAAGAAAACCCGGAATATTATCGTCACCAGCAGATGCATCATTCAATTCCACAATCTTAATTCCACCAATTGTATCCAACACAACTTTCTGAGTTAATGATCCAATAAAAAAGGACGCACGATAGCTTAAAAGAAGAGTCGAGGTCTACTTGAGATTGAAAAACTTTATACCAGTAGAAAGTTTTTCATATATCGATGTATTTATGATATATTCAGTCGCTCAGTGACATGAAGAAAATTTTTTAAATATCCAAAAATTCCATTTTTCATACGTTGTCCTTTTATTTCAAGGACATTGAAATAAAAAGACAACGTATGAAAAATGGAAAGATGTAATTATATAGAATATATAGTCAAAATATTTCCCGAAATTCCTTTTCATAAGCAAAGCAATCACAGAGATATTTAAAAAATTTTCTTCACGTCACTGTGCGACTGAATATATCATAAATACTATCGGAGACGATATCTTAAAGCTGACGGATAATAACAAAAACAATAGTTTTGTTATTGTTAGTCTCGCTTTAAAATTTTTCATATCTGACATTTATCGAACCGCTAGTATACAAAGTAGTCTAAACAATGTTATCTTCAAGAGTTTTTATAAATATAAACATTGCAGTACGTAAATTCGATAGCGGTATTTTGAATCCATATTTATATTTTATATTTATTACTTCTCGTAACAAAGAAAAACACTCACGTAATACACATGATACTTAATATACAGGACGTTAAATACCCATAGAGCATACATTGTCTTTAAAAATTCAAAAGCAACTATAAATTTTTAACAGCTGACCTTCGTACCAAGTTATCGAACCCTTACCATAAAACTTGTACACGATATTATCTGATATCATTTTTATAAACATAAACATTGCATTCAATAGCGGTATTTTCTTATAGACATTCTGTATCCATTATATTTGTTACGTCTCGTAATACACGTAATACATATTTTTTAAATTTTCAATAATTCACTTGAATATATAAACAGCTGATTTTGTACGAGGTCATTGACCTTGGCATACAACAATGTATTTGTACGAGGTTATTGACCTTTGCATACAACAATGTTATTGCTTTTACAACATCGACAGCTGTTAGTATACAAATATACGCCGAAGCGTATATATGTGTGAAACTTTAATAGAGGTGTTTATTATTTATACATATTCTGAATTCATAGGCGGAACATGATACAATTTTCAGAGGGTTTTTAATTTTTGGGTTCGCGTTCTAATTGACAATATTTTGAATTCATATTCTATATAATTACATCTTTACATTTTTCATACGTTGTCTTTTTATTTCAATGTCCTTGAAATAAAAAGACAACGTATGAAAAATGGAATTTTTGGATATTTAAAAAATTTTCTTCACGTCACAGTGCGACTGAATATATCATAAATACATCGATATATGAAAAACTTTATACTGGTATTTTATTACTGGTAATTTATTTGCAACAGAATTAACAATATTCTCTGGCTCTTAGATCGTTGTCTAACTATTAAGAAAAATTGCTGACATTTTTGAGGCACCTCTTCGTTTATTGATAAATAACCAAAATACTTTCGAATAACTAATAATGTTTTCTTGAATTTCAGTTTCATATGCAGAAAAAGACCATACTCATCTTCTCATTGAGTGCTGCTCTTAGTCATTTATGTGTTCTAGTGTACTCCCATTTTTTATAATAATATTCTATTCTATAACAATATTCATGGCAATAATATGTTTATTTTAATAGAAAGCTTATTGACACAATACATATTGATGTAAAGCATACAATTTCACGATTATTAATGAACTCAGTTTTAATATAAGAACTTTCAGGACAAAAACATATTCACCATGGTAAATACTAATGATTATGACTACAGATGTACTTCAATGCAATGCTTTTCTACTCATTTTTACTAGTACTACTTAGAGATGTCTAATGTATTAATTAATATTTTGTTAAATTGTACATTTCGGTATGGTTTTGTATTGTCTTGAGTGTTTGTGCGTAAGTATGTGTTCTCCATGTGTGTCTGTGTGTGCAAAACAATTTAAGTGAGTATCAATGGTAGTGATTGAAGTAGACCGTAGAGAAGTAAAAGGCAAGTCAGCACCGGCGCCCCGGTGCTCCGCCCGGCAATACGATATACCATTCTGTCCCTTTGACCATTATCGACCGCTTAATCGATGTCTTTTTGTAAACTCTACACTGTTTGCAGTGAAGAGCTATTTCGAAGAGGCGACTACCTATTTGGCGTCTTAGTTTTAAATATTGAAGTTTCTATTTAATGAAACAATTTAATATTATACAGTTACCACTGTGTAATATTAAATAGGTTACTATGATTTTAATCCGATATATATATATATATATATATATATATATATATATATATATATTTACGTTTCGATAACTATGTTGCCATTTTCAGTATACTACTTTCTTATTGAAGTTGATAATGTATCTACCGATTGCGTATATTGACGATTAAACTATATAACTTTTCTATTCAAGTGTTTTATTCAAGAAGCATTATGTATGTATAATCTGCACCCATTTACCATACATTGGTGTAGGGAAGAAGCATTATAAGAATGTATTTATCTAAATGATGCGTTGCATTCCAGGTTATTTGTGTCAAGGACAAATTTATTTTGTTTCGAGATAATTATCCGATCACAAAATAACTTCTAGGCTTTTGAAAAGGTTTTAAAAACCTTAAAGCATTTTGACGTCGACATACTTATCTATTCTTCAATTTGGATTCCAATGATTGCTCAAGGAGAGCATAGTCTAACAGACTAGATGGAGGCTGCTAGACTCTATTTAGTTCAGTCGTAGGATTTTTATTGCGTAAATCACATATTTGTTAGGCCTTCACAATAATGAGGAATGTCACTTGAAATTTTGATTTCTTTCAGGTAAAAGATTCATGGCCAGAAAATTGTGGGTTTACTTTTATGTACTATACATAGTCGAAGAGTTGTTCTAGAACCTCACGTATTTCAGTAATAATGTAGGACGAATGGAATCAATCCTTAATTATGCCATTACATGAAAAAGGAGCCAGGGAAGGTTGTAATAATTATAGATGAGACTATGATAGATATTTATAATCAAACAACTTCGCAAAACAGATACGAACAGAACATAAGTTTGCACATAGGTTTGTTTTGGTTCACGATTCAGAACAGTAATAGAACTGCTCAGAACCGATGCGCACAACCTTGTTAATTCTAGAACTGTTTTGAATTTATGTAAACACATTTAAATTTTACTAGTGCGTCATCTAGTGGCAATTTAAACAAGTACAGAAAAGTTCTAGTTTTTTCTCTTTTTGTATAATAAAACACCATAGCATGCATAATTGTTTTTTAAGCTCATATTTGGATACAAATAATTATCAAAGAAGATAAACATGATAAATAAAGGCAAAAACTTGATATGAAATATTTCCAAGTTATTTAATTAAATAATATTAATACAAAGGTATTTTTAATCATATTATTATCCAGACCGAGCGTAGAAGTAAATTCAGCGCTGCCTGTTGTCAGACAGCCGAAGTACCTCGCCCTGTCCACATAACCAATGCGAACGAACGACGCCCTTCTAAAGATGGCGCAGCCGTGTCTCTAGAAACTGCATCTTGTCTGTGTCTTCACTCATACTACGGACTAACCGCATGTGTAATGTATCAGAATAATTGAAACATATATGAGTGGGTAAAACCCTACCAGTTTTGTATAATACAAAGGCATTTTTAATCATATAAAATATTATTAAAAATCTGGTGTGAGAACATAAATACAGGTTCACTATTAATATTTTTTTGTGTTTTTTTTTATTAATAGTGAACCTGTATTTGTGTTCTTCACACCAGATTTTTAATAATATTTTACAGGATTAAAAATACCTTTGTATTATACCTTTGTACCTTTGTATTATACAAAACTGGTAGGGTTTTACCCACTCATGTATGTTTCAATTATTCTGATAAAAAATATTATTTTAGAAACCCAGTATCAAAGCTGCAGTCAGCATGATGATTGCACCTCGACATTTTTTGTCTACACATCAACTACAAGGAGGTTAATAGAATTATTTGCCACATACAAAGCAAAGGTTGGGACAAGTCAAGTGAAGAATATGAAGAAATTGTTTGAGTTAATTGGCATGGACCTCAAATTATTATAAAATAAATATTATAAGATAAAATTAAAAAAATTAAATTATTTCTTATTAAGATTATTATCATGTCAGACTTATAGAATAACTTGTAGACCAACTTCTTGCCAACATTAAAAAATGTTAAAAAAGAAAAACACTGGGCATGCCTCGAACTATTAATTCTGAACCGGCACTCGCTAAGGAGCAAGAACTGCTAGAACGATTCTAGAAACGTTCCGAATTAATTCTTGCAACAACCAAAACATATAATTAAAAATTCGGAACTGCTTCATATGTTCTTATGGTTCAATTAGAAGAAAGAAATCGTATGAGGCAATGAATGAACTGAAAATACTGAACAAACTGAGGACACTAGCATAGGTGATGATCCTAAAATAGAAATAAAAATAATATTAGAAAAAGAAGTGTAAAGAGAATTTATAGTCCAAAAGGGATTAAGGCAGAAATGTCCTTTACCCACAAGAGGTAATCTTTAGAGAAAGCGGCATAGGAGGGGAGACAAACAGGGATGCCTTGCATATGCTGATGGGATTATACTAATGACTAGATCAAAGAAAGAAATATGAAACACTTTTAACTACTATAAGGAGAAGTAAAAGAATACGGACTATTAATTAATATAAAACGAAATACATGATAACGGAACACGGAAGATCTTGTCATAAATTGCTCAAGCAGAAGATACACAATAGAGAAAGTGGTGTAGATGGAATATCTAGGAATATTAACAAAAGAGGAAAGATAAACGCTAAGAAATACGAGTAAGTAATTAAACTTCTAGTTTAAAAAATTCTTTTATTGTAAATACCACTACAATATTGTTTCGCCATACAATGGCTTCATCAGGTGGATGAATACTGAATATGGACAATACAAGTTTGGATATTTATGTGAAAATTATTGTGAAAATGTTGGTGGAAAAATTTTTTACAATCTTAAATTTAGTAGAGGGGAGTTGTTTAAATCTAGTTGATCATTTAAAGCTAATCCTAAACTATTGTATCTATTAATTTCTAAGTTTTCTAACAGGTTAAGTTTTTACTTTTTTCATGAATGAAATTTTTGAAATCTATATTAAATCTATGATTGATATCTATGATAGATATCACCCCTCTACTAAATTTAAGATTGTAAAAAATTTTTCCACCACCATTTCCCCAATAATTTTCACATAAATATTCAAACTTGTATTGTACATATTCAGTATTTCATCCACCTGATGAAGCCATTGTATCGCGAAACAATATTGTAGTGGTATTTACAATAAAAGAATTTTTGAATGTAGAAGTTTAATTACTTATTTCTTAGCGTTATAATGAAGTTTCAACAAGTATCTCCTTCGTCAATTAACTATTTAAATAGATAAACGGCTAGCACAAGGAAACAAAATCACTTATACCTGCGAAACTTGGATAATGAATAAAAATGGAAAAATTAAAGTGGCGAGAGGGGAAAGAAGAATATTTTAAGTAGGATTCATGGAGGAATAAAGGTGACGGAGAATAGAGAGAAAATACAGATACGGAATTCGAAGAACTCTTTCAGAAAGTCAGCATTACTCAAATAGTGAGAGCGCATAGAGTTAGATGGTTGGAACATACAGCCAGGATGTCGGAAAATAAATTGGTAAGAAATGTTTTATAGGAAGGTCAAGGAGATAGGAAACGAAGAGGACGCCTATGAAAGAGGTTAATCTGCAGGATATAGGAGTAGCTGACTAGAGAGAAGAGATTTAAAAGACAGGAAAAACATCGTTTGGAAGTGGAATTATTTAATGTGTTGACAATAGAACATAAGAAAAAGTTAGGTTTGTGAATTTTTGGTAGGTCGTACAACGTTCTCTCTTTGGGACGAGATTTTTAAGAATCGACACTTAACGAGGTCTGAATTTGCTGAACACACGTTTGACACCCAGATTCTATTGCGCAATCCTCATTACTTTAACAGTAAAATACGCGAATCCATAGAAATCCTAAAGCAACCCAATAATATTAACCGTGCTGTCGGATATCCTCTACACAACACATGGCAGACCCTCCTATCTCAAAAACTTAACCATAGCCGTGACATACTCTCCTTCTAAAAACTAACGGACTTTCAGTTTATGTGCAGCAACAGTGATAGCAGCCCTAAAGATATTCCTTGTAACAGTGGACGATACGTTTTTAAGAAGTTAGCAGGGCCAAGGACGTGTTTCCAGCCTGGAATTTCAGAAGAAAACAGAAATGCTTTAGGGTTAGTATAAAAAAATAATTATGATACATTTTCGTGTAGTTTTTGAAAACGCTGGAGATTTTTCTTGAAAAACTGGTGTATTATTGAACATTTTTCATAGATTTTTGAAAGTTTTTTGGCTCAGTTTTAACTGTTTAGGTTTCTCGATTCTTTTACGTACTAGAGCTATGTTTTTATTATTTTTGATTAAGGATTATTGTAGTATGGAACATATTGCTTATAATTTTAGGTTTTAATAAACGAAAATGAATTAGTTCTTTTATTTTATGTAACCTCTTAACTTATTTCCTAATCGCAAGGCAATAATTTACAGGGTCAGGAAAATGTATGGGAACACCAGGTTTCTGGCAAGATTATGTGCTCTATTAAAGAATAACCTTAATAAAAGTTTTTGTAGTATTTTATTCTACTCTATTACATACTTTGATATTCTACAACTTTCACTTGTTTCTAGATATGGCGCCATCGGCAGTTTTTTTAAACAGATCAGTCTGTATATTTTAACAATTTTGGATAGACACATTTTCAACAATTACAATGATATACGGTTTTGTTGGGGTGCGACTTGAAATATTAAAAAAAACGTTGGTCTAAACATTATATTGTCAGATACATCTGATAAAAAATATTCGTATTTTTATGTTGCCATGCAAACCTTTTAATCAAAAATAAAAGTATTGGAATTATTTAGTATTATTGACGGTCATACTAAATAGTGACAGATAATTTCCATTCAACTAAGATAGACGTTCATTATGGGCGAACTAACAGAACGTGAAATAATTACTTTGTTAATGATGGTTGGTTTTAGAGACAGGCAGAGATCTCTACATGATCCCATGCAATATTTTTAATACCACATTCCCGGAAAGAAATATTTCAAAAGCAACAGTGTCAAGGGTGTTGCGAAAATTTAATGTAACTGGAAGTGTTAAAAATTTGCTAAAAACCGGTCCACGTAGAACTGTTACGAATGATGATAATTTATTAAATGTTCTTATTAATCTTCAAGAAGAACCAAAAACGTCACTATCGAAACTGTCCTTATATCACAATATTAGCGAGAGATCGGTAAAGAGGATGTTGTCGAAAAATAAGTTTCATGCATATAATGTACATTTAGTTGAAGATGATCCCGATAGATGGATGCAGTTTTGTGAAGAAATGATGAGTGTGATTGATCGTAATGGTAACTTTGACATGGACATATAAATCGATATAACTGGAAGAAAATTACACAGAATATCCTCAAAAATTAAATCTATGGGCAGGCTTAATCGGAGGATACATAATCGGGCCTTTCATTTTTAGGGAAAATTTGAACACTATTCGTTATTTACAATTATTGCGCGTGGAAATTGTTCCAGCATTAATTCATTTATTTCCAAACCCCATAAATCCTGCATTATTCTTAGATGCCATCTGGTATCAGCAAGATGGAGCCCCGCCACATTATGGAACTGACGTGCATGCATACCTAAATGAAGTATTTCCACAGTCTCTCTATTTTGGGGTGGACGCCACCATGTCCAGGCACTTGAGAATATTTCCACAGTGTTGGATAGGTCGAAGAGGATATATTGAATGGACTCTGTGATCGCATTATTTAAGTCCTTTAGACTTTTTCCTTTGGGGGAATTTGAAACCTAATGTCTGTAAGACTAAACCTCAGTCACTCGAAGAGTTGGAAGATCAAATTAGGATGGCCTTTCAAGAGATAGCACAAGACCTGATTCAGAAGCCATTAAGGGCGTTTGTTAATAGACTAGGATACTGTCAGGCTGCAGAACGTCTTCAGTTTGAACATTTATTATGAATTGTCTTGTTTTAAATATTTTTTTGTTGCTAACCTTTTCCAATATGTTATAAGATATAAACTGTAGATCATTGTAATTTTTGAAAATGTGTTTATCCAAAAACGTTAAAATATACAGGGTGATCAATTTAAACAAACTACCGACGACGCCATATCTCGAAACAAGTGGAAGTTGTAGAAAAACAAAGTATGTGATGGAGTAGAATAGAAATAATACAAAAACTTTTATTAAAATTATTTTTTAAAAGAATACATAATTTTGCCAGAAATTTGGTGTTGCCACACATTTGCCTGGCCCTGTATGAAATATCGTCTAGACAGTGTTGTTTCTGTTTAACCACATGATTTGAAGCCAAGAAAGCAGTTTGAATGGAAACAGAATTTATGAAGTGTTTTATGTACACTAATTATCTTATACCGGAAGCAACAATTTAGTATGGGATGATTTCTTGCTATTATCCATTTACTTTGTTAATGGCATTGAATAGGTTATATAAAATGGGATACACACAGGTACAATATATTTTTTTTTATTGAACATAAATTAAATATATAAAAATATCATGTATGCGTCAATCTGCGTGGTATCTATTAAGTATTTTTACAGTGTACCATAGAAAATAATACCGGTCATCTGAGGAGCCTAATTAAATGTTGTTTTAACAGAGTTCGGTCATTAGTACACGGACCGCAAAAGGCCGCTGTTCTTTCGGCTTTACGATGTCCTTTTACGAATTACTATGCAAACAATAACCTTATCGTCTTTCTTTCTGTACTGTTGTACACTACAGTCACATACGTTTTAAAAAATATTTACGTTTATACCAGCAAAGAACATCTTAACGATTTGCAATGATTTTTTTCTTCGTATGTTTTTCATAATTGTTTGAATATTGTTTCATTTCCTCTATGAAATTATAAATCGTATTTATTGCAAAAGTTATGCTTTATAAGCTTAAACACTATAATAAATTTAGTATACAATGCGTAACTTACTGTAATGTTATATATGAGTATTTTTTAAGCTGCTTGCTTAGAAAATTGAAGAAAGAATTTCAAGAAAAATTCTTACTAGTATAAAGTCTTCGTATCAAAATACTATAGAATATCACAGATTAGAAGATGGAAAACCTGACAAAGTGCTATTAATTTAGATTCATTAATTCTATATTTTTTGGCTAAATTTGGCTGATTCTAAATTGGTTTATATTTTTATGAACAGAATTACATTTCATAGAGATGTATAAATGTGCTATTAAACAACGTCTTCTGGGAAGTAATAATAAGTGTTTGAAGAACAGGAAGAAGTCACACATTGCAATATCTGGCAAACGGGTTAAATGGTCGAATACATTCATTGAATTTTTGATTAAAAATTCGCGTCCAAGGCTCGATTGTGGTACAAAATCTAGAAACAGCTCTTTCACATGTCCGCCTTTTCTGGTAAATGCATAACAATGTCCAGGTAACATTGTTTGTTGACCGTTTGCCCATCCGGAAAAGGGACGATGATTGCCAAAGAAAATAATCAAGGTGACTTCGATTTTCGAGCGACACTTTTTTCGTCTTCGGCTTGCTGTCGAAATGCTATTCCTAAGCTTGTTTATCTGATTTAAATGCTAAACTTGTTAATAATGCAGTACTTTGGTCGAAGGTCTTGCATTAGTTAGAAGCAACATGAAATTAATAATAATAATATGGAGAGTCTAATTAAAGGAATTAAAGTTACAAGGACATAAGAATGTATACATAAGATAAGATATTAAGGAACTGCTAATATACATTTAGGGGCTAATACTGAGAAAAATGTAGGTGTACAGAGAATAAAATATCGGTCGTGTATGTATTGTAGACATATACATTACAACTGTAGTTCAGTAAACAAAAAAGAGTATTAAATTCAACGAGCTTAAAAGTACTAAAAATTGTGGTGTACGATTAGTACATTGTGGTAATACATAACACAATTACTTGTCAAATAGAGAAACGTGAATATAAAATTTGACTATCCTAAAAGTAACATAAACCCTTATTTATCGTATGAATAATAACGTACATTAGATATTTGTCGAAACAGGTGATTAAAATCAAACCAATTAGAATTGTTTGATATAAGTACAGGTAAGTATAACACGGGAGTTAGGTTCCAGAAAATTGCCGTATTATGCGAATCCGGGTTATACAAAACAAAGAACTAATACGAAAAAGGCGTTAGGTACCAAAAATTGAAAAATATGCTATTATATTTTCACAATTAAAAATAAATATCTTTGTTCTTACCTTACTGATAGCGGGAATTTTGTATACTATACTACTTCTGGAGTACCTCAGGGTTTCGATCTTGGACCATTATTATTTAACATTTTTGTTAATGATTAAATAACCTCTATTAATTGTCTTGGCTTATGAGGGGGATTTAAAAATTTTTCTTCGAATTGGTAGTGCTCAAAATGCTGCCTTTCTTCAAGAGAACCTGGATCGTGCCACAAATTGGTGCTCTTCCAACAAATTAAATTTAAACATCGACAAATGCTGTTTCATATCATTCATCAGAAAACATAATAAATTTCTTTCCATATATTCTGTTGACAACATTGCAATCAACCGAAAAATGCAAGTCAATGATCTTGGAGTTACTTTCAATGAAAAGCTGACCTTCACTGATCATGTTTTCCAAGTCACTACGTCAGTATATCGATAATTTGGCTGCATTATCGGTACGTCTAACATAGCTTCATTCAAGTGACTTTTTTAAGCGCTGGTTGTTAGCAAGACAGAAATTTCCGTTGTCGTGTGGTATCCAATATATGATTGCTATATTAACATACAGCCCAAGTTTCTAAAGTATTTAAGTTATAAAGTTGATGGAGTGTATCCTCCTCGTGGTTTGGGCTATAAGTTGCTTTTGAATCGTCATTCGCTAGAAGGAAGACGGCGCCTAATCAGTTCAAACTTCGTAAAATGTCATTCTTTATAAGATCGATTCAGCTGATTTACTAGCAGAAGTGAATTTTCGAGTTCCTCGTCCTAACTCAAGAGCGAATGAAGTGCTTCTACTTCCAACGGTTAGAACGAATATTTTGCTTTGGAGCTTCCATGGTGGATTCTACCAAGAATTTTAATAGTTTAAATAATTTTTCTACAGACATTTTTCGCTAATTTGTTTCTTCGTTTAATATTTTTTTCTTTTCTTTCCCAATTCTCTTGTATTATGGTAGTTTTCTTATTTGTTGTTAATTTTTTTTTCACATATGCGTTATATTTATTATTGTTTATATTCTCTGTATTGAGGTAACCTGTTGGATAATTTAATAAATATTATTATTAAAGCAATTTTAATTATTTCTTCGTCATCATTAATCACCATTGAGCGAGCGCGCCTTCTTTTCTGCAAGATATCCTCATCCTCTGAGCATACATATTTCTATTGATGCATTTTCAAGTTTCATAAAAAATGTCTTTTGCAGGAAATCTATTATTTTAGTTTTCTTGCTTTTAGTTAATAGGTCTTTATAAATTTCCTTATATGGTGCTAAGGACTTTTGAAGTTTTCTTATAAACTTTACGTTCCTTTCATTTGAAGGATTTTCATTTAAGAAGCGTGACTCTAACTGTTCGGCTAAGCCTAGGCCTTTCTTTACACTTTGCAGAATAAACTGCTTAATTTCTTCGTCTTTACTTATACTATCGTCTTCTGAGTTATAGTGGTATATTCCAGATATCATTTCTACCAAACCTGCTTCATCAATTTCTTTTTCTACCAGTAATTCTGTTCTGTCTATTATATTTTCTGCTGGCTCGATCAGATTTTCACTTTCAATTAACTCCGGCCATATTTTTTCCAACAACCATTTAATGTCGTCAGTTTCATTTCTCTAATAGATTAATTTATTATATTAATGCAGTCCAAAATTGTGGAAAGTTTCTATCCTTCCCTGATGTCCATAGATTCATCATTGACTTTGTTCTACGATCTGCCTATGTAATTAGTTTTAAATGCAGCTATAATTCTCTGATCTAACGGTTGAAGTAAAGCAGTTGTATTTGGAGGTAACAAAATTATTTTGACATTTGGGTTATTTAAATCTTGCGAATGGCTGGATGCATTATCCAATATAAGTAAAACTTTAAAATCTGTATTTTTCTATTATAATTAGTTTTTCCTAAACTCTAATTAGATAACGTTCGCTTTCAAAAGTTTTTATTAGATTTCGTGCTGTGTACGACAGTTTTACCTAATTTTCGAACCGTGCGATAAAAGTACCGTGTTATACGAGAATGTTCCCAAATTATCGAACCGTGTTAGGATAAATCCGTGCTGTAGAAATGCTGTGTTTTACGTGGTTACCTGTATCTACATAATACTATTTTGTAATAATAAAATTATTTATTTTTGATATTATGCATAGTACTATTTTTAACTCTCATGTATGTTGATGGGTAAATCAGTGCCTTTGAAAGAAAGGCGCTGAACAGCTGCATGGACAAACCGAAACTGTGGCTGGATAATATTATTCAAGAGTATGAGCAGACATAACTTGACATCGGATAATACAGCTGTGCACTCAAGGTAAAAGTATCGCAATTGACGTAGTTAAACAGACATTACTGCGGCCAGTTACTGGATGGGTGATTAGCAAAAAAATAAACGATACTACAGTCTCAGTTCATGCACCACATCGACGCTGAAAGGTGAAAGAGGGATAAACAGAGTAGAGAAAGAAAATCATTATTTATGCGTATTACTATTTTTGTACATCAACTCTACGAATTCCTACACCGTATAGTGTATTTCTTACCATAACATTTTATACTATTTTACAACTGCATTACACAAACAACCACTTTAAAAAAACACAATAATGTTGCAATTTTATTTCACCTCGATAGCTGTTCATATAGGAACTATCCTTTGCAGTATGGGATATTACAATTATAGTAACCTATACTATATATTTTTCCGAATGAAGGAGAAATTTTACGAAATATTTAGACCTACAGATAAACAAAAAGAAATATATATATAAACTTTATTCGTAAAGCTAAAGAAAGTTGAGTTTAAAGCTGAAGTGCTGAAAAATTAAAATTGTTGAAGAAGTGGAATAACCATACAAAAAATTATTTCATAGATTATGCTAAATAGAAAATAAGGGAACAACTATTCGAAAAATACAGGCATGCGTGAATACAGTGAAGTAAGAATATAGAAGCCCTGGTAAACGAAATTTTATAGAAATTTAACAAGCAGTAAATATACACGAACATAATAAAAAGAAGAAATGTTTTTACGAGAGCAGTAGAGGCATCTTAGAATAGAAAAAGAAGAAATTTTCAAAAGCGTAGATGGCATGATCAACAACCACCAAAAAAGTAAAAGTAACACTTCGACACTTCTTTTAATCTTTCAATAAAGGAGAAAATGATATTTATCAGTACACATTTTAAGGAGCAAAAATATATAATAACATATTTATTTGTTCAAAATTATACAAGTGTATAGAACTCGTCAAGTATATGTATATAAATAAGTAAATGTAAAAATATAAAAACAAAATAAAGCGTGACACAAACGACACTTCCAATTCAGTTGTGAATCGACCCTTATGCCGAGAAACATAATTTCGGGCGACGAGGTTAGTACACCGTCTCCATAGTTTACAACAAAATCTTCCCTCTGAGAAATAGCGAAATGGATGATTTGGGTCTTGCCCACATTCAACTTAAGTTCGTTCGCTCTGAACCATGCGCCCACAGAGGACAATGACTGTGCAATGGTTTCCCTCAAGACGTTTGCTTCTCTTGATCTTATTGCCAATGAGACATCATCCACAAATAAGGCTTTAGAATAATTAAATACTAGCGGCAACCCATTTATGTAAATTAAAAATAAAAGAGGCCCCAGCACGGATCCCTGTGGTACACCCCTGGTAACAGTGAGCCATCCAGACCCAATCCTGGTTGCTGTCACGATACTTTGCCTTCTGTTTTCTAGATAGAATTTAATAAGGCTCCAACAATTTCCCCTAAATCCCAAGTTCTCCAATCTCTCCAAAAGGATTTTGTGATTTACGCTATCAAAAGCCTTGGACAAGTCGATAAAAATTCCTGCCACTTGCTCTTTGTTCGACCAGGTATCAAGTATTTTACAAATCACCTGAAATATGGCCGAACATATCGATTTTCCTGTTTGATAACCATGCTGTCTATCTGTGATAAGTTTATGTTTGTCAAGAAACCCATTCATTCTTCTATATATCAGTTTTTCAAACACCTTGGTCACATTCGAAATGAGTGCTATAGGTCTGTAATTTGTGATGTCATAAACATCTCCTTTCTTGTACACCAGACACAAAACAGTCGTCTTCAAAGCATCCGGAAAGGTGGACATCTCAAAGCATGTAATGACAATATGACACAGTGGGTCAGCCAGTAGCTCTGCGACGGCCTTAAGTACGGGAACGGATATTTCGTCATATCACGCAGACATGGTGATCTTTAGCTCCATTATGGCGTTGAAGACCTCTGACGGTGTCGTCGGTTCCATAAAACATGTCTCCTTACAGGACATTTCTTCAAAATGTGCTGGCTGTCTTTCATCAATATTAGCACCTATACCCAGGAAATATCTGTTGGTGTAGTCCAAGTGCTCTTTTTGGTTTGTTATTCCAGCAACTTTAACAGTAGCCAGAAAATTCTGTTGCTCCCTCTTTCTCCCTGCTATGTTATTCACCAATGCCCATGTTGCCTTACATTTATTATCCGATAACAGAATGTAATTTGAATTACATTCCGTTTCAGCCTTCTTGATTTCACTTTTTAGATAATCAGCGTAATTTTTATAGAGTTCTTTAGGTATCCTGTTTTCGATATAACCCTCATATAATTGCCTTTTAATTCCATACTTTTTCCTGAGTTCGTCAGTTAGCCATGGATTCATTTTTCTTCTTGTTTGTTTGAGCGTAGATGGGCAGATTTCATTGACAGTATTAAAAAGCGCACTACATACACTTTCGTAGCAATCTTCTAAGTTCTCTATCGTTAAATGATTGATCCAAATTACGCTACTAACTTTTTCCACAATTAAATTTAGCTTATATTTGGTATAATGTCTCATCCTGGTCCTGACCGGCTCTGGATCACAAAGATCCAGGTATGTAAAACTAATTTCCTGACCCTTATGATTCGACCACGTCGCGTCCACAACACGACAGTCATAATGCCAATAAACCTTAGAACTGGTGATAATTGGTGGCAGCAGTCTTCAAATCGAAAGAAACCAAAATATTCAAAAAATTCCTTACATTCGGATCATCAGCGTCCAAGAATCTCAGATTAAAGTCACCAGTAATAACTAATGGATAAGATCTATATTTGGAAATTATGAATTCCAATATTTCTTCAAAGGTATGTCTAAATACATCCATATTCCTCTTTGGTGGTCTATATATATTTACAATAATTAATTTTAATGTATGTGATAGTACAGAGCTACACTCAAGCGTCATTTCTGTGCTTTTAATTTCTAAGTATCCCACTGCATCAAATTCCATAGTCTCTCTAACAAAAATACAAGCCCGCCATGCTGTCGTGTTGGTCTGCAGTATTTCGAGATGAGCAAATAGTCATACAGCATCGCTCACCGCTCCTCCCCAGGTTCAAGCCAGTGTTCAGTTAAGGCTAGGACATGAACAGGATATGTCAAACCATCCAAATATACACTTATAATGTCAGATTTATTTCTAAGACTCTGTATGTTGTTATGCATTATTGTCAATTTGAATGGATTTTTTCCAGTTAGATTCGCTTTTCCTCATGGTTCCTTTTCGGAAAATTTCGGTAAGGCTTGATGATAACATAACTCGGCCACAAACTCCCATCAAAAACGGTTTCCCTCAATTCTTCTCTTACTGTCAATTTAAATGCCGCTCTGTCTTTGTTAAAAATATTTAACTTTTCAAAATCTATTGTACTTACAGTGTTTTCATCTAAATATTTTTTTACATCATTCACTGTTGTATCTTTCAAGTTTGAGACATATATCCAGGTTGTTCTGTCCATCGTCTCTAGTGAAGTATTTTTTGTGTACCTTTCACTATAATTCAGATCTCCGAGACCTGTTGTTCTTAGGATTATTATTGTCCGCAATAGTTGCATAAGAACGAATTTGTTCATTTATATTATTATTATTCATAGATTGCTTATCTTCCGTTCTCCTGTATCGGTCACGTTTTTACCCGACCGGTCGCGTTTTTCGGAACAAATAGTTCTCGTCTCCGGAGTTTTTATACCCATTGTTTTTTTCTCCTATGATGTCGATTTATCCTCACATTTTTTATTACTATTCAATAACACTATTTGATCTTCCAGAATTTTTATTTTATCATTCAATTCATCAATAATAATGTCTTTCTTGTAATTATTACTAACAGGAACCGAAGTAGGGCCGTCCTTATCCCAAACAGTTACCGTCTGCATCTAAATCATTTACTTGAGTATTTATTAATTCAATTTTATCTTGATTGTTTTCTATCACAAACTGGCACTTGCATAATTCCGAATTTATTTGTTTCATAATCTCCATTTCTATTTCTAGTACTTGAATTTTTTTCGTTTAATTTTGATGTTTCTTTCGCAATCGTGTCCTTAATTATTATTTATTACTATCTCGAGTATTAACTATTATACTCTTAATTTTTAAGAAAAACTCAGGGGCGCTTTAGAAACACGTGCTCTCGCCCGAACTGTTTACACATAGAAGTAACTTATAGAGTAACACATAGAAGTAAGTTATAGAAGTAACTATGGATCAAACACTCTCATATAAAAAACATCTAGAGAACGCTGCAGCTAAAATAAACACTAGAAATAACATAAACTACAAGGTCTGCGGTACTGCTTGAGGTGCGAAGGCATCCACTCTTAAAACGCCAACTCTTAGCCTTGTTTACTCAGTGTAGCTGAATACTGCACTTCAGTCTGCCTAAACAGCTGCCACGCAATGATCGACATCAAAATTAATGAGTGCATGAGAATAATTAGCAGTTGCTTAAAAAGTACACCTCTACACTGGCTCCCGGTTCTAAGCCACACTGTACCTTCCACCATCCGGAGACAAGAAAGCCTGGTAAGAAAATATAATAAAATAATATCGAATCTCCACCTTCTAGTACACAGTGGCCTGTCTGCGAGACTACATCTTCTCCGCTACTGCTAGCGGAACAACTTATAGCAGAATATTTCAACCCAAATTCTAGATGGGAGTATTGGGAAGCCTCGAAACCCGCTCAATCGGACCATATCATCGATCCTGGCCTGGCCATGAATGGAAGACACGCAGTAGAATAAGAACGACCCACGAAATTTGTCGTGAGTCATACAATAAATGAGTCACGACATTGGGAACTGACTGAAACACCAACTTGCGAATGCGGAGAACTTCGCCAGACTATTCACCATAATACAGCTGAGTGCTCCCTTATAGCTTATGGAGGTGAGATGAGTGACTTCTTTGAAGCCACTGTCTCCTCGTTGTCCAGTCCAATGCGGAGTCAATGGCCTTAATTTTAAAATGTAATTTTTAGATGTATATTTTTAATCCATGTTAGTCATACGCTAAAGAAATAAATAAATTTTAAGTAGTTGAAGTGAATAACAAAACGATGGCAAGAAGGTATATAGGAAAAATATTATTCAATTATTTCAACATCTATGAAGGTATTGGAAAATAATGTGAAAAATAGCGAAATATTGTACTATATAAAGGCGTGATTATCACTTAAACATACATATGAGGAATATGTATATATAGTACTCTTTTAAGTCTAAGTAATATCTTCTTAATTTATTGTTCTACAATTTCATGTTCTAGAAGTAAATGTTCCAATGAACGTAAATAAAACAATCAATTTATCAGAAACGCATATATCTATCACATTAACCACTATTCTCTATTATTTCTTTATCGAAAAATATAAAAAGTCGTTCATTTTCAATTTCGTTCAATGTTATTTATGTGTTTACCCAAATAATTTATATTAAATTAAGCAATTCAATTAAGATAGTGAATTTATTGGAAATATGACATAGTTAATAACGTCTATGTAGACATAGATATATATCACGCAATAACAATAATAATAATATTAGGTCTGCTATCAACAAAGAAAAATAACAATAAATTAGATTTATCTGAAATTAATTTGACCTTACGATTGCTCCCCGATACGTAATGGTAATGTGAAGCCACACAAACTGGGCGACAGGGACGGTAAGAATGTGTCTGGTTACGACTGATTGTGTTTAATTTCGAGCCTTTTCTGATAATTTCTGTTTGTTTTATTAGAGATTAATTAAATTTTCTTATCAATCATGTTAAATAAATCCCTCGTTATAACTAAAATCTGACGTTAATTAATTCTTGCTTAACACTTGATTCGTTGGCATTTTATTAATATTATTTGACGATAGCAGTTGCTTCTACAATTATTAGAATATATAAGAATTATATGTGAGAATAGCATTAACGACTAGTCCGATATTCAATACAACAAAGATTCTAAATTTATAGAGTTACAATTGTAGTGCCTACACGTACATGACATTGTATTATGACAGAACCATTATAGTATAATAAAGCTGGTACTATACTGAGTAGTGTTACCCTTATACCTATTACGAGGGATGTTTCCAAAGTTCTGAGAATTTAGCAATTAATTTTTTTTATTTTGTTAATTTTCATCAATATTCACAATGTAGTTCTTCAACATATGATCGCCATTTAATTGAATACATTTATCCGAATGATAAATTAATTTTCTTAGCCGTCCTCAAAGAACTTTTTCGGTGTATCCTCAATCCACCCACCTATTTATGGCACGTTTTACGTCAGTTTATCTCTCAAAACGTAAAGGTTTTTCAAATCTGGGAACAGATGAAAATCACTTGGTGTGAGATCCTGTGAATAGGTGGATGCGCAAACAATTTTCATCGTAAATCGTTCAAAACATCCTACGTTTTCCTCGCTCTGTGCAGTCTTGCATTATCCAGTTGCAACAACGGACGCTTATGCAACTTCCCAGGCCGTTTTCTGATGAGTGCCTGTCGCAGTGGTCTGGATAATAATTTCAAATAATATTTTGCGTTAGTTGTAGTACCTTTCGCCAGATAATCCATAAAAATAATCCCTTCGCAATCCCTGAATACAGTAACCATTACCCTGCCAACAGACGGAACTGTACGCACCTTAAGTGGAGGCGCTTCTTCAGGTTTACGTAATTCTTTGGATTGACTTTTGGTATCAGGATTGAAAAAAGGAATCCACATTTCGTCAGTGGTTATTATTCGTTGCCAAAATTCATCACCGTAATGGGCTAACAGCTCTTGAACCTGACGACAAGTGTTGGACCTATTAAGTTTCTGTTCCGGTACCAACAGCCCTGGCATTCAGCGGGCTGAAACCTTGCTTATGCCCAAACAATCATGTAAAATCTCATGTACTGTCGTGTACCTATTCCTAGGCGCACACTAGTGTCCTCCTTCAGTAGGTTCTCCACGGCAGTAATGTTTCTTTTATTTACCGACGTGCTCAGGTGATCACTGGGTGAATCGTCTTCTAATGATGCTCTACCACTTTTAAAACAATCGATTTACAGTACTTTAAAGATTCTGAAGACTCACCAAACACTCCCTGCGGACGTTTAAAAAATTCTTAAGTTTTTACACCGTCTTTCCACAAAAAGAAAATGATTGCTTTTTGAGATTTAGTCGCGTATTCCATACAAACAGTGCTACGAAAATGCATCTATATCGCTCGAACACCTAAATCAGACTGAACGATATTGCATTGGATAGCTGCATAAACATGTCAAGACTTGGTTATCACCAACAGCATTATCTATAAGTTCTGCGTACTTTAATTAGAGTATAATTCCCGGAACCTTGGAAACATCCCTCGTAGATTAGCTTAGATTACTCGAAGTTCTCACAGGACTGCAACCATTCTAGATCTGTTGCGGCCCTCATGTCTCGTTAAAGTACTTTCTCTAGCCTTGCTTTTTTAATTAAGCTTAGCAGTCTGGAGTGTAGATCACCTAAACATACTTCCGCTCTAGGATAAATCATCTTCCATTTGTAAAAACCGCGTTCTTGTCAAACCTTCACATATAAATCCAAATTTTCTCTTTCGTTTCTTCTGCCAAGCCGATATTATTCACATGGGGGCACATGTTCCACAAGGAACTGTTTTTGTTTGTCTATGAACTGGGATTCTTCCACTTTTCAGTAGATGTATTTCCCGCCCACTTTTTCATTGCTGTTTTGATATTTGTATTTGCAATGCCGTACGAAAGCTCCTATAAAGGAGATAGAGAAAGTTTATCGAGCCTGTGAGTCTGCCTTCTGATTAGATCTACAGCTTCTGTACTCTGAAACCCAAGCTAATATCACTTTCTTGTAACTACTGAGTTCTTTTAGGACGTACTTTATTTACTTTACTAATTCTTTACTTAGGCTCACCTGGATCACAAACTTTCTGTATGAGAGCAATCAGTCTAACAGAAAAATTCGGCCTGGACAAGTAGGCCATTTTGTCCTATCCTCCCTATCTCATAGTATCATTTAAATTTTTTATGATAGTTAAATTTTTGAATGATGATGTCACTCAGCTTTCCTAGTGTTCTTCTATCAACTTATTTTCTAAAATTAGGGTTGTATGGTATGAAATAGCCTGTACGCAGCAATGGTTATATCAGATAAGAATCAAACACTTCTTAAATTAGGGGTGTTGTGTTTTTATCTGAAATTATCACTAGGACATGTTCTTTTCTTGGGAATTTCTCACAAAGAACTTTCGGAGGCGACTTATCTGTGGGTAGTGGAAGTTGTAAATCTTAATTATTCCTCGATCATCAAACGCTCTTAGCAAATGGGACTTCTCAATCGACCTTTTGGGTGGTGGCTCCGATATTTCCTAAACAGCACTCCGATGTTTCGATTTAGTAGGCGCAGTTCGGTTGAAGTCCACTGCAGTATTCAAAAGCTGTAGGTAATCATCTCTATGGCGTAAGTGTTAATAGCAGTAATTTTGTTTTTCCCAGTTAGTTTCTTGTTCATGATCGCCTTTACTTTTTTCTTAGTTTTGTCGTTAGTGTGTTAGTATTAGTGTGTCTGCTCTATTTTGATGTATAAATCTTGCCCGTTCAAATCTCAAATATCAATATGTTTCATCTTCTTGCATTTTTTTGATAGCATTTGGAATTGTAAGGCTTTTTAATTGATAATATGTGGTCTTCGCCCATTTACATTATCCCATTGTATGAACACGGATTTAGCCTAAATTTCATGCGTATATCGTTGCTAAAACTTTCAGTTTTTGATTTTAGAAGCAATTATAGATCCTAGTTTGAATTTGATATCAGTTTGATCTCATCGACATATCAAATGGCTAATATTATGTTCCTTATTCATTAGATTGTTAGTTTATTGAGCATGGTTGAGAAGGAGTTCAGTGCTAGACAAAATCATAGAGAGATTAATGAAGAATGGTATAGATTATTGTTGCTATTATTGTTATTACTACTATTATTATTGTTATGGTCGCATAGAAAGTGGCCGGGGTTATCTACGGATGAGTGCGATTATCAAGATGTAACCGACGTTGGAAACGAGGTTATAATAACAAAAAGTAATGATAATAAAAGTAGCAAAAATGTCTCAACTGTCGAAGATGTTGAAGTGAAAAATGATCAACCTATCAAGACGGTAAGCACGAAGCAGGTAAATAGACAACGCATCAAATTGACTCAACACATGAATATCATTGCTGCCTACGTTAATAATATCAGATAAAAACTATACTCTCCTAATTAGAGGAGCGTATGGTTCTTATATGATATATTCACTGCCTGCGTACAGCTTATTTTATACCATACAACCCTAATCTTAGAAATGAATGGTTCTTTTTTGATATTGCTACCGCTGTTACATATTCTTGACATTTGGATGAGTAATGACTACTTATGACATACATAACAAGGGTAAAAGAAGAACAAGTTAATACAACAGCTACAAGGAGGTATAAGAAGCACATATTATAGGATCCCACAACAAATGTTAATTGTAGACTGTGGGGCTCGAAAATCGAAAGTAAAGGTCAATAGAAAGTATAATAGATCACCTTATCCGTGGATGTTGTGTCTTAACACCAATAAAAATCACTAAATACCACAACAATGTAGCCAAAGTAATACCCCTCACTAAAAGTACGACCCATATTTTTGATACTACAGAAGAAAAGATATATTGGGCTGGCAGGATGACAACTGTTCGCTTAGAGCACCACACAATAGATTCCATACTGTTCGTAGAAAATTAAACGAGATCAGGATATCTGATCGATATTACATTACCAACAGCAGCGAATCTTCAACACCAACAAGAAAAAAAATGGAAAATGTATCCCACTGGCCTCATCGTGCTGATAATAATAGGAGGAAAATGTGAGATCCCGTCTAGTCTACATAATTCACTGGAAAAACTAAAAACTTCCAAAATAATAATATATAGAGTTGCAGAATTCAACACTATTAGGAACCTGCAACATAATCAGAAAAGTCACTAACAACTATGGCACAACCTACAATTATCAACAGTTAAGCGAAATATACCTACATGGAAACATGTAACACATCATGATATTTGTAGTACGATACCGTTTCATGGGGTATAAAATAACGTAATAATAGCCGCGTCCGACAGAATTTATGTGGGTTTAGTGGAGTGTTTCCCGGCGGCAGCTAAAAGGAAGTGCGAGACGAGTCGACGATATAATAATATTAGTAATAGTAATAATAATAATAGTAATTATTATTACTACTCGTATTATTATTTCCTCCATTCACAAGAACACTCAATTTGTCCTTGGTTAGTATTATTATCATTATTATCTCTTCTAGATAACTATGCCATCCATCTTGTTCGAATGAACCGATGGGGTAAGATAGCGACAACCAAGAACGAATGGTTCATTATTATTATTATTATTATTATTATTATTATTATTATTATTATTATTATTATTATTATTATTATTTCCTCCATTCACAAAAATATTCAATTTGTCCTTGGTTGCCAGTGTGTTAGCCCATCGGTTCGTGAGAACAAGATCGCTGGCATAACTATCATAATATTATTATTATTGTTGTTTATTATTTCTTATTTCCAGGTATTTTTCCGTAACCTAACTATGAAGCTCTCCTCCATATGGCATGCTTATTATTATTATTATTATTATTATTATTATTATTATTATTATTATTATTATTATTATTATTATTGTTACACTCATGGACAAAATTATCGAATATTTTAAAATTTTAATTTTTTTTTGTATATATAAAATTTAATGAAAGAAAAACATTATGCAAGAAAAAATAGTTTATTTTTTTATTGTTTACTTAACGAATATTAATTTTTAATTAACAGAAAACCATTAAAAAATTAATAAATTTTAGGAAAATTTAGGATAATTATTTTAAACTTAAATGCAACTCGGTTAAGCAAATACTAGACTTCTAATTGAAGTAAGAGCATAGTCAATAACGAATATCCCCACCTCGAGCTCTAATTATTGCTTGCATCCTTCCACAAGTTCAGTGCGTCCATCCCAACTTATGCCACCACCTTAAAAACTAACAGTTTCTATGAGATTGTAGCAGCTGTACCGTTCCACAACTTTTCTATAGACATGATTTCGCCCATCTGGCTTCCATAATTGGATTCTAGTCTCATCACTGAATAGAATATTCTTCCAATTCTCGATATTGTGCATGTGTTCTGGCAAATTGTAATTTACGAGTTTTGTGATTTTGGAGAAGACGTGGAACTTTGTTAGACCGTCTGGGCTTTAAACCTGCTTCTTTTAGTCTTCGTCTAACCGTTCTCGAACTGACAATTAACATGTCTTATATTTAGTAACTCATTTTTGAGATATGTGGATGTCAATGTGCGATTTCGCGTAGAATTTAGTGTCAAAAACGATTATCAATTGCTGTTGTGCACCTTTTGCGCCCTTGGCCAGGTCTTCGTACGAAATTTTCAGTCTCATCTTACCTTTTTAAAATATTCCATACTGGAGATCGATCTCTCCTGAGACGTCGTGCGATATCTTTTTGTCTATATACTTCGTCATACAGAGTTACAGTTTGTGCCGCTTCAGCTTCATTGCTGTAGCTATCTGCTACTAACTAACTGCTAGTAACGTAATCCTTGTTTTTAAGAGGAACAACAAACGATAGTCACTAACACTTACTTAATTTCGATACAAATAAGTTAATTCCCGTTAATTCTTAAATTATATGAGGAATTTTTAAATAATGCAACACGCGAAAGACAATACACGCCATTAAAATCATTAAAATGAATTAAACGTCAAAATATTTTAAAGAAATTGAATATATTCATCTACTAGATCAATAACATCAGCACGTATATAACCTTATGGCGATAATTTAAAATTATATTTGATTAATAGAGATAACAAAAAATATTCGATAATTTTGTCCATGAGTGTATTATGCATCGACTTATCTCGCATTTTCTCAGCCCATATACCTGTGGGTATGAGGTCGGTTGTACACGGCTGAGGTTGGTATGCATCATAGAATGGTATCTAGCACAAGTTCTTAAATTATTTTATTGTTATTGTTTTTCCAAGATTCTCCTATTGTTTTGAGATTATCAGAAGTCTATAACGGGGTATTTAATCAACGATTCGGATTTACTCTATTTGCAAAAATTATTATTATTATTATTATTATTATTATAATTATTATTACTGTTATTAACATTCTTTAGATATTAAATTAACAATTGAATACTTTTATCATAGACTGTATTATATAAGTATGCGTATGTAGGTACATGGTTTTAAATATTCCCTGAACGCTCATATTTATTATTGCCCGTTATTATACAAATAATGTTTGTCGTTTGTACGTACGTAACATAGTTATCCGATATTATTCAATTTAAAACGCTTATATGTATGGCTTTGTCGTCACACGCGCTCAAAAATTTAATTACGTCGAGATAAAAAAATCGTTAAATTTAATTAAAAAACATCACGTACATGCTGTGGCATTCTTTAACAGATCTGAACGAGATATTCGAACGAATTAAGTTAATTTATTATTTAAATTTCTACTATAAATCGTATCGGAGTGTCATTTTTATTATTTTTTACTTTTTTGGTTTGGTTTATTTGGTGCATGTTCATGTTATCATTATTGTTTCGAATACTTTTATAATAATGGGTGGAAAAATGGAATAAACAATGCGTGCTTTTTATTTTAATATACCGTTTCGTGATAAGCTTTGATGAGTGACATTTCTTTTTTCATATATATATATATATATATATATATATATATATATATATATATATATATATATACACACAGTGTGTCTATTTAAGTTGGAATTATATGGAAAACTTCTTTTATTATTAATTTTAAGAAAAAAAGTTATTCTCAATAAAAAGTTCTGCATGAGCTTGTAACGGTCCGATTTTGCCTTTTTGCCGATATTGATCGCTTGATCAATTATTTATGAACGGGCCTGTATATCGTAAAATTTTGCCCATATTTTGTAATTACGATTTAAAAAATTTGTAGTATGTTCTTCTTTTGCGGATATTTATCCTATCGTTAGATGAAATTGAAAATTTCGTTGTAGTAATTTTATGTAAGTATTATTAAATTTAATTTAACCCTTTGTGTCCTGTTGGGACTTGTGAAAATTGTATAATATTTACATAAATCCATAAAAACCACTTTTGCATTGACGGGTTTTCACAGTCCACTGTAATGAACAAATTTAAAGTCTTACTGTGGCAACAGGTGTCGCTAGTTGTCAGTAAATTTCAATTTAACCGTTAGTACACAACCAGCTGGTGTGCAGATACGGCTCTAATTTTGTCGGGGTAGTAAAATTAAGTTTGTTTAGTGCTTTTTGTTAAATAATTAACTGAAGTGATGGAACATAGTTTAAAATTTGTTATTACATTCAGTTAGTGTTGTGATAATAAACAATTTCGTTATTATCGAGCAGTTTCTGTGTTGGACTCAAAAGTCCCGTCGTGACAAGAGCGTATAAAACTCAATATCTGGTAAGTATTGCACGAAATCCATGCTTTATGTTATTTTTTGAAATAATAGTAACTTTTCAGAGAAAAGTATTTAAATTTTGTTGTTTCAGACAATTATACATGATGAGTGGGTGGAGAAGGAAATTTTTTGTAAATGATGAAGAGCTTCTGGAAGCCGCAAATGCAGCGGCCATGGAGTTGGAACAACTGCCAATGGATAATAATATCCTCACATATGAGGAAAATAGTGAAGACGATGAGGAGATAACTGCAACGGAATTGGAAAAAAAATTACCATCTCTGTCTGAAGAAAATGATGAAACAACTACTACTGACATTGCATTGGCTCCTGAAATAGATGAAGATTTACCATGTACGTCAAATAGTGTTACTAAAAAATTACCAAAGAAAAAAGCCGAAAAAATTTATAGAAAATGGAACAAAAGAACAAACGTTATTGACATTCCTACCTATCAACTCGATGAAGGTCCTATCGAGGAACATTTTGTTACGTGTAAAAATTATACAGATTATTTTTTAACTGTATTAGGATCTTCAATGATAGATGATATTGTTTATCAAAGTAATTTGTACGCCGTACAAAGAAACAAGGTTTTGAACGTCAAGTCAAATGAAATACTAGGTTTCATAGGCATAAATTACGTTATGGGTTATCACAAATTGCCAAGTTATAAACAATTCTGGTCATCTGCGGAAGATCTGGGGATTCCTTTAGTGCAGAGAACGATGACTAAAAATAGATTTGAACAGATATTATCTATGCTACATATTAATGACAATGCACAAATACCTCATGAAAACAAAGACAAGCTGTATAAATTAAGACCACTCATTGACATTCTAAATATTCAGTTTGATACACTGTATAATGGCACCAGGGAGCTGTCTGTAGACGAAAGTATGATTTCGTTTAAAGGGCGTTCTACACTTAAACAGTATAACCCAATGAAACCGATAAAACGTGGATATAAGTTATGGTGTATAGCCGATCAAAAGGGATACATCAAGAAATTTGAAATTTATCAAGAAAAGAATGAAGTGACTCAAGAAAAATTTGCTCAATTTGGACTAGGAGAAAGAGTCATTCTTTCTCTATCAGAGAGTTATTGGGGAAAACACAGAATAGTGTATTTTGATAATTATTTTACCTCGGTAAAGTTATTAGAAAAATTAAAATCTGAAAATACGCTGGCTTGTGGAACAATGAGACAGACAAGAGACGGTCTACCAAAAGATCTCCAAACAGATAAAAGCATGAAAAGAGGAGATTGCGATTACAGAGTTTCTAGTATGGACATAACATACTTTAAGTGGTATGGTAACAGAGTCGTTCATATGCTGTCAAATTTCCATAGCACAGAATTTACCACAGTTCGGCGACTACAAAAAGATGGGACGCAACAAAATGTAAATTGCCCAAAAATTATTGTGGATTATAATCAATACATGGGGGGTGTTGATCATGCTGATCGTTTACGACAAGCTTATGCTGTTAACAGACGTTCAAAGAAATGGTGGCACCGGACTTTTTTTGGTTTACTAGATTTAGTATTTGTCAACAGTTACATCATTTACAAAACAATGCATCCAGAAGAGAATGTGTCTCTCTTAGAATTTAGACGTGGAGTAAGTCTAGGACTTATGACTAGTTCTCTCAATTCAAATACTTGCCAAAAACGTTTGATTCGCGGTGAAAGTAGCAGCCCAAGTTCGAGTCCATGTTCTGGTAGTCCAAACTGCAGTCGCCTTAGTCCTGCACCAACAAAACGAAGAAAATACAACTATAGTGTAAGCAATGATGTTCGACTAAGTAATCGAGGAAGTCACTGGCCAATTTTTACCAAAATACGAAGAAGGTGTGAACAATGCTCATCAATGGCAATAGAGTCGCGTCCTCACTCCAAGTGCTTAACTTGTGGAGTATATTTATGTTGCAACGAGAGAAAAAATTGTTTTTTGGATTATCACAGCATGTCCGAAAATTAATGTATTGTTACTACACATTTATTAATAATTTTTTATAACATTGCTCTAACAGATGTATCACATAAAATAATATTTTAAACAAAATATTTTTTTGTAAATCAACCAAATTTTATTATCTTTAGCTTTAACGGGACTTCAAAGTCCCGATACACCCTCCAAGTATTTTAAGAAAAAGAATTCTAAAAAAATTCAGGGACTTGTTTTACATCATAAGCAAACATATCATACTTAACATTTCTGGTAAATCTAAAAATTTAATATGCCAGGACACGAAGGGTTAAATTGCGATATATTATCAAGGATATGTATGCAACGTTGTATACATTAATGTTTGGATTTAGTATCGTTCATATGTTATGCTTGTAGATGGCGTTGGAATTTTCGATAAAGATGGTAGAGTTAGTATGGTAAACATTTTAATTTGAGTAATTTGTAACAGCTTTAGTGCGGATCTTTATTTTAAAATTAATTAGAATAGCTTATGGCTTTATCTTTAGTGTATTGTCATTGGTGTTTTTTTTTTAATATCTCCTTTGTTATATTGAAGCATCAGAGACATCTTGTGTCTATTTTCTGGACAGTTTAGTGGTGGCTTATGAGCCTTCTTAAAAATCTTGTATTATTTTATTTTGTTGATTTATCTACTGCTGTGTTGTTCAACCTAGATGCTTGTTGTCGTTAACAAATTACATCTTGTTATTGTTATCTTGTTTGGTGTTTTATTGTTGTCTGTGTTCGCTCTACCGGTTTGAGAGTATAAACATTCGATCGATTCAAAATGGCGCCCCTTGAGCTTCTGTTTCGGAAACAGAAAGAAGTCACAAGGGGCAAGATCTGGGGAGTAGGGAGGGTGCGGCGCCTTCGCTGAGACCAGAAACTTACGCACGACAAGTGACGTGCGGGTTAGTCCATTGTCGTATTGTAGGATCCACGAATTGTTGCCCACTTGGCAGACCGGTTGCGTCGTACGACAAGCCGACAATGTTAGAAGTGTCATGGATTATTCTCCTTCGGTCTTGCAGGATAGCATCACGCACTTTTGCCATATTTCGTGCCGAGTTTTCTGCCGATGGACGACCGGAACGCTCATCATCATTAAGCGACATACGTCCATTTTTAAAACAGTTGCACCAATCATAAGTTTTCGCCTGGCCTAAAGCATCCTCAACAAATGCTCGTTTAAGTATGCTCAGAGTTTCCGCAGTTGTTTTATCAAGTTTGAAGCAGACTTTTATGCACGTTCTTTGCTCTTTCACATCACACATTGTAGTGTTGCAGAATAAGTCAAAGACAACTTAAGAAATAAACAGAATAACTGATTTATCACTACCTAGCAAAGTAACGCTCACCCACACCATCTAGCGCTATAGAGCTGTACTATAAATCTTTCGCGTGCCACATTCAAATTCCTAGCATTTCTGGGTAGCACTTTATATATTAGACCATCCTTGGAAAAGCTGATTTCGTGTATTGTCAGATGACTACAAGATGCTCGCTTATACGGTATATGATAAAGTGGTTTCAAACTGTCCCGCAAAAAAAGCTCAGCAAGCCTCAACACCACCTAACATACTATCCTCTGACCTCAAAAAATAAACTTTTTATGTTAATTTAGCGCAGATATTTAATGAATTCTTGCTTATCTATGTTCTTTTGTTGTTCACATTGCATTCTTGTGAATAGTAGTGCAGTAGTGTTAAGAAATCTTCATCAATGTGTATTTTATTCATATTACTAACGTACAGCATTATTAAAATAAAGTAATAAGATATTAGTAAAAATTTTGTTAAAGTACAAAAACTAGTTCAAACTTAAATTGTAACTAATTTGTCGATGACCCGAGACAGTGGACAAGGTAACCTTGATGCACCGGCGGTCATAAATAACAAACTACAGAGAATTTTACACGCTCGACTAACAAAAAAGCAAATAAACGCAACTGCCTAAAATATGGGGTATAATGTTACATAAGCGCCGGCAATTATACGTTGACACTTTTCCATAATGGAAATTTTTTGGTTATTAAAAACACGTGCAGAGAGATAATGATGATGAATGAGTGATTTCTAGAAAATTTGTCTCTCCCTTCGTATGTACATACATACATATATGCCATAAATATACTTGCTTTCGTAGATATATGCATATGCAAGTAAGTATAAAATTACATTATAAGTTGCTTCAGTAATAATTATTTTTTGTGTTGTATTTGAGTAAATGCATCCTAACGATTTAATGTTAAGATATGATAGGATGTGTTAGGATGTACTTACATACGTACATTCGATGATATATGTGCGTTTATAATTTAGTTGCAGATAGATAAATTATAAAAGGAAAGAAAAACGTTATTAATTGTGAATGAGTTAAATTTTGCTTGATGGTTGCTGGATATCTATTCATATTATTCTAAGATATAATTTATGTACATTAAAATTCTTCTTTTTTATTATCTACACTTATTAATATGCAGGTTATTTTAATTATTTATTTTCGCATATGAACTGTTTAAATTGTATATATTAACAGATCACGTTTTAGATTCTACATTTGAAAATTAAAATAAATGTATGTTCATTGTTGGAGACTTATAATAAATAGAATAATTATTACATTATTAGAGTTGGTACTGCAAGCCTTCGGTCAGTAGTCCGTTTTTTACAAGTGTTCAGCAGGTTATAAATGTAAATAAACACTAACCACTTTAAGCAGCTCTCTTAGTATGCAGATGCACAAAGTGTATAAGTTCGGATAAATATTTGCAGCATCAGTTATGCTTCAACAGATTCTTCAGGAAACCGCATTCGCCGTGAGGAACAAATATTTTTATAATAATAATTTATTTTTGCCCAATAGACTAATTCATAGGACAACAAAATTTTGACTTTATGTTAAAATACAACAATACATAAATAAATAAATCAATTAATTCCATAAAAACTAAAAGACCTCGTCACATAGTTTATTTGTGTATCTTGACAAATACACCAGTGGAGCTCTACACAATATTGGTTCTTGTTGTTGAAAACACAAAATATGAGGACTGTCTAGCAGCAATGCCTGGTACCAGTAAATTTACTCGTGCTAACAGCGATGTTGAGCCAATCCTGTTATTTAGAGGATCCGCCACCAGTAATGCGCTTTTTTTTTGTATTCGCACCGCTATATGCAGAGAATGATCGTTCAATATCTAACGATGTAGTACTGGCATATTTAAAATAATCTTTGTAAATACTTAGCGGATCTGTAGACCTAATCTACCATACCAATATAATAACATTAATATTCCTTGTGTCGCTGAATGCATGTAGCTTGTGCAGTGTACGCTCCAAGCGTAACTTATACATCAAATATAAAGTTCACAACAAAAGTATAGTACAAGGACTTCAGTACAGATATGCTGTGCAAATATGTCGATATCCTGATTATAAATATCAACACTTTGTAAGCTCGATTACGAATTAATTCAATATGATCGATAAGCGAAAAAATAATACCAAGATTTTTGACTCTGACAGCTACATCAAGAACACAATCTTCCATTAAGTAAAGATACGATAGATTTTGTGATAATAACTCGCAACAAAGCACTTATCTATATTTAAATGAGACGTGACAAGGCAATCATAAAATTAATAGTTCATTATAATTTAGCACAATCTGTAGAAGTAGGTACACGACATAGACAAGAGACGAGCAAGGTAAGGAATCTAAGAGATCATTAATAGATAAAGTAAAAAGTAATAGACCTAGGCTTGAGCTTAGAGGAACACCGGAAATTGATGAGAAATCAAGGGATGTTTAACTATTATAAAAAACATAGTTACTTCTATTTTTAAAATGTGATGAAGTCAATTTAACCAGAGATGTAGAAAAATAGAACTCTAATTTCCGTAATAAAATTCGGTGATCTATAGAATTGAAGGCTTGAGAAAAGTTAGTATATATGACATCAACCAGACCTCGATGGTCAACGCCTTCACTAATAAATTGTGAAAAAGTGGACAGTAAAAACCATGCCGTTTTCAAAAGCACATTAATGATTGCCCACATTACATGGCCAATCATTCAGAAACACATGGGATATATATATATATATATATATATATATATATATATATATATACATATATAGATAATTATTTCTTGACCTTAGTACGTTATGGTAGATTCAATTAGTTGGCGATTTAAGGCCTGGTTTTACTTCAATATGTATATACTTAAAACAACATGTTTCGGCATATGATGAATTTTTTCATAGAAATTTGAAATATAAATATATTTATTTTATATTTATTTATAAATACATCAAAACTGACAGCAGCTTTCAAAACTGACTTCTGCTTTCAACTTGACATCTACATTCAATAACTGACATCTGATTCATTAACACTGTTACTTTATAATGCATTTCTAAATAGCTTGAACCAAGGTCTATCGTGGCTTAAGTGGTAAAATCGACAGTCCGGCAAACTGTAGACTTGGGTTCAAGCCCCAACGTAGACAATATTTTTCAACTAAAAATTTCGTATGATTTGCTTTGTAATTTTTAAACAACAATGTTTACATCCCCACTTACTTTGCAATTACATACATACTAATTTCATATTTGTAAATATTTCATATAAAAGCCGAAAAACTCCAATAATTTATCAATTGTTATATATATATATATATATATATATATATATATATATATATAACGTGTGTTCATTTGAAAAGTCAATCTAGGTTACTTTGAAATTTTGATAGAATAAGACGCAAATATATTAGTATGTGTTTGTTGTTCCGTAAACGTAAATCCAAATGACATTTGCTAATGTCAATTACATTTGTTATTTATTTGTATGTATGAACCTGTCAAAATATACGACTTCGTAGGTTAAGTAGTAAATTTTAATTTACGACATACTTCAAAATGTTCTCAGTAAATCACATGATACTAGATTGACTTTTCAAATGAACACTTGTTATATACATATATATATATATATATATTGAAGTAACACGTTGATAATAAATGGCACCTACGTGATATATTATTTGAAATGTAATGTAATTCTAAGATTATGTAATTTAAATATTGAATATGCTAATAAATACATAACTTCAATAAACGACCTATAGATGTTGATAATACTTATGTTCACAGATGTCGCTTGAACTAAGGGCATAAATATTCTTCTTCTTTTTGTGCCCTCTCCTTCATCGGAGGTTAGCGATCACATCAGCAAAGGTCTCTCGATTTGCAGCAGCTCTAATGAGTTGTTCAACAAAAACATTAATAGTACGTAAAATAAATAAAGTTTGTACTTAACTTAATCTATCTCTTCAGGGTACATAATCTTCTAGTTTTTATCTTAATTAGTATGATTTAATGGGCACCAGCTAGCCCAGATTGATTAAGTGAATTTGTAATTTAATAATAAAAATAGGTCTGGTACTTAGTGTAGATATACGTGAGTGAATTAGCAAGTTAAAATATAATAAAAACCTGGATATGTAATCTAATAAAAAAAACGAGAGAGTTAGGAAGATAAGTAAATGGTTTAATTAGAACTTTTTGCAAGGTAAGTGTTTACATTAATATTCAAGTACATTAACCTATATACGATCACGTGTTCATATTATTATTTCAAAATTAGGTTATCTTGTGATTCATGAAATGATACATAATTTAAATAATTAAATTTACTTGAATTAAACACAAGGGAACTGTATTTTTCGATATAAAGGTATACTTAGTGGTAATTAAAGAGATTAGCATAAAATATTTAATATCAAACGATTGCATTAATATAATTATATAAATATTTTAGGTGTTTTGGAAAATCGATTAAAAATACTCAAGTTTTGGTTCATTTCGACTTCAGGATGTTCTAACGGCATCAGGAACCTTTCCTACAGGATGAATGTTCTGGTCAAGGGGTTAGGTAGGGTAGCGTCCCTCGGTAAAAGGAAAATTCGTTTTTCTATCTTGTAAGTAGGAATTGGTATCGGATATTGCGTCTATCGATGTTTTAAATGTTGGTGATTCGATGGATAGGATGGATAGGAACCTAGCAATATACAAAATTTCGCTATGCGCCTGTACAAAATTGGGATATTTCCCGCCGTGAATAATTTAAATAGGTACAGTTATTTCTAAAGAAAATCGATATAAAACATTCAATCAACCAAGTTAAAAAATCTCCGGAATAGCAACAATATTAATGAAAATGACTAAAGAAAAAGAAAAATAGAAAATTATAAGATAAATGACACAAATTTAAGCAATTAATACGCGGAATTAACTTCGTTGATTTGACATATGAAATATACAGTTCCGTAAAAATTCTTATTTGCTAACTTATTATTATATGATTAAAATGATCTGATATTTTTGTACTAGGGCTTCTCATGGGAATGGGAATGCTTTACGACAATATATATATATATATATATATATATATATATATATATAAGATAATTATTTCGTGACCTTTGTATGTTATAGTAAATTCAATTTGTTGGCGATCTAAGGTCTGGTTTTACTTCAAAATGTATATATTTAAAACAATCCTACATGTTTCGGCAAATAATGCCTTTTTCAAGGAATATAAAATATAAAAATTGTATGTATATGCATATATATATTTTATATTCCTTGAAAAAGGCATCATTTGCCGAAACATGTAGGATTGTTTTAATACATTTTGAAGTAAAACCAGGCCTTAAATCGCCAACAAATTGAATTTACTATATATATATATATATATGTGTGTGTGTGTGTGTGTGTGTGTGTGTGTGTGTGTGTGTGTGTGTTCGAGCTTGGTAATGTTTCATATACGTATATTTTACGTTTCAATCAATTTTATAAATAATTGTAGCACATTCTGATTTCACGTTTCACCGAGCAATACGAAGAAGATTTTTGTATAATCTACGTAGCCATAAAACAATATCGAATGCCAATGATTTAATGATTAAACTTCCAATAGTGTTATTTTTGCAATAATTCTGACAAGGTGTGGTGCTGTAAATAAAATATTTCTGCAGCTTTTGTACCTTTTGAACAACGAAAAAGGAGTGATTTAAAATTGAACACAAGAGCTTTTCAAAATTGTTGACTAAAACGGGAAATTGCCCAAAGCTATTATCTATGAACGAATGATGCTATATATGGCGTGATTATTCCATCACATTATCAATTAAAATTTTGATTGAAACACTTATATTCGGGTTTAGAATCCATCGAAGATGATTAAAAGTCTGAAAGACCTCTTCAGATTAGAACACAGAAAAAGAAAGGATTGGTGTTGACAGATTGTAGACTTATGTTTCGGTGATTTCAGATATCGAAAGTAATAGTTTAGAAAATTTTATATTAAAATTTAAGAGTGAATGAAGTGTTGGCGAACTTCTCAGGTTCCTAGCAACAGATATTCGTCAAGTAAATTCGGATGCGTTAAAATAAAACTGCGATTTTTTTCTAAAATTATGGCAATTAAATCTGGATGCTTCTTTGGGACACTTCCAACAGAACAAGAGTAAATAAGAAAATCAATAGAACTTTGTGGATGAACCGTGCATACATTTGTGGCCAAAAACGTTTTAAGGGGAGGGGGGGCGAAATGCTCTCCAAACTTAGAACGACTTTCGGTTTTTAGCATGTATCTCGCTAATAAAAATAAATAAAATATTAGTGTTATATATCAAAATAACACGTGTCCGTAAATTTTTGAAGCTGACGTCTGTCAAAATGTATGCGTTTTTCGTCCTTAAAGTTCACCTTCCTGAGAATTTCAGTTGGTTTATTCCTATATGGTCATAGTCGCACGTGTGTATTTTTCGTTGGGTTTTATTATAGTTTTTCTGTTCAATTTTCATCTCCGTATTAGTTTTTCCTTGTATTGACAATCAGTTATTGGTTTTCATAACTACTAAAATAAGTTTGTAAAATTTGCGTAAGTAACATTCGATATTTAATTCCAGCGAGGATATGTTTAAATATGTGTTTCAGATTTTATTAACGATATTGCCATGGTCTTTACGGCGAAGCAAAACGCTTTCATTTTAATGGCTCATTTTCGGAGTGCCACACACAATCCTGATGGAAGCTGGACTTATTCTGTAGAATCATGCATAGCGCAGTATAATGAAGCGTTTCCTGATGCAAATATTCCGTATGATGTCTTTGTTCAACATAAGCGAAGAGTTTTGGATCGCTTTGAAACAAAGCATTGTATTTGTACGGGAAAATCAACTGGAAGGCCTTCGCTTCTTACTCAAGCGGTTGTTGATGATATTCAGCAACGTATTGAAGATAGTCCGAAAAAGTCATTGCGAAAGTTATCAGCACAGCCAGGTAATAATATAAAAATGTACTGAGAAATAGGTTTAACTTCATTCTTTCTAGGATTAAGCAAAACATCTTGCTCAAAAGCTTAAAGAAGAGCCTCCATATGCATCCATATAAGGTTTTCGTAGTCCGTCGATTATATCCCATTGACTTTGAATCAAGAATAACTTATTGTAATTGGTTTAATGAAAACATAAACAATAATGAAGTATTAGATCTAACCTTTTTTACGGATGAAGCTTGGTTTCACTTATCCGGTTATGTAAATTCTCAAAATTATAGAACATGTGCAACAGAAAACCCACATACCTTTATTGAAAATGAACTACACCCTATAAAAGTTGGCATTTGGGCAGCAATATCACGTCGTAGAATAATAGGACCGACATTTTTCCATGATACGATCAATGCTGCACGTTATAGGGATATATTACAACAAATTGTGGACCAACTCCATGATGACGAGTTGGAAAGTGGATTTTTTCAGCAAGATAATGCTCCAGCCCATACTGCGCAAGCGACATTGACCTTTTTAAGAGAATTCTATGACGATCGTCTTATTAGCCAAGGTAGATGGCCACCAAGGTCACCAGATTTGACCCCTCCAGATTATTTTATGATCGGAAAGATTAAAGATGACATTTATAAAAATAGGTTACATAATTTAGATGAATTAATGCAAGCAATTGAAAACGAGATTCAAGTGATTACACAACAACAACTTCAAAATGTTTTCGAAAATATGAAACGAAGAGTTAATTTATGTCTGCAGCAGCAAGGTCAATATTTCCAAAATTTTTGTAATTGCAAAAATTATTAATAAAGAATGTTTGTATTTTTGTCATAGTAAAGAATTTATAGTTATGATTTTACTATTATTTTTTTAAATAATGTTAATTAGCAAAAAACTTTTCCAAAAGTAAGCATATTGTACTTGATTTTAAGAAACAATTTTAATCATTATGCTGAAAGTAAGTACCGCGTGCGACGCTAACGTTAATTAGCGATTAATTAGCAATCGCAATCAAATGTAGTGTTACAAACTTAACCAAAATTTGACAGTAGCTGTCAGCTTCAATCATTTACGGACACCCGTTATATGGTATTTGGTACTCTATGATATGAAAACGTATATTGTAAATCAAAAATTAAAAGCTCACTTCTATCCCGCCTCACAAAAGTTTTTAAGGTATTGTTCGTATAATCTAAAAGAGTGTTTAAAATGGTGCGAAATATATACATAATTTATTTACATCAAATGAACTATGTTGTAAATAACTAATGAATAAATGCCGTACGTCATATATGACCATAATACATGTAGGTACTGCTTGTAAAATACTAGTCATTTTTCTCCAAAAAGTATGGCGACATTATCTTCAATGCAAATTAATTGCATCTCATTTATACTTCCATTTTGAAATTTAAATATTCTCATATTATAATTCAAATGTCGAGGTTTAAGTATTGAATGAGACGCAATTAATTTGCGTTGAAGATAATGTCGCCATACTTTTTGGAGAAAAATGACTAGTATTTATTTAATAAAATGACATGTGCAAATAACAATCACATGATGTGAATTGATTGCGTGATCATTACTAATATATTGATACAGATAATTAATTAATAAGATCATTCCTTAGTACGTGGGATACTCTGAACTTATTGAGAATAAAAAAATCTAGTAGACTGTGAAAAACAATCATATAGTGTTTATTTAGAGCAACTCTTTATCTTTCATTTGACGTTTTGTTGTTGAAGTTACGTTCGTTGTAACTCAGATACTTATTTTTTAAAAGTAACTGAAAATGGAATTAACCAGATAACACTTTCGAATCATAATTTATTATGATTGTAAACGAGGTTTAAACGCTTATGAATACAAAGAGAGTTTAGATTCAGTTTTTAGTGAACAAGCGCCTTCCTTGGCTACAATTTACAGATGCTATAAGGAATTTGAACGTCAAGGGAATTCTGTTTAGTATCAAAAAAGGAGCAGGGCGTCCTTCTACGGCTGTTACCTACAAAAACATTGCTCATTTAAAAACAAATAATTCAGGAGGACAATATAGCCACTTATGCGATAATAGAGCATTAACTCAAGATTGGATCCTCAGCTGTTAAAACAATCATATACGATGGCCTGCATTTAAAAAAAAAGTGGTAAGTCGTTTTACCGCATCACCTTTCTGTCTTCCATAAAGCAGAGAGTGTAAGAATTTGGCTTGAAACTTTAAATTTCTTGAATAATTGCGGGTACCAAATTTTTTCCAAAATTGTTACAGGGAACGAAACTTATATTCCCTTTTTCGACTTTCCTACCCGCCAAGAGAGTCGTGTATGGATTTACCAGGATGAGGAAACTCCTACAATGACTAAGGAGCAGCGAGCTATGAAAAATGTTATGGATGCGGTATTCCTCAGAAATACGAGCTTAGAAAATACAATTCAGTTAGATGGACAAAAGGCAATTACGGCTAAGTGGTACACTGAAAAATGTTTGCCTAAAGTGTTCAGTGGAGTTCCAGACAGGGGAATTATACTCCACCATAATAATACATTATTCCATACGGCGCTTTTAACTCTTTAGTTTTTGGCTGGAAAAAATATATAAGTAATAGAACATTAACCGTACTCACCTGATTTGACAATGTGTGATTTTTGACTATTTTTTGGGCTTAAACGCAATTCGCGGGGTAGAAGGTTTTCGTCTAAAAAGAGATTGATACCCCAGTTCATGCTTATTTTGAAGGTATTCCGAGAGAAAATGGGTGTGAGCTATTGAGCAGTGGAAGGAAAGAATGGTCAAGTGTATAATGGCTGGAGGGAATTACTCTGAGCATATTTAAAATAAAATCCTAGAAAATAATAACCGCATTTTATTTTCTATAACTTTAGATTGACCTTCGCTTGACCCTAGCTCACTAGCATGCTTGCTTTACGATTGGGCCAAAATGCTAACAATGAACCCAGTGGATATTATTCATTTGTTAGAGTTGATTTACAGCTTCTACGAAAATAAACGGACTATTCCAAATCGTCAAGAACTAGAGCTACACGAAATTTTATACAAATTGATAACTATCTGTGTGGAAGATAAGAGTTTTGAAATCTGACTTCATTCTGTAACGTTTGTATATGAATCGCCCTTATTCAAAACAGTACATTTATGAGGATCTACCATCCACACTCGAACACCATAAGAATTTCATTGAGTAGGAACGAATGTAGTATTAGATATTGATGTAGCAAGTAGTTCAATCGGTCTCGCAACTTTATAGATAGGAACAATCAGAACAAGCAAGAAATCAAAGACAAAAACTGCTGCAAATATCAGATTCGAATTGCAAGCGATTGTTAACGCTGACGAGGCTTCATTTTGAAGATTTTAAAGAATTAAAAAAGTAGATACGTACTGCATTTAAAGAGGATCTAAAAAGTAACTTCGGAAAGGAAAATAATAAATTTATGAACAGATCATATAGGCAAAGACTTTGCGCACACTCTATCGGAAAGGTTCTGGCTATTATCTTTTAGGACTATAGTGAGATTCTTCGTATTGATTATCTTCAAAAGGTGAAACAATGATCACAAGTAACGTGCCTTCAAAAACTTTCTTCATCAGAGACGGCAATACTCTTTGAGAATGGTTGGTGACAGTGCACAAACGTATAATTTTGAATGAGCATGGCCATCTTTAATGGGGAAAGCTTTTGAAGGCACGTTATACAGGATGTCCCTGCAATAAAAATATAAGATATGATAAATGGAAAGATGTAATTATATAGAATATAAATCCTAAATATTTTCCTAAAATACCCTCTCGTAAGCGAAAAAAATATGACAAAGATATTTAATAATTTTTGCCACGCCACTGTGCGATTATAAAAAGTATCAGAGACGATATCTTAAAGTTGATCGACAATAACAAAAATAATAGTTTTGTTATTATCCATCTTATCCAGCTGTTACGTATGTAAACATACGCGATAGTGTATCTGTGTGTGAGGTATTTATACACATTCTGAATATTTTGAATTCATAGGCGTCACGTAAAACAATTTTTGGGTTTTTTTTTAATTTCGGGATTCGCGTCGTAAATGAGTCACAATATTTATTTTGGATTTATATTCTAAATAATTATATCTTTCCATTTGTCATATGTTGTCTCTTTATTTATATTTCAAGACCACCTGCACTGTGCAATACAACGCAAAAGGCGCCACTTAAAGATGGAATAAGTGGTTTTTCTTCAGCATATTGTATGTGTTCACGTCAAAGACAGAAATTATTGAAATATATTTCGAACTACTTCCTTATCTGCTTATTCACCATTCGGGCGTCTCAGACTTTTTCGTTTTTCCAACCTGAACACTTGTTATGGTTGTAAGAAACTTGGGTAGAATGCGGTCAAATTAACACATGTTTCGTACAGTTTGATAAAGTTTACTTCTCTGGAGTACTGAAAAGACTTGAATATAGGTGTACTAAATGTAATGAGTTACACACAAGGAGAATACGATGAAAAATATAATAACTTTTTGCAAAAAGATTTTTTCTTGTCCAGACTCGCTAATTACTGAACCTCCCTCGTAAGCAACCACGTACTTCGTAATTTTGCAAAGTATTAAATACAAAGATGTTCAGTGCTATAGGTAGCATTAAAATACAGGGTTGTCCAAAAAGATGTTACCACTCACTTATATGGGAAAGACTTTTATTTTAGTAACTTAATAAGTAACACATTATGTACACAAGTCAAAATAGACCTAATGCACTCCTTCGATCTGTACTCCTTGATTTTCAATGCATGAGTGAAGTCTTTGCACCATAGAGGTCATAGCTCATTCACACATTTCCATAGGTATAGAGCGGACTACTGTTATTATGCGCTCTTTCAGGTCATTAATGTCAGTAGGCTTTGTAGCATACACGCGATCTTTCAACATTACCCATAGCCAGAAATCGCAAGGGGTCAAGTCTGGCGACCGTGCTGGCCAAGACAAAGGTCCACCTCTTCCAATCCAACGTCTACCAAATGTATGATCTAGGTAATGTCGAACCGCTAAGGAATAATGTGGTGGTGCACCGTCTTGCTGAAAGTATCCAGATGTTAAGATACGGAGGGGAAGATTGTCTACAACAAAATTCTGCAGCATATCCAGGTAAGCATCTCCCGTTACAGTCTGGGCGTTAAAAAAATATGGACCAAGCACTCCAAACTTCGATATGCCACACCATACGTTAACTTTCGGTGTGGAGCGAGTATGCTCTCTTAGTTCATGAGGATTATCTGTATTCCAAATGCTGCAATTGTGCTTATTGACGTTGCCACTGATATGAAATGTGGCTTCATCCGACATGAAGAACACAACATTAGGGTCTATGTTCGTTATTTCTAGTATCACTTCTGCAGCTCGAACACGAGCAATTTTCGGCATCAGAAAGGGCCTGAATCATTTGAATGTGATACGGCTTCATTCCCAGATCGAGGTGAAGAATTCTCAGAACACTTGTCCGCGAGATTCTGCTTTCCAATGCTAATCTCGTACTTGATTTTCTTGGGCTGTTAATTATTCGACCTTGTACATTTATGATGTTATTTTCCGTTCGAATAGTTCTGGGACGTCCACTGTTTCCTTTACAGTCATTAGTGACAGACCCTGTGCGCACAAATTTTTCATGCACTCGACGGATAGTTAAACGGCTTGGAGCTTCTTTCTGAAACCATTTCTGAAATTTTTGTCTTACTACTGAGGGTGACCCAAACACTTCCATCCAAGACGCTACCTTCCTTCTCTCTTCCAAAGTAAGTCAGGTGGCCATATTTGGTCTTCAAACTAAAAAAAAAAAAATTAAACTTAAAAAAAGGTAGTTCCATATGAGTGGTAACATCTTTCTGGATAACCCTGTATAATGCGTTATTGTGTTGTTTACTCCAAACATAAATGTAACACTGTTTTTTCAATATCCTCATACGTTCATATTTATACATCAATATTCTTAATTATGACTCATAACCCGTAATGGGATGTCGCTGTATATATGTCTATTTACGGTAGTTGCTGCTAACTAACATTTCCGTAAATATATTAATTACATAATCACAACTCTAAATAATATATTACACATTACGCATAATGAATGATTATCCGTGCATATATTAATGCAGGTTCTTTCATAATTAAAATTTATCTAGAATTAATTACAGAGTTCAACGATTCAATATTATTATGCACATAAGTGTGTATTATTGAAGCCGTAAAGATAAGCGTGGACCACACAAAATGTCCGAGATAGACGAAAAATGTGTATAACTATTCTAAAATTGTGTGAAGGCAATAATAACAAAGTAATTTAATTTAATGGTAACAAGCAGCAGTGTAACGACCAAATTAATCACTGTTCCAAACACACACGACGATTATAATATTCTTTGGAACAATAAATCTTTCATGACTGCCACTTAAAATCGTCTCATTTTTTCGATCTGCTTGGTACGTTTACTATACTAATTACATGTTACTAATGATCTATTTCTCTGTCAATTGTTTTTCTAATATTATTATAGTTCAACTTTACCAATTTTATGTGTAATAAAATTAAATCCGGACGTATAGTTGTGAAAGTATATAACAGTTAAAATAGTTTTATCAGAATAAACATGTCAACAACGAAATTGCCATTTACATTATTTAAAAACAGATACCTTTATTAGATTATAAGAAAATACTTGATAGTATAGACCGCGCCAGAGTAATACACAGATATTAAATTTATTCGACCTTTAGTTGGAAAATTCGTGTACATATCCATTAGTAAAAATAAAAAATATATACTTCATGTGAAGAAACATGTAAACATTTGTACATTTAGTTTTTGTCGAGCCTTGTACTATTTATTGTAATATTCAAATTAGTTATATCAATACCTTAAACTCATTTATAGTTTCCTAAATTCACAAAATAATTTATCAACCCTATTTCAATGATAATTTATATCTTATACAAGTGTCCCGTATCGTTATGTTCAAATTTTAGTAGTGTAAAGTAGACTTCATTTCAAGTAACAAAAACGCTATACTTGTATATTACTTGTATATCTATTTTTATTTGTTTCAAAGTTACAGATCTATGAATGTGATTGTCAGATCATGAAAAAAAAATATAATCCCAAAGTCAATAAAAACTGATTTTATTTAAAAAAGTTCAATTAATAATATTTTCGAAATGTCCTACCTCTTTGTTGAATGCAGGCTTGTGCCCGTAAGCCAACAGAAGAAGTACTTATCCGAATTTCATACTTTTTTGTCGGATTTGTTCGGCAGCCAGGTGAATGCGATCCAACAATTCTTCTCTTGTGTTCGAAACTTGCGCGTAGACTAAGTTTTTCATGTACCTCCATAAATAAAAGTCAAGGGAATTAAGATCGGGTGATCTGGGTGGCCATGCAACAGGACCACCTCGACCAATCCATCTTGGATAACTGACGTTAATCCAATTTCGGACAGCAATTCCGAAATGTGGGGTGGCTAAGAAATTATCTAAACACTCATATAGCTATGGAGTAATAATTAGCAATTTCAAACCTTCAAAACTGACATCTGCTCTCAAAATACTGGCATCTGCTTTCAATAACTGACATCTGCTTTCAAAACAGACATCTACTTTCAATAACTGACATTTGCTTTCAATAACTGACATCTGCTATCAAAACTGACATCAGCTTTCAAAAGTGATTTCTGCTTTCAACTTGACATCTACATTCAATAACTGACATCTGATTCATTAACACTATTATTTTATAATGCATTTCTAAGTAGGTTGAACCAAGGTCTATCGTGGCTTAAGTGGTAAAAGATATTATTAGTCCGGCAAACTGTAGACTTGGATTCAAGTCCCAACGTAGACAATATTTTTCACTTAAAAATTTCGTATGATTTGCTTTGTAATTTGTAGACAGCAATGTTTACATCCTCACTAACTTTGCAATTACATACTAATTTGATATTTGCAAATATTTCATATAAAAGCCGAAAAACTCCTATAATTTATCAATTGATATATTTAATAAACGGCTAAAAAATTATCTAAACACTTATATATATTGAAACAACGCTGATGATCTAAGTGATACAATAATAATAATTTGATAATAAAAGATAATATTATTTGAAATAAATAAAGTTAATTGAATAGTATAAGTATAATACTTTGAATTGGGCGCCTTTATATAAAATTCACAATGTTAGATCATCCGCGACTTATATGTATTATCTCCGGCTACGGCCAGATGTCGGAAAGCAAGTTACGTATTGGTAATGTTGACCCTTACAGGCTCCTCGTCGATCTGTTTATCCCTAAGTGTATGGTAGTAAATTGTTATATAAAATAACTTAGTTTTCTCCAGCTAAGCACAGATAAATAAAAGAGTTGGTTAAAGAAATGTGTATAAAAGTTTATTAAAATAAGGTTTCTGTAAACAATAACATACAGCGTGCCTATCGACAAATAATAGAGTTACAATTAGGTGCACGTGTGAATTAAGAAAATAAAAATTTTTTTCCAATGGTTATGAAATTTTCATGTGAGTTACGATATATGTTAATTAACAAATAGATCTAGGTAAGTACTACAGTTTTATAAAATTAAAGTTCTTTCACAATTATAAGTAATGTTGAGATGTAATTTTCTAAGTAAAATTATGAGGTTTCTGTTTAGTTTAAAAAAAATTTTGATTGTAAATTGGTTTTAATAAGTCTTTATTATGAAATAATTTTGATTATTAAAACCGGTTTTTCGTTGTCTAAGGCTGGAATCTTGATGGTATTGCGCGGATCAGCAGATTCGTCGTGAGTTTCTAGTACGGAGGTTTCAAGTTTGCTTGGCCGGCTATGAGCGTGCTTCGTCAGCGTGGGATATTTTCTCGGGCCGGTTCGATCGAAAGATGCTAAGATCGATTTCTGGCCGTACTTCGCTGGTATCGCCTTCAAATATGTTTCAAAGGTAGCCCCAAATTATTGTGTTACTTTTGAGGACACTTTTAAATTTTTAGCTCAGGTATTTTTGCTTTAATTTAATTTAAAACTTGGAGTCACACTTTTTTCTAGCACTTCTAATCAAAATTTATAACAGACCCTGATGGCAATTATTTCATTCAAAGCCTATTTGGCATTTTCTAAATAGCCTCGAATTTTACTTTAAATTACATATGATTATAAATTGAATATAGATAATGTATAGTTTTCAACATATGACAAAAATTAAAATAATAATTTTCAAATGATTGTCCTGGGTTTTTAAAGGCAGGGTTATGTTTTATGAGTGGCAAGAAAATAACCGTTTCGCGGGTTAGTTTACATTTGAAAAGTGGGCGTGTCTAACTAGTATCGATACAAATTTTTAATGTAGATAAATTAGATATCTGTAATTTCGCGCTAATGATTTAAATTATGAAAATGACAATTAAATGAATATTAAAAAGTAAATTTTGAAATAAATGTAAATTAATTTGAAATATACAAAGTTATCGTAATATTAATTTATTTACATTTCGATACTAATTTTACAAACTATGTTCGCCAATTTTAACCATTCGATTATATGTTATTTCTGTCTTTCCTTTCGCAGTTAGCTGGAATGATGGAGTTATTCTGCCCCACAACAATATATATATATATATATATATATAAATTCAACAACTTTCACAACAAATTAAAATTCACAATTGAAGAAGAAATTAATAACAGTATTAATTTTCTTGATATTTCTTTAACCTATGATAGACAGGGTATTATTTATACAAATTGGTACAACAAACCCACAGCTTCTTTTCGATATATGAATTACCATTCAAATGCACCTACAGTATTCAATAAAATTATTATAAATAATCTGACTGGTAGAGCAGTTAAACTATCACACACTCTATACAGAAAAGATAACATCAAGAAGATTAAAACGATCTTAACTGATAATAACTACCTACCACAACTTATAGCACAAACAATTAAAAAAATATATCACCAAATATACGACACTGCAGACACCAATAACAATTTAAACAATGAAACAATACCACAATTGTGCCACAATTATCACAGAAAATAAAATATACTTAAAAAAAAATATGATATAGCTACAACATATAAACTTAGCAATACAAATAAACATCTATTTTCAAAATTAAAATCTAAAATAGACAAAAATCGAGAAACACATGTTGTCTATAAAATACCATGTCGCGACTGCGACAGTTACTACATAGGTCAAACCAAACAATGTTTATACAAAAGAATACAAGCTAAAAAATACTCCAAAACAGACAAAACTGCTTTATTTACACACAAACTGCAACGCGATCACCATTTCGACGTTGAAAGCACACAAATAGTTGTTAGAGAGCAACATACAATGAAAAGAGAAATTAAAGAAATGATTAATATTAAACAGGAAAAAAATTCAATTAACAATAGAAGTGATATAAAAAATCTAAGTAGTATATATAATAACCTAATAATGTAACGATCTTCAATTTACCATCATAATATATGTTGCTATTATATACATACTTATATATCATATGTTTTTTAAATATCTGTACATTTGCTTATCATGCTGGCAGTTCCGTGTTTAGATCCTTGACTTGCTGTCCGAGTAGGTTTTCGTGGTTTTCCTTCTCGTCCTAGGCGAATACTTTATATCTTAAGTCGTTCCACGGGCGCAAGTGTAATAATAACTCATGAGTTACCATTCTCTTTTTAATTGATATCAAACTTCTATTATGTCATGAATTATTATTAATTAAATTGAATGTATTTACGAATTTGTATCTCTCGCCATGACTACGTCATTTATATAACTTTGACATTAATATCTGTCATGATAAAGGTAATACTTACCGAAACATTTAAGAGCTTATTTTAAATATGTACATATTAATGTAAAACACACCTTCGATCGCCGAATATCTAAATCAACTATATTGTACAACGGTCAAGAAATAATTATCTATATATATATATATATATATATATATATTTGTATATATATATATATACATATATATAATAACTTCGTGACCTTGGTATGATATGGTAAACCTAATCAGTAGGCGATTAAAGGTCTGTATATTACTTCAAAATATATGTATTTAAAAAACTCTACATGTTTCGGCAGTACGCCTTTATCAAGAGAATACAAAATATAAATGACAGGATATAAATGTCAAGTAATTAAGTTGCTATGGTTTAAATTATTCAAAGATACATTCTAGTAATAATAGTAAATCATGCCTTAGTATTCCAAAAAATAGATAGCAAGGTGTGAACATATGTGTTGTTCGCTGCTAGCAATTTGTGTCTCTTTCTGGGTATGAACTTGTGTGTTGGTTGCTGCTGGCAGCTTGCGTCTCTCTATGGGTGTGTGGTTTTGTGTGAGAGCGTAAGTGTAGGGTTTTGTATGTCGGTGCGCTCGTGCGTGTGTTTAGTGACCGGTCGCGTGAATTTAGAGAGGTCGGATAACCAACCTTTGCGTAGGGCCGCCAACCCTTACCCTTCAACTTCTTTACAATTTCGTGCAGTACTTCGACGGCCTGACCCCCGCCCCAACGAGGCAAGGCGCAGACCAGCGAAGCGCACCCTGTACGGGGTTGCTCATCGCTAACCAAGGGAACACTCTTAGTGGCTACCTCGGTCGACGATGGTCACACTTGTGCCATCTTAACGTTATCCGCCGAAGCGGGGGCATAGCACACACTTCGAACGTGTGTGTGCTGTTAACGGCAGCCTAGCCAGGTTGCCGCCCAGGACCGGTCCTAGTGGTGTGTGCATTGCGCGGCGCCGTGTTAGCGCCGCGTAGCATGGTTCCTCACTCTTGCTGGAAAGGCGGAATGGCACCTGACTGCCCAACGGGCAGACCCCCCTAGAGTTTTGTAGCGTATATGCTAGACTACAAGTAGAGGACCACATCAGCAAAAAACAGAAAATAGGGAAAGGCAGGGAAAAGCAAGACATGAGTTATTATTACGTATGCGCCCGTGGAGCGACTTAAGATGCAAAGTTGTCGGCATTCGCTCAAAACGAGAAGGAAAACCACGAAAACCTGCTCGGACAACTAGACAGGAATCAAAACACGGAACAGTCAGCATGATAAGCAAAAGTAAATGATATTTAAATAACATAAGGTATATAACAAAAAAATATGATATGATGGTAAATTGTAGATCGTTACAAAATTAAGTTATCATATCATATTTTTTTGTTATATACCTTATGTTATTTAAATATCATTTAAATATCATATACTTTTGCTTATCATGCTGACCGTTCCGTGTTTTGATTCCTGTCTAGTTGTCCGAGCAGGTTTTCGTGGTTTTCCTTCTCGTTTTGAGCGAATGCCGACAACTTTGCATCTTAAGTCGCTCCACGGGCGCATACGTAATAATAACTCATGCCTTGCTTTTCCCTGCCTTTCCCTATTTTCTGCTTTTTGCTGATGTGGTCCTCTACTGGGTTGTAGCCTAGCATATGCGCTACAAAACTCTAGGGGGGTCTGCCCGTTGGGCAGTCAGGTGCCATTCCGCCTTTCCAGCAAGAGTGAGGAACCATGCTACGCGGCGCTAACACGGCGCCGCGCAATGCACACACCACTAGTACCGGTCCTGGGCGGCAACCTGGCTAGGCTGCCGTTAACAGCACACACACGTTCGACGTGTGTGCTATGCCCCCGCTTCGGCGGAAAACGTTAAGATGGCACAAGTGTGACCATCGTCGACCGAGGTAGCCACTAGGAGTGTTCCCTTGGTTAGCGATAAGCAACCCCGTACAGGGTGCGCTTCGCTGGTCTGCGCCTTGCCTCGTTGGGGTGGGGGTCAGGCCGTCGAAGTACTGCACGGAATTGTAAAGAAGTTGCCGGGAAAGGGTTGGCGGCCCTACGCAACGGCTGGTTATCCGACCTCTCTAAATTCACGCGACCGGTCACTAAACACACGCACGAGCGCACCGACATACAAAACCCTACACTTACGCTCTCACACAAAACCACACAACCATAGAGAGACGCAAGCTGCCAGCAGCAACCAACACACAAGTTCATACCCAGAAAGAGACACAAATTGCTAGCAGCGAACAACACATATGTTCACACCTTGCTATCTATTTTTTGGAATACTAAGGCATGATTTATTATTATTACTAGAATGTATCTTTGAATAATTTAAACCATAGCAACTTAATTACTTGACATTTATATCCTGTCATTTATATTTTGTATTCCCTTGATAAAGGCGTACTGCCGAAACATGTAGAGTTTTTTAAATACATATATTTTGAAGTAATATACAGACCTTTAGTCGCCTACTGATTAAGTTTACTATATATATATATATATATATATATATATATATATATATATATATATATATATATATATATATATGTGTGTGTGTGTGTGTGTGTGTGTATATATGAATATATATCTAACAAACATAGAAAAGTGAGATTTTCTGTACGTACAGAGTATATCAGCGCGGATATTATAAAATTATTTACCAATATACAGGCTGTTACAAATTCTCACTCCCACCTTCAAATTTTTCAGTTTAAATAGATTGCTATATTTTTTAGAAATGATTTCGATAGCCACCTAAGTTACCTTTGTAATACCGACAAATATTTTTGGTTATATTGAAATTTTTGTCAAACATTTTACAGTTGCAGCGGTCTGACGTGCTAAGACCTGCTAGGTTGAAGATGGGTATCGGGTATCGAATTATTCTTTGGATATCAATTCGGGGTCTAACACTCTATATGTTTCAGGATTGTATAATATAAAAATATATACAGGGTGTGAAATAGGTCGTGCCACATTTATCGAAATTCAAACTCTTCTCTTTCGATTTTTTTAAATAGAATCTAATGGAAGTGCGAATTCCCTGCAAAATTACCTTCAAAATGGTACTAATACCTGTGTTGCTCGCATATGTGTGAATATCTCTGTTACTTTAAAACTTTTATCGCAATTTTTTTTTCATTTATCATTATTTTGTGGGTACTATTTTCAATTAAAAATAAAGCTCCAATTTTTTTATCGTCCTATGTATAATTACACCTTTCCATTTTTCATACATTGCCTCTTTATTTCAAGAACACAAATATTAAGGAGTTTACAGATGCATAGTTTTATTATCGAAAATATTGGCGACATTTGTATTAATGAGATCGAAGTTGAAAATGGAAAAGTTACAATAAATTAAGGAAATTGTACTTTTACTGATTAATACAAATATTAAAGTCAATATTTTTTCATATTTCTTAGTATTATCGTTGCAAGTAAGATTAAAGTTTTAAGAGTGAAGCTAATTTTAATTTCTCAGAGAGGATGGTAGTTTTTCTATAAAGAAATAAGATTATTTTTGAAAAAAAAACCTTTGAAAATATTATAGGCGTATTTTTTTCTACTCTACCTATCACCACTGAAAAAACTAAATTTCTTTTATTTATTATTAAACAATTTTATTTTGTATTATAAAGACTATTATAAATCAAACTCCACTAACAATAGAAAACAAAATGTGAAAAAATGAATTTAATCGGTTAAGGAACAGTTTTGGATAATAAAAATTTGTATTTGAATACCGCTTTTATACTGGTCCCAAAGCCAACTGACAATAAGGACAATTAAATAAAATTTTTATAGAGAGGAACAACTTTTCGCAAGAACGCACAAATACAAAATAGGTTCGAACGAGGGGGTGGTAAATTTTGTCAATGGCAATTCAAAAGAATCGAGGTTGAAATGTCATCTGACAACTGAATTCTCTATATCATCTGTCATAAATATTAACAAAGAGGTGTATTGAACATTATTAAGTCGTTTCAATTTCATGTTGGAAACATATAATAGATTAATATTTGTGAGAGATCGGGTATTTTAAAACAATTTTTATTAGTTTTAATAAATTATTAATTTGACAAAATAATTTACGTGGAAAATTGTAACAATTGTGCAATAAACGGAATGTATTGTAATGTTTGTCTTTTCGGGTTCTTAAATAAAACTAACAATAACTTTAGACACACACTATATTAATATTAAAACGTATGACAATATAAAACTAACTATTAACAATAATAAGTACATTTATGTATTTATATTTATGTATCTATATTTATGTGTATTGCGCGAGACTCTAGGATTCAATGAATGTCCACATCCCTTCCTCGACGGTTTATATATGAATGGGAACGTCTTTTCTAGAATGCTCCAAATCTGTCTAGAAAACGTCCAGAGGGATGACGCGCTTCGCGTCATCGGATGAGTCATTACATTGCCCCCTTCTTAAAAATGAAGTTTCGTCCCGAAACATGTCATGCTTTGGTCTCCTCAAAAGATGACGAAATCGACAGGTAGGGCCTTTGTTACATTGCGACGTCATATCTAAATAACAGTCAACGGTCTTATCTTGCCTGGATGGACAGAAATATTCAAGCTGGTAACTGCATACCAGAATTTCCAAACCAGTATGTCGGAAGATTACTTCCAACATGCTCCTTACAATTCTCCAGTCCATGCGGTCCAATCCACAACCCAATTTTGGAACTGCCAATTTCGGAATGTCTTGTTGTAACATTTGTGCGCGTAAGTGGGCCAGGGCCTCCCATAAGACACGATAGTTCTTTCTCGACAGTTCTTTCGTGACCAAATAAAATATGGGCTGTCCTTCATTTATTATTTGGAGACTCTTCCCAATTGCTGGTCCCTGCTGCCTTAGTTTTCCGATTCCGCCAAATCTCTCTTTAAATTCCCAGGCAATTCCTTTGGCCATTCGTAGATCTCGGGCTACGCAATGAGCAAGCGCGTAGTCGGGCGGAACCGTAAACAAATCTTGCTGTTTCTCGATGGTTACCCCAAATCGAGCTTTTCTCGAACCAGAATATTTTTCCATAAAGTCTTCGAAGGTTAGTTCATGGTATTGGCTATCCAATCGGCGCAAGTCAACGGTTTCGTCATTATTGTCTCCAGAGTATGGGGCTAATCGATTAAAATGTACGACTCTTGGCTTAGTGTGAGGTGTTCGCCTGATGCGGTATATTACATCGTTGATCCGCTTCAACACCTCGTATGGCCCCTCCCAATTCTTTTGAAGTTTTGGAGATAGGTCCCGTCGGCGTTGTGGATTATATAACCAAACCCGATCGCCTTCATGGTAACCACTCTTCTCGGCGTTGATGTCATAGCTCTCCTTCATTCTGTCACTAGCATCTTGGATATTATGTCTGACTTGTTCATGGATATTATCTAGTCGTCGTCTGAGCGTGCTGACATAATCTTCTCCGGCAAGATCTTCACCAGGCTTGCTCCCAAACTTTAAATCACAGGGCAATCGGAGTTCCCTCTCGAATAGCACGTTTGCTGGTGATTGGCCAGTTGTCTCTTGAACGGAGGCCCGATACGCCATTAGAAATAATGGTAAATGTTCGTCCCAATCTCTCTGATGTTCGGAGACCACTTTTGATAAGTGTCTGATCATGGTCTTGTTCATTCGATCTATCATCCCATCTGATTGTGGATGCAAGGGAGTTGTTCTTGTCTTCCGTATGCCCAAAAGTCCACACATCTTTTCGAATAGACTGGACTCAAAATTTCGCCCTTGGTCGGAATGAAGTTCCGAGGGTACACCAAAACGACTGACGAACTCCTTCACAATCACGTCTGCTACAGTTCCAGCTTCTTGATTTGGTAGAGCATATGCTTCAACCCATTTGGTAAAGTAATCCATGACCACTATTATGTATTTATTTCCCTTGTTGCTTTCTGGAAAAGGGCCGGCGGCATCTATGGCGATCCTTTCAAATGGGCTTCCTATATTATATTGGCGCATAGGTGCACGTCGACGCCTCTGGGGACTATTGCTTCCGGCGCAATTAGCACAATTACGGCACCATTCTTTCACATCTCGTGAACAATTCACCTAGTAAAATCTTTGGCGCACCTTCTCCAGTGTTTTATGGACTCCAAAATGTCCCCCAGAAGCACCATTATGGAGTTCTCGCAATACCTCTGATATTCTTTTCTTGGGAACAACCATTTGTATCTTGCGCTCACTTCCATCGTGATTTTCGACCTCACGTCTCAGGAGATCGTCTTCCACGGTTAAGGAATCCCATTGTGCCCAGTATGACTTCAATTCAGGACTGTAAGGTCCGGATCAGCTTCTTGATCTGCGCGCAAATTGTCAGGTTGCCATTGGTCATCAACCACAGTGGTTCGAAGAGCGATGGCCGACTTGTCTTCGATTCGGTTGCAATATCGACAGTCTTCTGGACAGGGCCTTCTGGAAAGGGCATCTGCATTTTGATGTTTGAGGCCTGCTCTGTTTTCAATGTCGAAGTCATACTCCTGTAGCCTCTCAATTCATCTAGCTACTTGACCCTCTGGATTCTTAAATTGCAAGAGCCACTTTAAGGCGGCGTGGTCAGTGCGGATCAAGAACTTCTGTCCATACAGGTACTTGTAAAAGTGCTCAATGGTCTTAGCTACTGCCAATAGTTCTCTCCTGGTTATGCAGTAGTTCCTCTCCGGTTTGGACAGGGTCTTGCTGAAGTATTCAATGACCTTTTCTTGTCCATCTTGGATTTGAGAGAGCACGCAACCAATACCGACGTTACTGGCATCCGTATCCAAAACAAACCTCCCAGATGGCAGTGGATAGTTTAAAACAGGTGCACTGATCAACGTACCTTTTAACAACTCAAAGGCCGCTTGGCATTCGTAGTTCCAAATGAATGCTCGATTTTCTGTTAGGCGAGTAAGTGGTTTTGCAATGTTGGAGAATCCAGGAACGTAGCGTCGACAATATGTGCATAATCCCAAAAAGCTTCTTAGCTGATGTTTGTCTTTGGGTACCGGCCATTTTTCCACAGCTTTTACTTTTTCGGGATCCACAGCAACTCCTTTTCTGGAAACCACATGTCCAAGTTAATTTACCTCCTTGCGGAAAAGGTGACACTTCTTTGGACTTAATCTCAGGTTGGCATCTCGCAACCTCTGGAATACTACTTCCAAATTTTTCATGTGATCTTCAAAGGTCTTCCCTGTCACAATCACATCATCGAGATATTCCAGGCAGGTGTTCCAAGACAGTCCCCTCAGTACAGTGTCCATGAGTCGCTCAAAAGTAGCTGGGGCGTTACACAGTCCAAATGGCATGACTGTAAATTGCCAGAGTCCTGTACCTAAACTGAAGGCAGTCTTCTCTTTGTCATTGGGATCCATTCCCACTTGCCAATAACCGCTCTTTAAGTCGAGAGTGGAGAACCATTTTGCTCTTGCCAAGGTGTCTAGCGTATCGTCTATTCTTGGGAGAGGATAGCTGTCCTTTTTGGTCACACTATTCAAACGACGATAGTCCACACAGAATCTGGTAGATCCATCCTTCTTTCTGACAAGAACCACGTGTGAAGCCCATGGACTATTCGATGGTTCAATTACTCCTTGGCCTTCCATATCTTGTATAATTTGCTTGGCTTCCTCACGTTTTGCCAGAGGTAACCATCTTGGTCCTTGTCGAATTGGACTTGCATCGCTGGTATTTATTTTGTGCATTACAATATTGGTTCTTCCTTTCGTACCAGTTTCAGTTTCAAAGACGTCTTCATAATGTTTGATTAAATCATTAACTTGGCTTTGTTCCTTCTTGCTCAATCCTTGACAGGCGGAGTCGATTATCTTGACAATTTCTCAGGAACCTGCACGAATCCATTCTTCTTCGCCTCTATGCGATGAAGAATAGTACCCTTCTTCAATGAAACAGGGTAATGGTTCACATTCATTACCCTTATCGGTACAGTCTTCTGAGTCTTAACCAGCATATTGGCAAATACTATTCCTCGGCCCACCTCGTCATCATCAGCCTTTGGTTCCAACATTGTAACATTTCCGTCCAAATAATCACCTTCCATACACGCCGTCAAAAATGTCTCATTTCTTGCATCCAGAACAACATTCTCTGCAGTTATTACTTGTACATACCCACAATCTTTCCAATGAAGAAACAATTCCTCATTATTTATTTTTAAAGTGCCTTCTTTCATGTTTAACTGGAAGCCGTACGTGTTCATGATATCTAATCCCAAGATTATTTGTTCTTCTATGTCGGCTACGGGAACACGATGTCGGATTGATGTTGGTCCTATGATAAAGTTGACATCTACTTCACCTGCCACAGAAGCTGCTTCTCCTGTTGCTGTCCTAAGTCTCCATTTGCTAGAAAATAACTTTTTATTTCTGGGAATTAAATCGGGTCGCACGATGGTTTTCGTCGATCCAGTATCTAGCAAGCAAGCATAGGTCTTTATTTCCATAACAGCGTCCACATACAGGCCGTTGGTTTGATGTTGCAGGGATGCGACTTGGCCAGGCGTCCTTGGGGCTTCCTGATGCTGGATCGATGATTGCCCCCGCTCATCGACCCGCTTTAGTTTTCCTGCTGCTCAGACGATGCTTTGTTGGCCACCTTACCACATTTACTCCGAACGTGACTAATCTCTCCACAATTCCAGCATCGCGGTACTCTTTTATTTGATTTGATCTGGTTTAGAAGTCTACTAACCACCTGCTCCATGAACTCCTCATTTTCCTGCTTGTCAACAGTGCAGACACGAGCATGGTTCCGAGAGGCTTGATTTGCAGTCTCAAACTCAAGCGCGTGCGCCAAAGCATCGATCAAGGATTTCGGTCTTGCCAACCTTAATGCTTGCTGCGTATCAATATCCCGGAGACAATCTATGAACGTCTGGACCGCTAAGTGTTCCATGAAATTATCTGGCGCCATCGGATATGCAAGTCGAACTAGACGAGCAATATCTGCCTCAAATTCCTGAAGATTCTCGCTTTTCTTCTGTGATCGATTCTTCAGTTGGGTATGGTATACTTGCTCCAAATGCGCATGGCCATATCTCATCTCCAAGAGTTTAATGAGTTGAGAATAATCTTTACGTTCCTCAGGAGACAATGTCTGCAAAATATCACTAGCATCACCCCTCAATGCTATGACTAAAGCAGTCGCCTTCTCGGCAGAAGACCATGCGTTTGCTTCTGCGGCCGCTTCGAATTGCGTCAGGTAAGTTGCCCATGACGTCTTTCCATCAAAGGTTCGTGGCTTGATTCTGGTCTTTGAAATAGCCACAAGTTCTTCTTTTATTTCGATGGGCCGCGGTATGACTTCTTCGTTGACCTGCTTGGGATCAGAATAACCCGTGGTAGCGGGTAATTTCATCTCAATCATTATTGGCTCTAAAAGTCTAGAATGTTCTCCAATTTTCTCTTCTACAGCTATGAAAACCTCTTCTTTTAACGCTTCTGATTTTTTCACTAATCGCCGTTCTAGAACTTTCTCCACTTGTTCCAGACTTTTTTCGAAGTTTATAGAATTTTCTAGTAATTTCTTTTCCAGATTTTTCTCGAGGATTCTAGCGGTTTCTAGGTTCTTTGTTCCATTTGTTGCATTTGTATTTGCGCATTCTCTATTAATCGTTGTTCCATATTTTTCGCGCTATCCAGATTATTCTGTTCCATTTGTTGCATTTGAGTTTGTGAATCTATTAGACGCTGTTCCATATTTTTCGCACTATCCAGATTGTTCTGTTCCATTTGTTCTAGAGTTTTTGCTAAATTTCCAGAAGTTTTCAGGCTCTTCTGCTCCATTTGTTCCATTTTCATCAACAGCGAATTCACGTCAGCATCTCCGCCTTGAAAGACATAATTCTCTGGATCCTCGCCTTCTTGGATCAACACATTGCGAAGCCGTTGCTGGAGGATGGACTTTTTGCCAGTTGTATCCTCATCCCTCTCTTCTAATTCTCGTTTTAACTCGGACACTTTTTATTCCGTCAGTTTCATTCTATTGGCCATCACGATATTTAAAATAACGTCTTTCCGCACTGTATATTTATTTAATCGAATACTTAATTAACACTTAATTGTCTACTTAGTTTATTATTTATTAATTAGTCCACACCTGAATACCACTGTAATGTTTGCTTTTCGGGTTCTTAAATAAAACTAACAATAACTTTAGACACACACTATATTAATATTAAAACGTATGACAATATAAAACTAACTATTAACAATAATAAGTACATTTATGTATTTATATATTTATATTTATGTGTACTGCGCGAGACTCTAGGATTCAATGAATGTCCACATCCCTTCCACGACGGCTTGTATATGAATGGGAACGTCTTTTCTAGAATGCTCCAAATCTGTCGAGAAAACGTCCAGAGGGATGACGCGCCTCGCGTCATCGGATGAGTCATTACAGTAAATTGCAGTTTAGCTAAAATGTATAATTACAATTAACTACGTTGTTAATATAAATGTAAATATGTACATATTCACATGAATATGTATACATAAATAATATAATTTTACTATTCAGATGCCCTCAAATTATTTATAAGTTTATTTAACTATTTATAGTCAAATTTCTGTTCCTAGTAAAGTACTAATTTGTTGGTATTCCATTGCGCCCCTACTAGATCTACTATGGCCTTCATGTCTCGTTAGAGTACTTTCTCTAACTCTGTCCATTGAATTAAGCTTAGCAGCTTCGAGAGCAGTTCTAAATGTAGTTCCGCTTTAGGATATTGATCTTCCATTTGTGAGAATCGTGTTCTTGTTAGACCTTCCTATTGGTATAGTATATGAATCGCAGTTTTCTCTTCCACTTGATAGAATCTACTTACCATATCTTTTGTCAAACCCATATTATTCATATCTTTATCGAGCTTACAATATCAGGTTAATAAGCTCACTGTTATCCTAACAGACTTTCTGTCTTTATCCAGTGTAACTGTAAACTTGCGCGAATGTTCCCTAAGGAACTGTTTTGCCGGTCTTTGACCAAGGAAGATCCTTCACCATTCCCTAGATCTATTTTTACTCCAGCTTTTCATGTTTGATTTTACAGTGCCACAAAAAGGCTCCGAATCTATAGACAAAGATTGTCGAGTCAGTTCGTCCACCTTCTCATTAGACCTATAGCCTCCATTTTCTATGATCTAGGTCAGAGGTCCCCAAACTTTCGCGTCTTGTAGACTACTTGCCGTGTTTTATAGTGCTAAAAAGTGCTAAAAAGTGCTAAAAACAAAAGAAAACACATTTTAAGTTTTATATATTTATTAATAGAATTCAATCGACCCTCGAGGATCGATTAAAGTGGTCTACATTGACCTCTGGGGTCGATATAGACCATTTTGGGAATCTACGATCTAGCCTAATGTTTATTCCATGTGACTCTAACTACTGAACTCGGTTGGAGTAGACACACAATCGTATACAAGTTTAGATTTAACTAAAAAAGGTTAAGCTCTCGTGCCTTCAGCATTACTTAGATGTCTGGGAAAATGGTCATGGTGCGCTTGAATCATCATTCTTTTTTTGACCTCATATATTTGGGCGCCAACATATTTTCTGTTTCAGAACCGTCAAACCTCCAAACCTCCCTATCTGCTATGACTATTTTATGTATCTTATCAAAGTTGATCTTGAGTTCTTCTGTAAACTTATGCTAGTCAATGGCGTTGGCTTGGTTTAGAGGTGTTTGGCCCTGCATTAGTCTGTAAGCTCCTGTTTTTGCGGCACCTCGTACATGGATATCTGGGGGGTGACAATTTCGATATCATCTTTAGGATAGCCTTAAGAATTGTTTTCAAGGCCCCTGTGACACTGCAACAAGTTAGTCTTTGTAATCTTACTTAACTTCCTACTAACACCTTTTTCCTTAGTTTTAGACCACCATGCCTCTGCTAAATAGGATATAATGTGTCTAATTATTCTTGTATAAAGCCATGGAATCATCTTGGAAGTAAGTCCCTAGATTTTCTCACACATTCGGTTACAATGCTTACGTTATTAGTTGTTTTTACAGTCTGAGAATTCCACATAAGCCTTTGGTAAAACGTTACTCTTAAGTACTTGGCTTTCTTGGCAAACGAAATTTAAGTATTTTCGCTCTCTTTTTTGTGAATGCGACTTTTGATGTTTTCGGTGAGTTTATTGCTGGCAGGTCTTTTTCTCCAATTTTCCCGCGTTAAGTCGATTACCCTGAAAATGTAAAGTGTAAACCCTTTTTACACGGAAGCAAAAAGAAATCATTAAATCCAAGGTCTTGGTTATAAGACGCATGACCCATTGCAATAATAATAATAATAGTAGTGTTTACTTTTTTTCCTAACAGATTAACAAATCTAATTATAGCACAAGAATAAAGGAGAAAAGAATGTATGAATATTAAATACGATTAATAAATCAATTAACTATATATATGTAAAACATAAACACATACATAATTATAAACAAAGATTATACACTACCGGTATTCATATAATTAGTAAATAATGATAACAGCGGTGAAAAATAGATATCGTTATTATTGTTGCATAGGGCATGATAATGAAAATACATTCGGTATATAGGTGAACTTACACAATATATGTTCATGCACGAGCACAGAATAATAGATTGTCAGATCTAGATGCTGTTCTTTCAATAAGGAAATTATTTTTTTCAATCATTTGGGACCTTCAATAAATGATTCAATTGGTGGTTAGAATCCTGAGCAGGACATATCGTAGCCAGCTTGAGACAGTTTTTTAAGGAAACTCTTTTCAATCAGTTCTAAGTTTCGTACTTCATAAGCATAAAGTTTACATATTTAAGCTTAGAAAGCGCATAGGGAAAGTTATATGTCAATATTTGAAGAATTTAAGGCAAAAACTCTTTTTAATAATATAAAAACATGATTAAAAATCAGGTGCGGTGAAGACAATACAAGCTCATATTTGTGTGAAAATTTCTCTAGACATGCAGACATTTGTTTCATTATAATATAGAATCATTAGTACAGAATGATCTAGAACATTGTATTACGAGAGATTCAAATTCACTGATGATTAACTATGCGGACGACACGAATATTTTGATAACCGCAAACAACGATTCGCATTTGCGTTTGACTATAGAACCGGTCCTTGAGAAGGTGCACTCTTGAACCAAACTTAATAAACTTAAAATTAATGACGAGGAAACCTGCATGGTAAGATTTCAGAATTCCTTCAACACCTCTGGCTTTGGTACTGGCGTTTCTGAGGTCGCTAGCGTCCAGGTGTTGGGCCTAAACATACATGACAGGCTGAGGTGGGACGAACATATAGATTTCATCAGTAAACAATTGTCCAAAATATTATTTGTTCTAAGGACATTATTAGGTTTCTGTAATTTTGGAATCCTGCGCACAGTTTATTTCGCATGCTTCCACTTACTTCCAGCATTGCCAATTGGGACGCTCTGGAGACATGCGGAGAATATTCATAATTTAAAAACATGCCATCACAATTTTGGCCGCACGAGAAACCCAATAGGTGGGGTTTTAAGACGGTACCGGCTCTATATATCTATGAAGTGTTGTGTTTTAGTTTTAAATATAAAGACTTGCTTTCCAAAAAACTATCATAAACATCATTATGACACAATATATAAACAACACACGTTACTTCCAAACCAGCAATCAACATCTCTCTACTGTAGGTTACTTAATCAATTACCAACGCCTCTACAAAATATAATCAGTTTACACGACTCTTTGAGAATGACTGTATAAGTCGAAACATATGTCAGATATATTTTAAATACATTTTGTGAAACAAATATACCAAGTGTTTTATTTAGTAAATTATAAATATAATTTCAAAAAAAAAAGGATAAAGGAAGTGTTGGTCTCTAGTGTACCGGATGATATTCATAACTGCTTCCACGCGTTCTGAGGTCTGTTCTTTCTTTTACTGCTAAATCTCTGCAAATTTTATAATTTTTCTCTATAATATAGTTTTTATTTATACGTAAATTTCGTTTATCCATGATTTTTATTTGTATCTAGGTTTTATATGATGTTTGTATATTTGTACTTGTTGATATCTGCCATATATATAAGTTGTTGTCTATGTCGCATTCTGTAGAATTATGATTAGCCAGCGGAACCGGCGCTATCCCGTATTGGATGTGATTCACCGGTGCCGACAATGTACAACCGATCAACTTAAAAGTATATATGAATGTTATAGCGCCATCGTATTGATAAAAGTTGTCTCTTTGTACGTATTTCAATGCAATCAGACGGAGTGTGAAATATATTTCGCCAGAGTCGTAATAAAGCCAATGAAATGTATATACGGAAATTTATTTTTAGGAAAATAAATAAAACACTGAAGTTAAATGAATTTAAATTAACTTGAATTAAAATTAATTCAAGATACATATATATATATATATATATATATATATATATATATATACATACACAAAATGCATTTACTTTATACAGTGAAAAAATTCAAAATATTGAAAAAGTATAAACTTGAAATTAATTATATCACCTATAATTAAAGTGAATGCTTTGTTACACCACAGTAAACATTTTTTATTCACATTAATTATTATAATTAATATATTCTAAACTTTGTTGTAAAGTGCGTTCTTTCATTGAACAGTATGTCTTTAAGTATAGAAAAACTTCCTTCAATATCAGGGCTAGTGAGTGGAGCATAGAAATAATAATCTTTAAATTTAATATATCTACCGATTTCCGTATTTTGAACATTACTACAAAAACCTTTCAGGACATTAACATCAGGGCTACGAGCGAATATTACATCAATCTTATTATTAAGCAAAACCGACTCTGTCTCTGCGTCTGCATAACTAATATTCGTATTAATATATTATTATATTATTAATATTATTATTATTATTATCTCTTTCACTCACAAGAACTATTCGCTCTTGGTTGCCATTATCTTACCCCATCGGTTCATTCGAACAAGATGGGTGGCATAGTTATCTAGCATTCATTATTTTTATATGAATATTGATTATAGTAGATACTTACCAGTACTTTCAGGGTGTCAACTTACGTGTTGTCCGCTGCTGGCAGCTTGCTTCTCTCTCTGGGTGTGTGGTTTTGTGTTTGTGCGAGCGCGCTAGTGTAGGGGTGTTGTATTTTAGCGCACTCGTGCATGTGTTTAGTGTCCCGTCGCGCTAATTTTGAGAGATCGGAGAACCAGCCGTTGCGCAGGGCCGCCAACCCTTTCCCGGCAACTTCTTTACTTTTCCATGCAGTACTTCGACGGCCCGACCCCCGCCCCATCGAGGCAAGGCCCAGACACGCGAAGCGCAGCCTGCACGGGGTTGCTCATCGCCAACCAATGGAACACTCTTAGCGGCTACTTTGGTCGACGACGGTCACACTTTGTGCCATCTTAACGTTTTCCGCCATTGCGGGGGCACTGCACACACGTCGAGCGTGTGTGTGCTGTTCACGCCAGCCTGGCAAGGTTGCCGCCCGGGACCGACCCCAGTGGTGTGTGCATTGCGCGGCGCCGTGTTTTGCGCCGCGTAGCTTGGTTCCTCTCTCCCCTGCTGGAAAGGCGGAATGGCACCTGCCCGCCCATCGGGCAGACCCCCCTAGAGTTTGGTAGCGCATATGCTAGGCTACCACCCAGTAGAGGACCACATCAGCACCCCACCCGTTCCGTCATTTCGCCTCCCGGCCACGTTGGCCGCGTTCGCGCGCTGCAATTTCAGTTCAGCACGCGACGTATTATTGCAGCCGTGTCTAACAAGACACTTTTTTGCATTTTTAAATAAAGTTTTTGGTAGAGATCCAAAGTATTTATGGACTTGTGTAATTTCTGTGGAATTTCTCCAGTTGCGCCAATCACAATTGGGACTATTAGGACCTTGTCCATCTTCCACATACTCTTGATTTCGTCGCTGAGAGGTAAATATTTATTTACCTTCTCACTATAGTTCCTTGCAGTGTTTTTTGCCAACGGAACAGCAATGTCAATGATGTACGTTACCTTGTCCTTCTTCAGTGTCAGTATTATATCTGGAATATTGTTGGGAATTGTTTTATCTGTGATTATTTGGCGATTCCAATATAATCGAGAATTTTCGTCCTCGCAAACTGAAGGTGCTTCATATTCATTTATTATTATTATTATTATTATTATTATTATTATTGTTATTTTCACGAGAAATAACACCCCTACATTACAAAAGTCATCAAGATAGAGCCTACAAGTACATTCACAGTTGCTGATTGACTAATGTTAACATCACGATCGCCAAAACAACGATCCCTGCCTTCATGACATGTGCAAGACTTGGAAAAGGCTTCCATCGTACGGTCACAGCTATAACCGACCGAAACTGTATAACGTGCCTTTACTATACATCAGTCATTTCCGATAGCATATATAACGAAATAATATGAAACACTAAGAAATAAGTAATTAAACTTCTAGTTTCAAAAATTCTTTTATTGTAAATCACTACAATATTGTTTCGCCATACAATGGCTTCATCAGGTGGATGAATACTGTATTCAGTATTCATTCACCTGATGAAGCCATTGTTTGGCGAAACAATATTGTAGTGATTTACAATAAAAGAATTTTTGAAACTAGAAGTTTAATTACTTATTTCTTAGCGTTATAATGAACTTTCAACAAGTATCTCCTTCGTCAATTCACTATTTAATATGAAACATACTAGAACGGGTAAAACTTGACTATATTTTACATAAAACAAAAACATTTTTAATAATATAAAAATATTATAAAAAGGACCTTTCCAGACATGCAGACACGTGTTTCATCTTGCTATAGAATCATCAGTACATGCTGCTGGAGAGATAATTTCAAAAAAAATATCACCCTTACACCATTATAAAGACGTAAAGATACAGCCTAGAAGAACATTCTTGACTAATGTCAACATCACGATTGCCAAAACAATTATCGCTGTCTTTATGGCAAGTGTAAGATTTGGCAAGGGGTTTCTATTGCACTGTCACAGCTGTAACCGACGAAAACTGTATTAACGTGCCTTCACTATACATCGGTGACTGATGTATAGGACGCACAGTGGTTCATTATACGTCGGTTACATGTATAGTGAACCATCGATGCATGTCTGGAAAGATATTTGCACACAAATACGAACTAGTACTGTGTTCTCTAAACTCGATTTTGAATAATATTTTTATACTATTAAAAATGATGTTGTTTTATACAAAATATGATGAGGCTTCCCCCATTCAATTATGTTTCGAATTATTTTCTTAATAATTTTATCTTTTCTAATATTTATTGTAAACCCCAATATTATTTCGACATACAATGGCTTCATCGGGTGGACGAAAACTATATATTTAGGTGGACGCAAACTACAGAAATTTGTAGCTTTGAATCCACTTGATGAAGCCATTATATGGCAAAACAATATTGTACTAGTTTGCACGATAAAATTATTATTTATTTTTTGAGATTATAATGAAGTTCCAATAAGTATATCCTCCACCAATCAACGAAATAGAAGCCTTGCTTTGTCTTACGCCGATTAGGTGGACGGAAATGGTTGGTTTGGCGTTTGTGATATTGACATTAGTCGAGAGAGTTTTTGTAGTTAAATCTGTCCTTCCCAGCATCATAAATTTACAAGTCTATAGTAAGAGCAAACACGTGTCTGCATGTACGGAAAACAATTTTCACACAAATATTAACTTGTAATGTGTTATCCATTCCGATTTTTAGTGATATTTCGATATTATTAAAAATATTTTTGTTTTGCGAATAAAGGTATACGAGTAAATATTTGAAAATAACTGGTGCTGGTTTGAAAAGACTGGTGCTGTAGTACAAAAATGAGACATTTATTTAGAAAACTTCAAGAAATACTCACTCTTCATTCTGTGCAATACACTTGTCCCATCGCTTTGTCCACTTGTCATAAACATTTGAGAAACCATTTTTTGAGAGACTATGCAGTATAAGCATCATCGCGTTGTTGTGCTCTAAATTCGACTCAAATTTTCGACCGGTCAATTCTTTCTTGACTTCAGGAAGCAAATGGAAGTCACATGGCGCAAGGTCAGGTGAGTAGGGAGGGTGAATCATAATTTCCACCCCAAATTCTTCAAGTGTTCGTTGACACTGTGGGCTGTAGCATTGTCGTGATGTAAGATCCAACTGATGCCTTGATGAAGCGGCTGTTTTATCTTTAATTATGCCTTTAGGGTTCCTTGAAGTACATTAGACTAGTACTCTTCAGTTACAGTATATTCTCTAGGTATACTGTGACCATAAATAATACCCCATTTATCAAAAAAAATTAAGTGCATGACTCTAACAGCGCTCTTCACAGTTTTCGCTTTCTACGGTCTTGGACAGCCTTTGTTCTTCCATTGCATACATTGAGACTTTAGGATCGTAATGATAAAATCAACTCTCGTCACATGTAATCACATTATTTAAAAACTGTGGATTATGTTGCAGTTGCCTTTTCTACTGCCGACAAATTGTCACTCGATTGGCTTTTTGTTCATCGGTCATCACTTTTGGAATTCATTTTGCCACGACCTATTGGTATCCTAAAATCTTCATGAATAATTTTTTGAATGGAACCATAAGATAAATTAGCAATTTCAGAAATTCGTCGGATTGGCATATGCAAATCTGACAATCCTTTTGCATCAAGTCGTTAATTTCTGCAATTTTTGGATTAATCCGTGCATTAATCCTCTACATCGTGATAAACTATCATCTCTGTATGCAGTTTTAATCATTTAAAAGGTTTCAGTTGGAGTTTTACCCAACCGAACACAAAATTTTATCGCATATCTTTGCTTTATTCTCATTTTTCGATGGGGTACGTGAAATACTGATAATTCAGTAACTAATTTGTAATACGAGGGGAGGTCTGATAATTGAGGTAACTAACACAGAGATGGCTCGATATTCTACGTATGCGTGTCTATCATATGTTAGACGACAGCCGTAGAAGTTTGACCCAAAAACGTTTAAAATAAACGAGTTACGTAGTTTTGTAAATATCGACAAAAGAAAATTTTGTGCTGTGATTAAAGACCACACCGCCGGAAAAAAACCCAAAGAAATTAAAGAAAATTTGGATAATGTTCACTGCGAATCTGCACCAACATTTAAGACGGTTGGTTTCTGGGTGAATGAATTTAAACGTGGCCCGAGGAGCACCGAAGATGAACCAAGAGTAGGACGTCCGAAAGAGGCTACTACTGACAAAATGATCACCAAAGTTTATGATCTTATTTTATGAGGTATGAGAAAGCTCTCAGCAAGGTAAGTGTCGCGTCTGCTAAGTGTGAACCAGAATCGAATAAGCGTAACACATTCTGAGTATTGTTGGACTGTTTTTAAGCATAATCCCTCCGAATTTTTGAGGGAATATATTACCATTGACGAAACGTGGATACACCACTATACCCCAGACACAAAAGTTCAATCCAAACAATGGGCAAAAGCCGGCTACAGTACACTGAAGAAAGCAAAAGTGGTTCCATCAGCTAACAAGGTTATGGCCTCCATATTTTGGGATGCTCGTGGTGTTTTCTTTATAGACTATCTGCAAAAGGGCAAAACAATTACAGGCAAGTACTATGCGTCGTTATTGGACCAGCTGATAAAAAAAGTTAAAAAACAACCACATTTGGCACGAAAGAAAGTTTTGTTTCATAATGGCTCATGCATCGAACATTGTCGCGACAAAATTATTTGAATTGCCATCAAAATACTTTGTCATGCAGCACCTTACGTCCAGAATTAACTCGATCTGACTTTTTCTTGTTTCCCAACTTGAAGACATGGCTAGGTGGAAAGAGATTTTCATCTAATGAGGAGGTGATTGCAGCAACAAATGATTATTTTGCGGCGTTTGATTCGACCTATTATATCGTTACAGAATTAGAAATGGACTATGTCGAAAAATAAATGTAAAAAACTCCAATAAAGTATCTTCTTTTGTACTACTTACGCAAAGTTAGATCAAAGCCTACGTGAGGATAAGTACATTAGAGATGGGGGTTTCATATTCTGTTCTTTGTGTTATAAAATTATAGTTATAACACCAGTCTCGTTATATTTTGATATACCCTCGTATTTACTATTACTATTTTTTGAAGCAATTAAATTTTGTTGGAAAATGAAAACGATTGTAGCAAATACGAAAGTGATATTAATAAACAGTTAAATAAAATTTTTAAATGAAGTTTTGTTTCTAAGTTTATATACTGTGAAGAATTACGTAGAAAAAAGCTAATACTTGACGTTTGTTGAATAAATTAGGTTTAATAGGTAATAATAATGCAATTATAGTCAGATCAAACCGTTCTTAATTGGATGTTAACGCTTAAGCAGCAACGCCTTTTTGTATTAATTCAGAAAGATGTAAGATAAAAATAAAAAGAAAAAATAATCATACAAGAAGGTAATATAGGTAGAATAGAAACCCGGAAAATATTATGCAAGGCTATTAAACGTAAATCTTCGGCATTAGTTTAATAAGAAAATGGGAGTGACTTTCGAGCGTAGATAATTAAATCCTTCGATAAAAAAGAAAAGATTTTAACTCCTAGAAGAGGACAGGGTCAGTGCAAAATCCAGTAAAAGAAACGGGAAAGACTGTGTTGGTGATGTCGATGGAGAAAGAAGTTCGACTAATAGCATTAAAAATATAATAAACACGTGACGGTCTTAATTAACTTGATTACAAACATTAAGAGTTCATCACTCAATAGCAGATGTTTTACAGCGCTCAGTGTTACCACCTACCTTAATCACGCTTACCAATTTTCAACTTATAAATTATACATCCCGCTTCGTCTGGATAGTATTAGCTTAGCCGATCGTTTCTGTCTCCGTCTTTTACGTTCTCTTTTGTCTCTCACGATGACGGTAAAGTCATTAACATATACATAGATATACTCACACATAGGGACATACATATACACATATGAGTATGCATATATGTATATCTCGTGCTGTAAATATTGCCTTCAATAACTTAATTTCGAAATTGGTAGAGATATGAAGTCCCGCTGGACACCTACTAAAATTACTATAAAACCATTTTTAGGCTACCTTTTTTCGGTTTGTTCACTCTCATCAAGTTTTTATTACTCGTTCGTATAAAAGGGTTCTATTATTTATGTGTATGGGGTCGGTTATGGTCTTAGTCAATTTGCTTCTTTATCTAAATGAGAATAATATCTACTGCTAAAATCTTCACTTGCCTATGTTTGGAAAAATTATTATTGTCATGTTATGTATAATTTGAAATACAATTACTTTTACAGATAGCATATTTGAGATTTAATATGGAGAAAAAGAAAGGCCAACGTTAAGTCTCCTGTCAATACTGAGTATATCTTTTGCGGTTATAGTCAGTACATTACATTCATCCAAAACCGATATAAGAAAAGATGTAAATTTTATCGTTAACAACTTCGACTGTTTTTCGATAATGACACTGCAAGCATATAAATTATGAAAAATAAAGTTTATTCGGATTTACAATTTACATTCATATTTTAGAAGAGCTTCCATGGAGGTTTTCACATTGATTTTGCGTCATATACGAGGGTCAGTCAAATTTGAAAGAGACTTTATTAAACAAAAATATTGTTATACGTCGATTTCGACTCCTGTATATTTTTAGTATCTTCTATAATTATTACTAATCTATTGTACTACTTAAATGATTAAATTTACATTACCTTATTTTGCATTTTGGTTTGTTGGTTATTATTGAACCACTAGGTACATAGAAAAGGTTCGCTAATTTTGTTCGTATGAATAGTGTACACATTTATTAGATCATTCATAACGGTTTTTGGCTTTGTCATATCTAGAAATAAATATTGCTTGTAATAACGTAATTACTGGTGCGTTATTATATTTTGATGATTTATGTACGTGCATGAAGCGTTGGTAGTCTGCACAATATGATTTTTAGTACTAAAATTAATTTTTCCGATTGTTTTTTTACAAAATCCAGGTTAAGCATTTTTAATACTGTCAAGCAGGCGCGGCTCGTGATGACGTATTTGGGGATGCAAGTACAATGATGCGAGTGCTTCGTGTATTCTCATGTACTAATTGTAACGTTTTCTTAGTAAACACCGAAAACACACGAGGCACTCGTATCATTGTACTTGCACTCCCAAATACGTCATCACGAGCCACGCCTGCTGTCAAGCCATTCGCACATAGTTTCTAGGTTCACACGGACAAGCGATATGCGCATATGTATGCGTTCCGATATAGGAATTACGCAAGTCATCGAAGATGTATTTTTATATTGTAATTAAACATGTTGTTTAATGTAAATATATACTTAGAATAGGAACTTAGTATTTATCGAAATTGTTGATGATATAAATTTAATTAGAGTAATTCATTGATTGGATGTGAATATTCGTGTTATGGTACGATGTAATATTTATCACCTTATTGGTCTTAATTAACGATATTTAATTTGTATTTCTTATGACCTCGCTTTAGGGTTGTGTTGGCTTCCGATTTACTTCTTGGAAACAATTAATTATGGGGTAATTAAAATATTCTTTCAATATAGTTTTTTTCTATGACGTAGCATCGGATCTGTTATAAAAGGAGGACCATCTAGAAGATTCGGGCTATTTTTCTCTTGTGTTTAGTGCGGAAGTACTTAATTTTAGTTTTCCTGTGTCGATCAGATTAATCTAGTGCAATATGGTTTTATGAAAGTCTAGAAATTAGGGCTCTCTTGTTTTTGTGGTTTATCAACCTATTGTACTATTGTAAATTCCATACAGAAAGATTGAACGGATATATATAGATTACTTTTTTGGGGCGTATACGTGGAACCGCCATTTTATGTAAACCTCGAATTAATCATAACTTGAGCAATTTGATACGATATTCTGGTTGAAACCGGCATTGTTCTCTTAATTAGGCAGTTCGTTTTCTTATATCTTATATATTCTTATATACATTCTTATATCAGAGAAGTTGGCTAGGGCTTAAAATATCGATCTTTGAGCGAAGGACGTAATCGACTCCTGCCGATATAAAAAACACCGACCCGCTTAAATCTCCCAATCTTACTCAAGGGACCACAAAATCACATTTTTTATTGGTAAGCGCCATGGGATAAAGGTGGTACCATTACGTTAATTACTGAGGACCAACATTGTTGTAATTTGAATTCCCTCAAAGAAGAGAAATTTTGTATTTAAAATATAAATTGTTTAATTAATTCTTTTTAAAAGTATTAACATACTAGTTTGTTAAGCACATTATTTTTTTTGCCTTTCTCATGTAAATTCAGTCTAATTCATAGAGCATAGGGTGTTGTTCAAGCTTGGTAATTGCAAGATTAATTATCTTGAGTATAGATGTAATTATTGCCTATTTTGTTTATGCTAAATATAATTTAGAATCATTAAATTTGATGTATAATTGTCACTGTTATACCTTTAATCATCAATTTGCTTTGTGCTAGTTTCCTAGTGAAAAGCATTTAACGGATTCAATATTAAATTGTTTTTGTGATTACATAATAATCATTTCTAAATATACTATGTGGAAACCTAATTTTTGGATTAATTTGTGGAATATACATTTTTTTCTTATCACCGAAATTAATGAATTTGTAGTATAATTAATATATTTTTGACGTATACAGTGTAAACAAATCTTTATAGATTTATTTTGTACAAATTTTTCGTAAATTGAAATTTATTCATTTAAATAATTAATTGTGTGTTATATATAAGTTAATTGTTACATATACAGTCTGTATCAAATCTCGATGTGAGGTTTATCCAAGATCTTTGATAAATTAGATATGCAATTCTTAGATTAAGATTCTTATTTGATTTAATTCCTTTCCATATTGGTCAATTACCTTCAGACGTTGACTCGAATTTTTTTATTAAACCATATGATCTATTTTTTTAGAATTTATCCAAAACACCTGATTTTATGTGCCTATATTTTAACTTCACATATTAGTCAACTTATTGTCTGCACTTTAATTTTATTTCATTCCTTTATTATACTGGGTGAGTCTTTTACTCATGACCAGACATTATTTTGTTTATTGAGAAATCATATTGCTATTTGAAACGTAATTATTGCTTTGGTCAAATTTATATATAGTTTTTTTTATTGCTTTCATTAAAATCTAATCTTTTCTAAATCATTTGTAATATTTTATTGTGACGTGGTTAACCAAGTTGGTATAACCTTTATTTTGACATTCTGGTGTACCATATCTTATTGTTTGTTGTTTTGTGCGTGGGATACAATAAATCCTCCATTGTTGTTTACATTGTTGTTTTATTGATCTAAGACAAGTAAACGAAATACGTAGATACCTTTAATGTATTCAATTTACCATCGGCAGTGTCTGTGTTCACTGGACAGCTAAAGAAATATAAACATGCTGGCGGCCTCATCAATTTGAATGAGATCCCACCCCTTCTGCTCGCCTCTGTAACTGAGTTGGTTTCTTTAGTTTAAGATCTTCGGGACAATCATGTTATTGGGGTAAGTTGATAAATCTGAATTAGGTATTACGGTAAGTGAGAAGGCGCAGAAGGCGTGAGTAGGAGCATATAGCAATATAATAATGAATAAATTAAGGTTTTGTTGTGTGTTCAAAATCGGGATTTAAGAGTTGCTTTGTCACAATTGACACGATTTGTTTCTTGAGTTAATAATAAGCAAAAGAATATTTAACGAGTACACCGATTCCGTATCAGGGAAATGTTCGGCGTTCGGTGTATCTTGTCTGTAACTGCGTTAACCCTTAAATGCACACGGCTGCAGAAATGCAATGTAATTTTTTGAATATCTAAACTATAAGCCAAAAAAGTTTCTCGATCTATTCTCGATGCTGTAGAGATACCACAGTGTGTTAAATATGAACCTAACGATTGCGCACTAAAAATTTAAAAAATCTTGATTGGTTAATAAAATTGTGTTTAATGGTGGCTAAGGTTAGTACTGCAAATATTTTATGGTGTTTGTGTTACAACATGCGTGACGTTAATTTATTCGCAAAAAATTATCTATTGCTGAACTGCAACATCATGTGTAGTGACTCATTTACTTTGTGTCGGTTTGATGACTGTGTTTTTATTTTTCTGTTAGCTATCTCGAATCGCGATCGCACCGATGAAGACTTTCAATATTTTGCTGATCATTTTAGTGATGACCATATAAATTTCTCTGACGTAGATGGTTTAGATGAGTATTTTCCCGATAGAAGAACAAGATGAATTATCATATGTAGAGCAGAATAACTTAGCAAATGTACTATCCTCTGGTTCAAAATCAAAAACTGAAATAAAATGGAGAAATAAGAATCTAGTTTTGAATGAGGCTCAACTAAGTTTTAGAGGAAATGAAAGTATGTTAAATGCATTGTTTGAAATGGACACTCTATATGAATATCTCCAACATGACTTTTCTGATGATTTATTGGAAAAATTGTTTAAGAATCAAACTTATATGCTCAACCAACTGAGATAACTAAACCACTAAACCTTTCTGTCTGTGAGCTAAGACGATATATTGATATTATTGTTTATATGTCTCTCGTACGTCTACCGAACACCCAACATTATCTGACACCAAATATTATATATAATGGTGATTGGCTTCATAATACCCAAAGGTCCTCGAGGCTCCTTTAACCTGCGTGAAATGGGACTCCGTAGGCTCATTTACTTCTCAATAACAAAGATAAAATTCAAGAGTATAAAATCCCAGATTTTATTTATTTATTTTTTTTATATCAAGTTTGCCCAGAATATGATAGCTTTCACATAGGTCAAACTTGTTTTTCTACCGAAATTTGAAGTAAATAATATTTACGTTCATTTAAAAATAATGAAGCTGGATTCTACTTTCACTAACCATAATTTAAAAACAGGACATCCTTTCAACAATTATTGAAATAGTTGTTGTTGATTAAGATATTGATGATACGGTTTATTTCTTTGGGTAATGATATAGAGAAAGCTCTTTGGACTAGGGAATTTATAACGTCATGTTTTTGGGCAGAATTATGGCGAGAAAAAGCTTTTTATATCTGTCGGTATGCCTAGGTTTACTATAAACGAAATGTTCTAATAAGTCATCAGACGAAAGATTCACTAAGACCTCCATAAGTGGAAGGAAACCTTCCGCCTTAATCTCCAGAGTAAAATTAATGGAACCGTTTTGAGAATTAAGAAACTTGAGGAATTTATTTAAGGAATCTTGTCTATGTAGCCAGATAACGAAGTCACCAACGAATCTAAGCCAACGCTTCGGTCTTTGGGTATACGAACAAAGGATTTGTTCTTTGAACGCTTCCATAAAGATGTTGGCGACGACGTAAGAATGGGAAGAACCCATGGCTGTACCAGACACTTGTTCATGGTAATAATCATGGAATTGGAAATATATAAAAGATAAACAAGTCTTAACTAGATCGGGACTGGTTTTCAGAGTATATGATTTCTCGGATTATTTCTATGGTATCAGATATGGAAACTTCAGTAATGAGGAACTAGACATCAAAGCTTACCAGCAAATACCGAGGATTCACTGCAAGTTTGTTGGAATTTTAGATAAAGGGATCACTTTTACAAGTGTAGGGAATGAGAAAGTTCGCAAGCTATTTAGATAATTTGTAACTGGAACTATTTAATGTGCTGACAATAGGGCGTAAGAAAAGTTAAGTTTATGAATTTTTGGTAGACCGTACAGTTTAAGGATATTAGAAACACTGTGGGAAGGAGATACTTTTGAGAATCGATTGAAGAGTATCTTATAGAGGAAATAGTTGAGTGCTTGATGCGTGTCGTAGGATGCTTCTTGCTTCAGTAGTTCGTAGGAGACAACATAGAGAAGGAAAAGTATTTTACGTTCGTACTTATCACTATCAAGGATTACGGTGGCGTTATCTTTGTGCCCAAAACTGATGCTTTGAGAACAACGATTTCAGAGTCAGATTTCAGGGTTTTATGGGCAATAATTTTATACTTTGAATGATTCAACTTAGAGTGTTTACCATGGGTAAGAACTTAAGGAGATTTGAAAGGAACTTTACCAGTGATGATTCCTTCGGTGGGGATGTATTTGGGGGTGAAACAAAGCGTCCTTTGGAAAGGACAGAAGTTTAGGTGATCGATAAAGGGTGTTTGGAGAGGTTGATGGCGATATATGAAATAGAGGAAGGTTTCTGTAAAGTTGTGGGTAGTAAAGATAGGAAGTTTCTGTTGCGCTTTTAAGTGCTAAGATGTTTGGAAGCTTCGGCTTGATTATAGGTGATGCAGTTTAAAGGATTCGAAACAGAAGAAGACAAGCTAAGGACAAACTCCAAATGTAAATGAAGGAGTTTGATGGAAAGAAGATCGAGGTCACGTCTATGTCGATCAAAACAAAACATTCCATTTTTCATACGTCTCTTTTTATTTCAAGGATATCCGGTATATATATATATATGTATATACCGACAGTATATCAAATTTGTTTCATAACACAAAGAATAGAACATGAAACCCTCTCTAATGTACTTATCCTCAAGCAGGCTTTGATTTAGCTTTTGACGTTTATTACAAATTAGTTACTGAATTGTCAGTGTTTGACGTACCCATCGAAAAACAAGAGTGGAGCAAAGATATGCGATAAAATTTATTTTGTGTTCGGTTGGGTAAAACTCCAACTAAAACTTTTGAAATTATTAAAACTATACCCAGATGATAGTTTATCACGATGTAGAGTGTTTCAGTGGCATTACAAATTCAAAGAAGGTTATGAATCAGTGGAACGTGAACTTCGACGAGGACGACCGCCAACTTGATCCAAAATGATCATCGGATTGGCATATATCAAGTTTCTGACATTATTAATTTGTTTTGCGGTTCCACTTAAAAAATTATTCATGAAGATTTAGGGTACGAAAAGGTCGCGGCAAAATAGACTCCAAAAGTGATGACCGATGAACAAAACGCCAATCGAGTGATAATTTGTAGGCAGTGGAAACGCCAACAGCAACATAATCCACAGTTTTTAAACAATATGGTTACATTTGACAAGAGTTGGTTTTATAATTACGACCCTGAATTAAAGTTTCAAAGTATGCAATGGAAGCTCAAAGGCAGTTGAAGGCCACAGAAGGCGAAAACTGTGATAAGCGTCGGTAAAATGATGCACCTAATTTTTTTTAATAAATGGGGCATTATTTATGATCACATTGTATCTAGAGGACATACAATAACTGGTAAGTACTAATCTAATGCACTTCCAGGAATCCTAAAGTAAAAAAAAAACGGCCGCTTTATCAGTTGGATCCTGCATCACGACAATACTCCGGCTCACTATCAGCGATTTGTCAATTTTAAAATACAAATTAATTAGTGCAATTTTTTTATTAAACTAACACCAGATAACTTGATCAGCAGTGAGTCTATTGAAAATGCTATATTACTTTATATTAATTTAATGTTTGCTTTCACCGCTTAGTGAAAATCAACTGTTTCTCGTACTTAATGGGGTTTCTTCTTGTTATAGACCATTTATGGATAATTTGTTGAATATCCGATCTAACAGAAGGTTTAAAAGCGCAAATTAGTTACTAAAAATACAAGCATTTTTCATTAATTCAATTCTAAAAAGAAATAATTAGCAAATGATCCATCCTAGGTGCATCAAATGAGGTATCAATAGAAAACGTAGTAAAAGGGCTTTTCAATGAGCTAAAAAATATACAGGCTGTTCCATTTAAATATTACGAGATTTCTTCGATTTTGCGAAATTGTGAACACCCTGTATAACGCGAGCAGTTGCAGAATTTATTTCAAGTAGCAACGAAAGTGCATACTAGTAGAAAATATTCTATTCTATTGGTTTCGGATCTTTTGATTTTCCTTATGCAGAATAGCCTACTGAAATGTATCAATTTATCAAGTAAAATAATTATTTACACAGAAACTATCAACTTTAACCCATACAACATTATATCGATGTAACCAGCTTTCAAGCGCGGATCATTTTATCTATTAATATACAGGATGTTGCATTTAAAGAAATGCAACTTTAGTATGGCATTTCCATCTGGAACAGCCTGTATAAAACAAAATATTTTTAAAACGTACGCTTGATGGTACGGAAGGATATCCGATGACTAAATATTTGACTAACTTTCAAATACGCGTGTAATCTTCCGTCCCCGCTTCGTTGCCGGACCCAGTATATACAATATATAAATATATATATCTAGTGGAATTATTACTACCAGACCAAAACGCCTGAAGAAAGTAGTGGTTATTTACACATAACACATTTACAGAGAACATGTTTTTAAAAACCGCTTTTTCGTTTCGAGGACAAATACAGGGCTAGAATTGATTATTACCCATGGCAATCTTATAATTATAAGTATAAGACTAATGTGATAATGTGGAATATTAAACTACATGAATTTTATGTAAGTATTAACTTAATCCGATACTGTACATAATACATTAAAATCCCACGTTGAATTTCTATCCCCGTGATATACATGTTTATAACACGAACCACATACATATATTGCCGCATACTATATAAAATATACGCATTTCTTTTCCTGGTAGCATTTCATTTTTTAATATAATTTATTGCGATACAAGCGGCAGAAAAAGTAATATCCAATTGTTATTCAAGATATAGGATACATAAAAATATATTTTTTTAAATTAATTTCAGATTGAATTTTTAGGGATCTATTTGATTACACTAATTGGTTGGTTAGTGGAGTAATCAAATATTTTAAATAACTTAATATTAATGGTGTATTATACCGGGTGTCCTTGAAATAAAAAACATCGTATGAAAAATGGAAAAAAATGGAAGAATGTAATTATATAAAATATAAACCCAAAATATTTTCCCAAAATTCCTTCTCATAAGCGAGAAAGAAATACAAAGATATTCAAAAGATTTTTGTCACGCTACTATGCTATCGACTACATTATAAAAGACGATATCTTAAAGTTGACCGACTACAATGTTTATAGAATAGTATAGTTGTCTCATAATTTCGAATGATGGAGGTCAGGCCGCCATATTGCTTGTCATTCAGCGTGCCCAAGGCTCGTTTACCTATTTACTTTGTGTGTATTGTTGTTGGGGTGTTGTAATTTCGTAATTAGTGTATATCTAGTATGCTCTGGCGCTTTATCGTATCTATAGAAACTTAAAGTATATTGGTTGTTTGTATTCGAGCTAATATACTTACTATAAGGTAAAACGTATTTATAAAGAATAATAATTAATAATTATTAATACATTATCTTTATATTTTGATGCCTGGTGGAAGCATTTGTAGTGTTGCTGCATTCAAAAGCAATTAGAAGAAAGCTAAAGTAACTGGTAGACATATAATGTTTTTCACATTTTCAAAAGATCCCATAATAAGAAAAGAGTGGATCAGAAACTGCTACCGAAAAGATAAGTTTGATCCTGATAATAAGAGACACACCCTAAAAAGCTTAAACGTTCATGTAAGCATTAACATATTGCCGAGAGTTTTGCTTGTTGAATTATATCATTTAACGTAATGTCAACGAACTAAATGGTTGTGGGCAGTTACTTAAGCATATCTTTCTATAGACTCTGTATATTGTTTGTATATCTCAGGGCTATATCTTTCAGGTTCTACTTAACTAGGCCTAGCATCCAATGTAAATGTAAGGAAATAATACAACAAGAGAAAATTTTTAAAAATTCTTTTATTGTCTATTTGTATTTTCACAAATCATTTTATTTTCAACTTAAAACATCTCACTTACAAATGAAACAGACATGCAATATACATATCTGTAACTGTACACATGGACAATACACCTCGTATTTTCAGCATTTACTTCTGCTTAAGACACGTGTTTCTGCCATCTATAGGCGTCATCAGTCAAGCTAGTGAAGCAATGTATACAAATAATACAAATCTATTTAAAAAAGGAAAGGTTGCCTTTTTCGGCATTGTCTCTTTCGTCCGTCAGATGTCACTTATTTATAGTGCCACCTGATAAGACGAAATTTGCTAAGTCATGTAGGCGATTTCAGCTGAAATGTATATACAGATACAAATCCGTTTTTTAAATAGATTTGTATTATTTATATACATTGCTTCACTAGCTTGACTGATGACGCCTATACATGGCAGAAACACGTGTCTTAAGCGGAAGTAAATGCTGAAAATACGAGGTGTATTGTCCATGTGTACGAGTACAGTTACAGATATGTATACTGCATGTCTGCTTCATTTGTAACAAATGCGTAATACGTGCATAACGTATTGATATACTTAAACCTTTTTGTATATTTACCGCCATCTGGCTCGTGTTAATGGACTACACCTATACGTATTTTATCCCTTATGTACCAGCTTAGCTGGTCAAGGGAAAGGTTGCCTTTTTCGGCATAGTCTCTTTCGTCCGTCAGATGTCACTTATTATATAGTGCCACCTGATAAGACGAAATTTGCTATGTCATGTAGGCGATTTCAGCTGAAATGTATACACAGATACAAATCTGTTTTTTAAATAGATTTGTATTAATTGTATACATTGCTTCACTAGCTTGACTGATGACGCCTATAGATGGCAGAAACACGTGTCTTAAGCAGAAGTAAATGCTGAAAATACGAGGTGTATTGTCCATGTGTACAGTTACGGATATGTATATTGCATGTCTGTTTCATTTGTAACAAAGGCGTAATACGTGCATAACGTATTGATATACTTAAACCTTTTTGTTAAAATATCTCATTTCTTAAACTAAAACTTAATTATTATGAGAGAGTTTTATATAATTTGCTTATTAAATACACACACATATTTTTGGAAGACTTTGGTTCAGTTTCTATAGAATCTTTCACGAATCAAGTGGATTTCTCCCTCCGAACGTTAAGTAAGTACTCAAGGTGTATCTGACTTTTTCAAATATGGATATTTGGCTTCTACTGACACTTTGTTTCTAAACTGAGTGTGTTATTCGACGTCTGTTTAGGTGGAAGTCTAGTTCCTGCAGAACAGTCTTTTTTCACACTATATATAAGTTTTATTATGTCTATCAATGAGTATTTGATTGCAAAATTCAATTACACAGATATCATGAGATCACTCTGAAAATCTACTTCCTACTCATTTTACTGAGATATCTGGCATAAATTTACACTCTCAGTAGTGTATTTATTATTAATTCAAATTAATAATCCATATATATATTAAAATATTTTTATTCTAGTTTTGTAGACTTCAATTAATATTATGCTTAGTCAAATCTTGCTTCTAGTCTTTGTAAATATTTTGTATTTGTATGCTTAAAATATTTAATACAATATTAATAATTAATAAATAAAACTACTTCTAAATTTTTAACGTAGATATATAATAAATTATGGAAAAACTTTCTTAATAGAAAAGTTTATTGAAACTGTTAAACGTCGATATATTGAATGTGAATCTTGAATTTTGAAAAATGAATCAATGAATGTCCTCTTCAGGCGAGGTTTGTCCTTTTATATCTCTTTATTTCTTCTTATCGGAAATCATTCTCCTTCTTCAGCTATTTAATTTCGATTTCTATTTGGTTTCTCACTTTTTTTTGATTCAACCCTTGTACTTTTCCACATATTATATGTAAATTTGACTTTTCTTTCATTGTCTGAAATTATTTTGTTTATATAAATTCTAATTTGTGGTAATTTCTCTGTTTTGTCTTTATAATTACGACAGTAAATTTATCGTTTAACTTGCAGGAATTTTCTATTTTGACCAAGTTTTGTGTTCCAACTTGTATAGATTTCTTGATGTTTTGTACGTATATTTTTCGTACTTTTTCTTTCATTGTCTCCCTCATGCTTCTTGCCTGTTTGTCTCAGTCCTATATTTGATCGTTTAAATTGTATGTATTTAGACTTTTAGGCATGTGCATTCTGATGCACTTTGCCTTTTGACATTTTGTTTGTTTACGTTTTTCAACGTAAGTATTTACAATTGTTATTCTTGATATTTCAAAACTTTGTTTGCAATTGTTATGGCTGTTTTATTGTTTTTCAGATTACACTGCTTCCGTTGTTAATTTTAGATGGTTTGAAAGGGTTTACTCTTATTTCTAAATGTATTTGAAGTTACAAATTTCTTTATATAACAATGGATATGTTTTATACAATATCAATAAATCTGAGCTAAATATTGCTAATAATATGACTAATGCATAAAGAAAAGTTTATTTTTATATCCTTTTCCTACAGTTTTGGTACGTAAAGCATGCTTTTTCTATCTAATTAGATTCTAATTATTATCGGACCTAACTATAACCCTTCAATTATTTACATAAAGTGTTTAATGTAAAATTGGCAGGTTATATTCGAGGTGCATTTTAAAAAACACATCCTCTATTAATTTCGTTTTATTTTGTTTGTGCTATCAAACAACGTTTGATTAATTTATAGATCATTAAATTTTATTTTATTTCTACCAAAACGAAAATTTCACAGCAATATGTTTATGTTAAATACATAGTCAAGAATCACTTTATTACAGCAATTCCTTCACAACATTTGCCAGCATTGCCGTTAATAGGTTCTCAAATATCCTAAAGAACAAAAAGGAAATCTAGAAAAGAAGAAAAAAAGATGGTTGCTGCTTTGATTCATGATGCAAGTGAGTCATTATTAGAACCTGCTGAAAATGTAGAGATAGAAACTGTTACATCTGTGGAGACAATAGAATATGAAAACTTGAAAGTAGAATTTGACAAAGTGTAATGAAAATTCGTAATTAAAGTATAAAATTCAAAAATACCAAAGTGATATTGAAATCCTAAGTAAAATGTTTATGAACTCAAAGAAAAATTTAGAGCTGAAAATATCGATTATGAGGAAAACGCTAAAGTAGCCTTTATTTATTTTTTGACACCAAATCAAAAAAAATGAGCACAATGGGATTTTGAAAAATTATCAGTGCATTTACTATAAGGTACATCAGCAGAAGATATTATACTTAGTTCAGAGTAACATTACATTATCCATTACCGTGCATATTCACATTACAGCGATGGGCTGCCAATATGAATCTTCGCGACGGCATTTTAGATGGTGTATTAAATATTATAGGAACAGCTGACAAAACAAAAGAAAAACATAAAAATATAACCGTGTTATCCTTTAATGAAATGAAAGTGACAGAGTTTTATGAATATGACCAAAAAGAGATGGATGAAATTATTAGTTCTTACCAACATTTTGATAACAACATTTTGATAACTGGTAACAATCAATCTATGTAGGATTTTACCAAAAAATTACCAAAAGCCTGCTGGAAGATATAATTCTTCGATTACATAATATAAATTATGTTGTTGTTGCTTGTGTATTTTATTATGGTCCAGGAAATCAAGGATTATGGCAACAAGTGAATATTAATATTAATAATACCTCCTTTGAACATCCTGTAACAAAAAAAAATGTTCGTATTTTTGCAGATGTGTCATATTTATTGAAGTTATTGAGGAACTGGTTTATATTGTAATGTCAGAAGGTGGGATGGCAGGATCGTCATGTAATGTCACCTGGTCCTAGAGTAAACATCGTTGTCGAGGCTGTTCCATTTAGAAACTGACATTACATCCTCCTACATCCTGCCAGGATCGCCATGTATTGTCAAAAGGTGGGATGGCAGGATCGCCATGTAATGTCACCTGGTCCTAGAGGTAACACCGTGGCCGAGGCAGTTCCATTTAGAAACTGACATTACATTCTCCCACATTATGCTAGGATCGTCATATAATGTCAGAAGGTAAGATGGCAGGATCGCCATGCAATGTCAGCCTTGCCGCTTAATTGAATTTAGGTTTTGATTTTAAAAATTACTTGCTTGATAGTAAGATTAAATCCAAACAGACTGTTCTTTCAGTAAAAGGTCGAATTCTACACGTATACCAGGGAATATGGCATGTGATGAAATAGTTTTTTCTCACCCATTGATATAACAAATGCTATCGCTGACTATTTTGCACCTGTATATACGGGTTAATGTTGATATGTGTGATAATAGTTTTAACATCGGAGTTTAAGAGGTAGATCAGTGAATCTGATATTTTTTGAGGTTTGGCAACATTGGAGGGCAAGCTCCTACTTGTGTGTTGTAAGAAGTTATATATACATATAGTTTTGGATGTAGTCATACTTGGGTATTTCCATATAATTGCAGGTTGATCTTCAAATTCTAATTATATGTTTTTGCTGCTATTTGTGTTAGTTTTCTTGGTGTGATTGTATACGCCCTTTGCTGGGTTAAATTGGTACATATATTTTCTTCGTTCTTTATCCATTTGGTGTTATCTATGTATTCTATTGGTTCGGAGCAGATTTGTTTCCAAAAATTTGATATAATCTGTTTGTTAAATGGTTTCCTTTTGGTTTTCATTCAGTTTGAATACAATATGTACATTCTATCATTTGATTCTTTCTACCTTTTTAACCGATCTGCATATACTGCTAATTTTTGTTTTTTTTTGTGTGTGTCGAGTATTTCATATATTGTTTATGTTCCGTAGCGAGAGATTTTATTTACATGTTTTGTGACTTTATTTGAATACATAAAGACTATTCCAATAAGAAGTTCTATTTTAATTTTGAAAGAAACGTTTATTTATTCTTAAGTAAAAATATTCAATGTACAAACTCTGCGATTACTTGTGGAAAATGATATCCAGTAAATGCTCACCTCAACTCTCTTTGACAATGGTCATTATTGAAGTTTTACTTGACATTTTCGAGCAACTGAGGCGAATAATAGCTCGAATATTGGCTTTGGCAGCTGGAATTGTTTGCGGGATATTAGTGTAGAATCTTTTCTTCACGTAGTCCCAAAGAAAAAAGTATAGCGGAGTTAAATCGCACGATCGGGGAACCAATTTCGCATTTCTCGAAATAACGCGCCCAGGAAATTTCTCACACGACAATGCAAGTATTTTGCGGATTGTGTGGCTCGTAGCGTCATCCCGCTGGTAATAAAAATTGTCCATGTTCATATTCTCCAATATAGGCCGAAGAAAGTCAGTTAGCATTCCATGGTAGCGCTCTGCATTGACTGTAATCGCAGCACCATCATCATTCTCAAAAAGTAAGGTCCGATAACTCCGCCACCCCAAAAACCACACCAAACAATAACTCGTTTGGGATAAAGACGTTTCTCGACTATTGTTCTTGGATTTTCGAAACCCCATATGCGGCGGTTCTGTCTATTGACGAACCCACTGAGATGAAAGTGGGCTTCGTTGCAAGAAATTATTTTTCTAAAAAGTTTGGGATTACCTGCTTGCATTTACAGCATCAAACGAACGATAGTTCGGGGTTGTTCATGATAAACCAGCTTCGATTCCTGTGTCAGCTGCACTTTGCAAGCATGTAAGCTAATATCTTTATGCAGAATGCGAAGGCTGGTCTGTGAGATCCTTAATTGCTCTGAAAGTCTTAGGCTAGACAAGCCTGGGTTTTCTGCGACACTTTCAGAGACAACGACAGCGCCGACCTGACGGTACGAGTTCGAACTGGCAATTGTACATCAGTAACTTGGCCATTTTGCTCAAATTTTGCCATTAAGTTTACAATGACTTTTCGAGAAGGTGATTCATATCGACCAAAAACACCACGAACTCTGCAAACTGTCTCGGCGAAATTTTCACCGTCTCTTTAATGAATATTCAGTACTTCTATACATTGTCGGAGCGTATATCGTGTCATTCTCTTAAATTGTATAGTTTTTACTGATAAATGTCAAAGATTCAAGGCTTGCTTTATCAGATCAAAAAATGCCGCGAAATTTTAAATGGGACTTGTTATTGGAAAACCCTGTATATATTGAATAAATGTATTGAGTTATTTATTATTTTCCCAAACCTTTAGATATTTTCTCATCAAGCTGTCTAGTTGCTGTTCATGTCAGTATCTAATAGTTTCTGATTGCTCAATGGTGTGCTCAATTAGTATTTGTGGGCGGGGATGGTTTATTGGTGAATCTATTTTTTGTTCTATGGTTTCACCTGTTGTTGTATGTGTTTCTGTTTGCTGTGTTGATTCAGATCCTTTAAAACTTCCTTCTTCGTGTTATCAATTTCGTATTTTGAGTGGCAATTTTTAATTATGCAAAGGCGATTCATAAAGTAAGTTGTAAGTTGTTCAGGATTTATTGGAGTGACTCGTTCCACAAAGTCTACAAGAAGGGCGTCTTTCTTGTCCCAAAAGACAGTGACTTTTCTCGGAGAAAAGGATTGACGACACTTTAAAGGTTTCCTCGTAAGCGAGTTAGCGACCGCACTGTATTGACTGTCTTTTCGTCTCAACGTTAACGTAGGCGACACAAACTCATCACCTGTTAAGATATGGAAATCTTCACCTTCAACATCGTAATGTGTAGTAAAAAAAAGTTAGTTCCGATTCCATTTTCTTTTATTTTAGGGTCTTCTGTAAGAAGTTTTGGCACCCATCGTGAACAAAATTTGTGGTAACCTAAGTGTTCAGTAACAACTTCGTACAAAACTGTAAGTGAAATTTGAAGGAAAATCAGTTCAGCACCCAATCGGTGATTGGAAATCGTCGATTTTCATGTATTTTTTTCTTCGTTATTATCTACAAGTTCGTTCGTCACAACAGTTGGTCTTCCACTCCTTTCTTCATCATGGACATTAGTTCGTCTGCTGCTTATGTATATAGCGGTGTCGTCTGCGTATTGTGAGATATTACATTTTTCTATTGTGGGAATATCCGAAGTGTATATGTTATACGGGAGCGGTCCGAGAACGGATCCTTGTGGTACTCCTGCTGCTATGTGTTCGATTGTCGATTTTTCGTTTCCGATTGTGACATTAAATGTACGGTTCTTTAAATAGTTGTCGGTTATTTTTATTAATGTGTTTGATATTTTGTGATGTTTCATTTTGTGTATGAGGCCGGCGTGCCAAACCCGGTCGAAGGCCTTTTCAATGTCAAGAAAGATTGCGCCCGTTGATGTCGATATGTTCATTTTTTCGGTTATGTGTTCTGTCAGTCTTAGTGCATGTTGTGTAGTTGAATGGTTTTTCCGGAAACCGTATTGAAAATTTGATTATGTTTTTGTTTTCGACTTCATTTTCAAGTCTTGTCTGTATTACGCGTTCTGCCAGCTTACTTATTGACGGAAGTAAGCTGATTGGCCGGTAATCTGCGGTTGTTTTTGTTGTTTTTCCAGGTTTGTGGATCATTATTATCTGCGCGTGTTTCCAAATCGCGGGATAGTGTCCGTGTTTTATTATTCCGTTTATTATGTCGGTTATAATTTGTATACCGGTTTTAGGTAGGTTTTTTATTGCATAGTTAGTTATCCCGTCCGCTCCCGGGGCTTTTCAGTTTTTAAGGTTTTTAATTATTTTTTCCACTTCGTCGGTATTTGTGGCGTCGATTTCTCCATCTGTTATATCGATTTTTGTATTTCGTTGCCGTTCAATTTGGTTTGTAAATGTGTTATGCTTCGGTATTGTTGGGTTCGTTTCGAATTGTCTCTTTAACGCGTTCGCGAATTCGTCTGCTTTTTCTTTATCAGTTATTGCCGGTCCGTTTGCGGTTTTTAGCGGTGGAATTTTGTTTTTTTTTGTTTGCTAGGGCTTTTGTCATCTGCCAGAGTGTTTGATCTTGCGTATTAAGGGATTCAATTTTGTTATTCCAGTTTTTGTTAAAGTGTTCGATCATGTCAGATTTTATTTCATTAGTTATCGCGTTTAATTTTGTTTTTATTACCGAATTTAGCGTTCTTTTATATTCTTCAGAGATGTCTGCTATATAGGCTTTTATTCTTCCACTTTCACTGCTTTTTCCGATGTTCCTCAGGACCCGAACCTTGGTTCGCTAGTGTTTAATGTTTATATTAATGGTCTTCTGTTGCGCTTAACTCTCCGCGTCCTTGCCTACGCGGATGACCTAAAAGTCTTTGGAAAAATATCTTCTACCTCTGATTACGAAGCTATGCAAAAGCATTTAAATACTATCTACCAATGGTGTAACGATAACAAGATAAGGATCAGTATAAATAAATGTACAATCATTGCATACACTACAAAGGCGAACCCTTTAATATATATCTATTCACTTGATCACTTAAATATCTCACGACAATTACAAATCAAACAACTTTGTGTTTTGCTTGACCAATGCTTGCAGTTCACTGACCACAGTTTATCTATTCGTAGTTTTGTTATTCGATCCTGTCGTAAATTTTCCAATCTAAATACGCTTAAAACGCTCTATTTTAGAATAGTTTACCCTAAACTCGAATATGCGTCAATTATTTGGTACCTTTATTATGTCTACCAGAATTTACTGATCGAGAAAGTGCAGCGACGATTCTTGAAATATTTAACGTACAAATTATATGGCAATTCTCCTACTAGGAGAGCTGACTATCAGAAATTACTGCGGGATCACAATTTTACCTCACTTTGCAGCGAACTTACTCTCTGCTGATATTATGGTGCCAAAATATGCAACGAGATCAAATGAAACATTCGCCGAAGCCGATAGCTAGAACAAACGTACGGTATGCGCCAAAATAAACAACACTGAAATGCGTGCCATTGTTATGCGCATGTCTGCTTTTTGACGTATGATACTAGCAGCGTTATGTGTTTTTAGTAGTGCAAAGAACGTTGTTATGTGATGTTATAGTTGAGAATGGGTCTCACGACTGAAGAAAAAGTGTTTATCGTCGAGCATTATTTTCGATCGTACGGAAAAGGCAAACAAGGTGGACCGAGTTTGAAGTTAGTGACGGAAACATATCGCGATCAATTTCATAAAGAGGCACCTACCAACAAAGTTATGCTTTCTATTGTTGAGAAATTTCGTCGTTCTGGCAGTGTGAGAACTGTAACTGTGTAACTGTGAGAACGAATGGGAACCATGGACGTGTCCTCAATCAGGTTTTGCAATCACCGAACCGAAATCTTCGGCGAACGGCATTTAAGTTGAATATCAGCAGTACGTCGATTCGGCGTTTGTTAAAAGATGTAGGTGGATTTCCGTACCGAATTCAAGTTGGACAACGATTGTCAAACCAAGATATGAATGCCAGGGTTCGTATTGTGGACAATTTTTGGCTATGTTGTACGAGGATCCAGATTTCTTGAATAATGTGTGGTTCTCAGTTGAAAGTCATATTCACTTGGAGGGTTACATCAATAAACAAACAACTCGCTTCCTTGGTTTCGGTAAGCCAGACGTGATTATCCAAAAACCGCTACATAGTGCCCGTGTGACGATATAGTGTGCAGTGTCAGCACACGGTGTGATTGGTCCGTATTTCATTGAGGATGATGATGGCACACCTCTTACTGTTACCCAGGAACGTTATAGAAACATTGTGATAACGCCATTTGTCCAAGATCTCAGAGGGTTTTGTCGTGCCAGGGACCTTCGGATGGAAGAGCAGTGGTTTCAACAGGACGGGGCGACCAGTCTCACTGCTCGACAATCGATAGCATTGCTGCAGGAAACTTTTGAAGGACGCATCATTTCCCGCAATTCTAATTTCAACTACCCTTCACATTCCCCCGATCTTACACCACCGGATGCCTACGTATGGGGTATGTTAAAGGAGCAAGTCTTCAGCGGTACAGACCCACCCAGAACTGTTAATCATTTACGTGAGAAGATCGTCTCCTTTTTCAGGAATATGCAGCAACCTGTGTTCTCGAATATATTTGACAATCTGCGTAACCGTTATGAGCAGTGCCTACAACGCCATGGCGCACATTTTGAACATGTATTCTATAGACATAATAATGTATAAGTAATAAATAATATACTTCAGTAATTTCAGTGTTGTTTATTTTGGCGCATACCGTATTTGCTAAAGCACCAATTACGCATATGACTATAAATTCTAACAGAATTTTCCCTTATTCTTTTTACCCTTTCGCCAAAATTGGTCTTTTAACATAGATTCAGTTGATTATGCACGTTTTAGCAATTGATAAATTAATAATTTGGTTAGTATTTCTTATGATTTTCTTTATTTAAATTTTGTCATTTTTACTGTAATTAGCTTATGGATTATAATTGAATTTAGTTTTTTGACACTATACTTTATTCTTGTATTGTCCTCTCAATGGAGAGATCTGTTGGATAATAAAGAGAATTATAATAATAATTATTATTATTTATATTATTTGTCCATGATTTGGTGGTTGTTGGTAGCGCCAACAAAGCAGGTGCAGCGGTGTTATTTGTTTCCAACATGTTTTTGTTATTATAGTAAAACCTCTAATTATGGACACCTCCGACAATCGGACACCTATAAAAAATGGACATTTTCTGTGGTACGAAATTTTATAATGGGTTTTCTTAACAATAGTCACTCCTAATATTGGACCCTCCATAAATCGGACGCGGACACCCTTTATTTCACAGAAGCAATAAAACATCTGTAAATATATCTCTTAATTAAGGACAGACAAGACGGGCGGCGCCGAATAAAATTTTGCAATTATGTATGTATGTACTTTTATTGCTGCACACGTGGAACCGGGTTTTTCCCATAATACATATGTATGTACAAAGTGCACACGTGGAAGTATATCTACTCGGGTTTTTCCCATAATACAAAGGAATGACGGTTTACCACTGGCCTACTCGTCAGGTGATAAGTGGAGTGATATGTATTTTGAATCAGTTTGAACTAGCCTTTGATAGTGTCAACATGAATTCTAGTAAAAGAAAGCGGTTAACAATCCAAGATAAAATTGATATTATTGCGGTTAGTGAACAGCAAAGCTTAAGTGTCCGAAAGCTCGCGGAAAAGTTTGGTGTCGGAAAGTCGCAAATTAGTGATATAGTGAAAAACAAAAGTGAAATAAAAGAACTTTCCGAGAAAAATGGAAACCTAGCTCAAAAAAGGAAGTTTCCAAAAACTAGTGGTTTAGCAATCGACGGAGCAGTGTTCAACTGGTTCTGTAAGGTGCGAAACAAAAATATTCCAATGTCAGGACCCCTACTCAAAGAAAAGGCGCTGGAAGTAGCACAAAGTTTACAACTCACCGAATTAAAAGCGTCTAATGGTCGGTTGGAGAAATTTTGTCAAAGACATAAAATATAATTTAAAAGTGTGTGTGGTGAATCTGCCTATGTAAACATGCAAAATGTAGACGATTGGAAAGTCAAGTTGCAATCAATATGCAAAGATTACTCTCCGAAAAATATTTTTAATGCTGATGAAACCGGTTTATTTTTCCGCGCCCTTCCGACAAAAACATTTGCGTTAAGAAGTGATAAATGTGCCGGAGGAAAATCTGCAAAAGAACGACTAACTATATTGTTGTGTTCAAATATGAAGGGTGATAAGGAAAGGCAGTTAGTCATCGGTAAAAGTAAGAAACCTAGATGTTTTAAAGGAGCTCATGTGGATAAGTTGCCGATAGGATGGATATCTAACAAAAAAACGTGGATGACTTTGGATATTATGCCAGCTTGGTTAAAGAACTTTGATAACAAGATGAAGAAAGAAAAAAGGCATGTAATTTTGTTTCTTGATAATGCCACTTCTCATCCGAAGATTTCATTGGAAAACGTAAAATTGGTTTTTCTGCCTCCAAATACTACCTCGCATTGTCAACCTATGGACCAGGGTGTGATTCAAAACTTTAAGGTAATTTACCGGAGCATGCTTGTAAAAAGGCTTTTGGCGTTAATGGATACTGAAAATTCACTAGAAATGGTAGAAAAAAACATTACGGTAGTCACTGCATTAATATGGATATCAGCTGCTTGGAAAAAACTCTCGCCTGTGACCGTAAGAAACTGTTTTCAAAAATGCGGATTCAATCAAAGTGACAGTGATCTAAGTGCAGAGTGCGATATAGAAGATAATATACCATTAGCATTTTTATTTCCCAATTTTAACACCACTAATTTAGATTTAAGCACATACGCATTAATTGATAATGAGTTAGTTACTGAAAATCCTAATGTTTCCATTATAGGTTGTATCGATGAAATTACTGATATCAGTGATGAAATGGAAAATGAGATTGAAGAGGAATTTGTAACTAGTATATCAAATATTTCAGAAGCCCATCAAAAATTAAAAGATCTTGAGAACTATTTCTTAAGCACTAACAGTTTTAACATTGCTAACAATATTTCTCAAGCTCTTCTTGAATGTGAATCTGAGATATTTAAACATAAAATGAAAAAAGCAAGACAAACAACAATTAATGATTATTTCAAGTAAAATCTAGCATAAAATATGTATGTATGTATGTGTATTAAGTATTGTAAATTTTTTTCGACTTTCGTCTTATTATGTGTGATTAAATAGATATGAGAATGAATATTTTTTTTCGTTTTTTTTTCACCTCCACATTTTGGACACCTCCATATATTGGACATTTTAGGATTCCCCGTCAGCGTCCATTATAAGGAGGTTATACTGTATTATTATTATTGATCGTAAAACTGATAGATATTTTAAAATCTCTGTAGCATTCGTGGTTAGATAAGTTTGTTTAAAATGTTGCTGCATCACAATCACAAGATATTATATTCCATTGTAAAAGTTTTGAATTGTTTGCATGATTTTAGTGTCCATTTGATAATTCATATTTATTATATTAAATTATGGCCAAAGTACCTCGATACAATCCTGTGTGAGTAGATAGAAAATATAATACACGTAAACGTTTGTGTATACCTACAAAACACGCATCTGCAAGCCCATTTTCTTAATCCCTCAATTCAAACTTCTTCACCGTGTAAGTTGATTATAAGCATAATTAATGACAGGCAATAGCGCATGAATAGGACATAATAAGCTCTAGTTAAACAATTAAAGGCTCATAAATCCGTAAATCGGATTCGGGAACGCGAGAATTTAATAAATAAGTAATCCTCCGGTTCACGCCGACGCAAAACAACAACATAACTCAAATCCGCCGTAAATAACATTACTAATTTTCTGCCTTCATATTTATATATGTTCACGCGAACGTCGACGTTGGACGTAAACGGGTGTAACTGATATAAACAAAATACCGTGATTTAAAAAAGATTATTTTGTACATAAACACATCGCTTATATTAGTACATAAATAAATTTCCAAAAATAATAGTAAAAATTTGCAATATAAATCATCAATGTAAATGCATCGATAACATTCATTATCTAAACTCTAGTAAACACTAGCTAAATAAAATAAAAATATGAGATAAAAAAATACTGGGTGGCCTAAAAAGAAATACTTGGATTTCCTAAAGCTACCCCTAGGTGCAGGAGGGACTAGAGGGTTGGAACAAAACGCGTTCGAAAGGTTTGTTGATTATCTCTCAGTAACTAACATGCTTTTGTCGAAAGAGCATTGCGCGTTCGCTATGGAAATGTTTCTTTTCCATCAACAACAATCAATCGCGACACAACGAGCGTTTCATTTGAGGAATGCCTCGTAATTTGAATGTTCATGATCAAAAAACGATTTCGCAGCGGACTGAGTATTTTAGAGCTAAGGCATTGGCACAAACGAGAAAAAATCCAGAACAATTTTGGAGTGTCAGAACAGCTAAAAAGGTGGAAGCTGTAGCCTCACATCGCTCAAAGAATTTTGGTAACTTAGTCCCTCTGCGTGAACATGTTGAGTGACCTGCATTGTCCACATATTTGGCAAAGTGCGATTATATTTTATAGGATAAACTCAAGTAAAAAGTTTACCTGAATAAGCCCCAAAGCCTTGGAGCACTTAGGGCTAAAATTCAAAATAAAATCGCAGAGATTCCTCGGGTTATGACCCAGAGAGCAATGGCACTTTATAAATCATCTTCACCATCGGAAGGACCGCCACTCTTACAAGATATTGTGTTTAAAACGTAATGGTAAGAAAATTCCGGAAATTTGAATTACGCGCATAAATAAACGCAGATACAATAAAACAATTACATGTGGAGTTGTCTACATCGTTTGTCTGTAGTAGTCTGTAGGCGAAGGGGTTTTATTGTAAGCGAAAACGTTCTTTATTGAAGAACAATTTTCAATTTTTAATACCTAATATTTGTAAAGAATTGTGCTGGAGTTTCTATTTCTTTCGTGTTAGATAATAAAAATTAACTTTTAACTACAATTATTTACTGAATCCAAGGTTTGATGCATATAATTTTTATTTGTACTACTGTTTGAACTCTTGCTAGTTGTTGTGTTGTGGTTCGAATGAATATTTCTTACTTCTTGTTAGGATAAGCGTTTTGTTCTTACTGTTTTCAAAAATACTACAAGCAGGCAAAATTTGACACAAACTATTATATAACTAATAATGCGAACCGTATCGATTGCACGGCCAGGTTATGACATAATTTGAGAGAACTTTGAAGTTCTTGGTGGATTGTACCTGCTAGCAATAATATCCGAAAATATACTTTTAAACTATACTAATTAAGTCCAAATCTTAAACCTATGTAAAAAGTTTAGATTAAATTTTATTCATCTCAATAAAGTTTATTGCAGTTTATTTAAGAAATGTTATGAATAGATTGTGAGATTAAAAACAGGGTACTGAATGCGTTTTGTAATTGAATCATAAATAAAGGAGAGAATAGTCCAATAAAAAGGAACTTGTAAATACAACGGATATCGATTCTTAGAATAGAGGTTAATGGTTTACAATTTAAATAAGATAATTAAATTTCGATATAGAATTTGAAGCGAACATTATTTAATTCTTAATATCTAAACTATACATATATTTAGGGAAAATAAACAAAAACAGACAAAAATTATTGTCCTTGCGCTTAAAAATATTAACTAAAATATTCAAAATGACTATCATTACGTTACAAATACAGTTCATAATGGTAACACAAATTCTCGAACATATATGAAATATGACTACGACAGGCTATGAAAAAATTCCATTAGGTCATTTGTTGTACTTCACAAATATTTATTAGCGGAGATATAGATTCAGCAGGCTTTCTTGGTTTCAGGATAGTGATAATTACAGAAACCTTCCATTGACTTGGGAATGTCTAAACCCTAAAATGTCATTAGAATTATTAAATATTTATTAAACAATAAATCTTATTCCGATGTCTGGCAGCTCTTTTCGAAGTTTTCCTGTTATCAGATACTCTAAGCCTTTTTTAGTACTTAGTCGACTTATTGCATTTCTTACCTCTGTTATTTGTTTTTATTTGCAGGATCTAATTGTCCAGAAGTTTTCAGTGTTTGCGTAATTTAATTTTCATATTCTGTAAATATCTCAGAAATATTAGACTTGAAAACATCTGTAAAGTATACTGTAAATACAATGGCTTTTTGCTAGTCACTTTTTGCCCATTCATCATCTTTAGTTATTATTGGCGGAATAGCTATTTGTCGATATTGGAGCTTCTTAGTTGTTTTTCATATGAGCGAAAGCAATTCTTTATTACAAACAGTTTTATTTTGGCTATAAGAACAATTAATGATATAACGAACAACCAATATATACTACAATATATATTTGATGTTTTCCTCTTTTAAATTCCGAAAATAAATTCTAAATAACGGTGCTTTTATCTTTTTCTTCCTAATTCGATCAGCTTACTCCTTTATAGCTGTTTTAAATAGAAAATACTGCTATTATTTTTCCATTCTCTGTATTTTTTACTATTAACAAGTTGGTGGGTTGGGTTTTTGCTATTAATAAGTTGGTTGATTTTTCTCTAACCGTTGTTGTTCTTGTACTGTTCATAGTTTATGTTTTTATTTTGGGTTTTGTATATCGAAGAACTTGCACTTAGTGTCTCTGGATAGTTTATATTTCAGTGCGTCCTCTAGATTCAGCAAATTTGTTTGATTCAATTTCAAATCTAATATTTGATTATTATTCAAACAAACCTGGTATAATTGAAATAAGCTAGAGATCCGCAGCATTTTTTCGGTTGCAACTGTCACAGGGATATAGTAGAGATCCCATACATATTGGAGAGCGACAGCACTTCTTCGCGCAACCCAAGCCACCACAATCAATTAAAGAAAGCCAAGCACCTAAATAACCCAGGCCAGAGGACAGCGGCCATTCATCACACCACACAAATCTATATAATCCGATATTTATACCGTCATTATAAATAAATTATTCACTCGACACAAGTGTCGCCCTCTGTGCGCTTATTAGGGCCTTATTCGAACACAATTAGGATGTGTCCGGCCACACAACTCCAATGGTACCTTAATGAACTATAAATATCGCGTTCACAATGCGTTATATCACTTATTACTGTGTGGGTATAATATATTAATATATTTCGTATTCGCTTGTATCGCATGTACTAAGCGACTAAGCCAGCCAGCGGTTTTCAAAAGTTCTTTTTTTTGTCATAAAAGTGAATATGTAATGGGTGCATTTGTGTAAATAGAAGCGTAGGTGTTGAATGTATAGTTTGTCAATAAGACGAGATATACGATAATGGAATTCCATTTACCTAATGGCTTGCTTTGAAAATATTACTTACGCAATCACAATTTTTTCACTGAAATTTGAAGTTTAAATTGAAAAAATTAATTCATGAAGCTTAGAAGTGTTAGACATTCATTCTTGAACTTAGGAGACATGTTGGAGAATCTTGTTTTTTATTTAAATATCTGTACATTTGCTTATCATGCTGATAGTTCCGTGTTTGGATCCCTGACTCCGAGTATGTTTTCGTGGTTTCTCGTTTAAGGCGAATGCCGACAGCTTAACATCTTAAGCCGCTCCACGGGCGCATACATAATAATAACTCGTGCCTTGCCATTCCCCGTTTTTGCTGTCTAACTATTTTTTGAGTACTAAGGCAAAATTTATTATTATTAATTTGGATGTGGATCTCTGAATAATTTTATCCATGACAACTACAAATGTATAAGTATGACATTAATATACTGTTATTTATATTTTAAATTCTTTGAGAAAGGCATCACTTGTCGAAGCATGTAAGATTGTTTTAAATATATGCATTTTTAAGTAAAACCATACCTTAAATCGTCAACTAATTAAATCTACCATAACATACAAATGTCACGAAATATATATATATATATAGTAAATTCAATTTGTTGGCGATTTAAGGTCTGGCTTTACTTCAAAATATATATATGCAAATGTATGACATTAATATACTGTCATTTATATTTTATATTCCTTGAAAAAGGCATCATTTGCCGAAACATGTAGGATTGTTTTAAATATATATATATATATATATATATATATATATATATATTTTGAAGTAAAACCAGACCTCAAATCGCCAACAAATTGAATTTACCATAACATACAAAGGTCACGAAATAATTGTCTATATATATATATAATGTCTAAACCTAATTATTTAATATTACACGTAACATATTACCTAGTTACTAAATTAAACAAGAATGCGAAAGATGCAACAATTAACTATCACGCAATTAATGAGGACGTGTTTCGTCAAACAAGTAATACATTGAATATGTAGAAATGGATGTCCAACTTTAGTTATTACACAGTAAGGAATGTTTTGACGAAATCGTGTAGGTATTTGATGACAAATAATAGCTGGCATTTGGCCGTTAAGTGCAAGCTGGCAGGTTTCTGTAGGGAGTATTCATGCTATCCTAGAGATTGGTGTAGAGACAATTAAGAATATCATACACACACATTTTAAGGTATATACGTAGGGTCCTTTCACTGGATGCCCTTTAAATTTGACTCTAATTCAAAAAGAAGACATGTGAGATGGTATACTAGATCACTATTCTTATGAATCGCGTCATCTAGTGTACAGTATTATTATAAGTAATTAAAACTTAGGTATCAGCAATTGTCAATTTGTATCTTTGAAAATGAGTCGGTTACGACAAAAGTTGTGCGGGGAAAGAGCCGAAACAAAAAGATAGTTTCCACATTTTTTTGAATTAATGTATTTGTACGGTACAGTTTGTTTAAATAAAATTCTGAAAAGTGTCTAATCTTAGTCTCTAATGATGTCATTTTGTTAACACTAAGAGGATAAGTTACGGTGACTACGTTGTGTATTTAAAAAATAAATAAACAACTTAATGGAGATTGGAATTGGAGAAAGTGTTTTGAAGATTGGTTTTAACAGATATAAAAATGCATTGATTCAGAAGCGAATAATATTAAAAAGAAAAGTAAATAAATGTATTTTGTCAATGTGTAATGAATACACAAGCCCTTCCCTAATAATAATTGTTTTTCTCTGGATTCGTATGTATAGCAGCATAAATTTTGTTAACTTAATTTATATTTATCATCACCTGATGAAGCGACAGTGTTGTGAAGCAATGTGGTGTCTACATTATATTCTCTTGAAGCACAAATCTTGTGTTATTAACTATCATATATACTCATACGTGTTATATTTATATCTTTCATGTTAAGCATTCCGCCTGGGGCGGCTTGTGGGTGGATTGTGTAGCTCACAGCCGCCACTGCCGGTCCCAAGCCCGGATAAAGGAGGAGGGTTCTTAGGTAAGGTTAGCAACCTGCCTAGGGGAAAAACAATTACATGCTCAAAGCACCGGTAGCATAGCCTCGGAACATGGACGGATTTCACGGAGCACGACCCACGCGCGAATAAGGAACAAACTCTATCTGAAGAAACAGCAAATGAGAATTGCATGCTGGAACATAAAGACTCTGTATTCAAAAGATCATGAACTAATTCCCGAACTCAATGAACATAAGATAGACATATGTGCACTCTCTGAAACGAAAAAGAAAGGTAGAGGAACAACAAGACTTAGCAACTACATCTTACTGTACTCAGGAGTAGCAAAAGACCAAAGAGCCACATCAGGGGTTGGTATGGCAGTAAACGAGAAATATGAAAAGAATATGGAAAGCACAGAGTATGTTAACGACAGAATTCTAAGACACATTATATCAGTATATGCACCTGACATTGGCAAACCCGAAGAAATGTCAATAGATTTCTACGAAATCCTACAATCAGAACTGGACAAAATCCCAAAAAACGAAAAGATAATCCTATTAGGAGACCTAAATGCTAGAATAGGAAATGAAGCAGTAGATGGAGTAAAACAAAAATTCAACGAAGAAGTAACTAACAGAAATGGCGAAATGTTGACAGAATTTTGTGCACAGAATGAATTACGAATAAACAACACATACTTCCCCCATAAAGACCAACACAAATACACCTTTTACGACAATAGACAAAATAAATCCATAATCGATTACATCATCACAAACAGAATGTTCATGCCCCAACAAATAGTAGATATACGAGTCCTGTCCTCAGCCAACATTGGAACAGACCACAAATTAGTGCTAGGAAAACTACGAATAGCAATGTCACCGAGGAAACAAAAGCCAACAACAAGAGCTGAAAAATTAAACATAGAATTGCTCAACCAGGAAAATACGAAACAACTATACGCAGACCGATGCTAACAATACATTACTCTTAACCCAATAATACAACCCGACACTCCCCAAACAGCATGGGATAAACTGAAACAAAACATCTATAAAGCCGCCGAAGAAACCCTAGGCACACGCACGGTATCGCAGAACAGTAGACCGAACAATAAACCTTGGTTTACAACGTAAGTCAAGGATATCACAAGGGAAAAGAAGAAAAATTATTTGCAATACAGGGAATCTCCAACTCAAGAAAACCGAAATAAGTATATTGAAACTAGGAATAAGGTCAATAATATTGTTAGAGAGATCAAGGAAGAATACTGGCAGGAATTCAGTAACGAAATGGAAGCAGACATGTATGGAGCACAAAAACGAATTTGGAAACTACTAAGAGGCATGAAACGGGAAACGAATGAAACAATACATCTCAGAACAATTACCGAAGAAACTTGGGAGAAATATTTCAGAAATCTTTACGCAGACATAGAGAACCCTGTAGAAACACAAGAAGAAGACATACAAAACGACCCACCAGAAGAGTGCACGCAAATCACCGAAGACCAAGTAAGAGAGACAACGAGGAAACTTAAGAACAGGAAAACTCCAAACCAAGACAAAATACCAAATGAGCTAATAAAAAATGGAGGAACTGCCACCATAAAAGAATACACAAAACTGTTTAATATCATACTACAACATAGAAGAATACCTGAAGAAGGGAAGAACAGCGTAACAATACCCATCTTAAAAAAAGAGACAAAACCGCTCCAGCAAACTACCGTGGGATATCATTGCTGAGCACCTCGCTAAAACTCCTAACTAAGATCATTGCGGACAAAATAACCCCAACAATGCCAATAAGCGAAGAACAACAAGGATGTCGAAGAAGTCGATCCACCACTGACGCTCTATTCATACTCAGACAACTGATAGAAAAATCATTAGAGTACAACACCCCTGCCTATTTTTGCTTTGTAGATCTAACTAAGGCCTTCGACAGAGTACAACTAAAAGACATCATCACGATCCTGGAAAACAATAATACGAAGAAAGAATACGTAGAACTCATTAAGGACCTAAACACGAACACAAAAACGCAAATACGCACAAACCTCACCCTAACGCAACACCTACGAACCACAACAGGCATCCGTCAAGGCGATAGTCTCAGTCCTTTATTATTCAACGCAATCATGGATGAGCTGGTGAAAGCTGTAAAGAACACCGGATTAGGATATCGGATGGGCATACACAACATAAATATAATATGCTATGCTGATGACGCAGTACTTATTGCGGAATCAGAGGACGACCTACAAAGAATGTTACATGCTTTCAACAAACAGGCAGGAAAACACAACATGGAAATTTCCATAGACAGACCAAATGCATGACCATAGCAAAAGAACCTGTACGCTGCAAATTGGTAATAGAAAATAAGACCGTCGACCAAACCATGTCAATCGAATACCTTGGGTGCAAAATTACAAGCGCAGGGTGTTTGGGTGATGAGGTGAGGAAACAAGTAAACAAAGCAGCAGCAATATCGGGACATCTTAGGTATCCAATCTGGAGAAACAAACACCTAAGTACGGAATGCAAATCAAGGATATACAAAACATGCGTACGACCGGTGATGACATATTGTGCGGAGACGCGAGCGGAAACGACGATAACAAAGAGGATACTAAGAACAACCGAAATGAAGACTCTAAGAACGATAACAGGATACACATTACATGATAGGCAAAGAAATACAGATATAAGGGAGAAGTGTCAAACGGATGACGTAGTCAGATGGATACGGAAGAGAAGAAGAGAATGGAACCACCATGTCAGCCGAATGACTCCCGACAGAATGGCCAGAATAGTACGAAACAACATACCTCACGGAAGAAGACCCATAGGACGACCACCAAAACGCTGGCGAGACAGCTGGCAATCAAATTCACAAGAACTGCCGCCACAAAGAAACCGGAACTAAACAGGCGATACGCCTATCGAAAGAAGAAGAAGAAGAAGAAGTGTTAAGCATTCTAGTTTGACCGTGCTGGGTCTTCTTCTTTATGAGCTTTCTCCTCTTCGAAGGTTGGCTATCATCATGGCGATCTGTATTTTGGACGTTGCAGCACTAAACAGCTAAACGTAACTACATTTATACCATCGTCGTAGGTTACTTAACCAGGAGGTGCCTTTCCTTCTTTTAATATTTTACAGGAATATATATTCTCTCCTGACATGTGCTAGATATTGTAGCTTCCTTATTTTAACTATACTTAAATTTCTTTCGTTATTCTTTTGAATACTTCATTGCTGGTCAATTTCTTTTCTGCTGGGTAATAAAATACTCTTATTATAGCATTTCGTATATATTCCCTTGTACTAGTAACAAAAGCCCAACAAAATATGTAACGTTACTAATACATCAGATTTGTGCATGTTTTCGATTAGACATTTTTAACACAGTTTTTATATAATGTGACATGTGAATCTGCGAGAGCTAATTGATATATAAGGTGTTTAACCATTGTGTAAGTGAGGGGATAGAAACATGTTCTAATTTGCAAACGGTAATTTCAAGAATTTCGTCCTAGTTCGTAAAATTTCATTTTCCTGTGTACCGTCATCGAGTGTCATTTATCAAGAGATCGATTTCTGAAATACGTACCAAGCAACTATCCATGATAGAATTTTTAACGATGGAAGGTTGCGCGCTCATCGAAATTTACAGGCGCTTGAAAACCGTTTATGACAACGGTTGTATGAATGCGAATAATGTTCGCCCATTGGGATCGATGCGCAAAACTGTCGTAGAAACGAAATGAAGGTTTTTGACGAAAAATGATCAGGTCAACCAGTATCACTGATTCAAGGAAATCGCCGGATTCTGCAAAAACAAATTGCTCGGCAATTAGGCATTAATCAAGAAAGAGTCCAGTAGTATATTGTTCCGACATAGAATTGTAGAGAAATTTTCACCGGATGGGTCACGCAACAATTAACGGTTGTCATGAAAGAACAAAGAAAACGCGTTTGTCAACAACTTTTTAACTAATATCGACGTGAAGGGGATAATTTTCTCGTGCACATCACCACCGGGGCGAATCCTGGATTCATCATTATGACCCGGAAACAAACGGCTGTCAATGGAATATCGTCGTCCTGATTCTCCACCTGCACGAAATGTCAAAAAAATTTCATCAGCGCAGAAAATCGTAAGCACGATTTTCTGGGATGCAAAGGGAGTCATTCATACTGAAAACCTGTTGAAAAGCTTAACGATTAATTCAATAAGATACTGCAAAACTTTACAATAACAAGAATCCTATCCGTAAAGTCGAAAAGAACAAATTTTTACGTGCACCATGACAACGCCGGACTGCATCGCAGCAACGAAATGATGAACATGGTGAGAAGCCTGAAATTCATGGTAGTTTCGCACCCTGCGTACAGTCCTAATTTGGCATCTTCAGACACTAAAGGTCGGGTAGCTGTACGTAATTGAATCAACAGTGAATAAAGAAAGTTTTTTCATGGACGGAATGAAGAAATGGATTCAGCGTTTGGAGCTAAATGGTGATTATGTGCAAAAATAATTATGTACATTGGCAGTACAATAGATTTACTTTATTTTGAGACAGGTTTCATTATTTTGTCTTTTCTTATTTTTATTTTATAGAATTGGAAACTGTAGATATCAACCCGTCCTGGTAGATGTTTACAAGTTATTACTAGTTCTGTATAAAAGTGAAAATTGGTTCTTTAAAGTAAATATAATTATCTTTTAACAGTTTTATCGTCACTGCTTCTTACTTACACATTGGACGGACCTACATATGTAATAAATGAAAACGACTGTACAAGTAATTCAAGCCAAATTATGGTAATCCACGAATAGTAATAACTTCTCTACATACACTATAATAATGCTGATTTCCTTTTTTGACACCTTCTCGCGTATACCGCATACTTAACCGGAGACCATTATATCACGATTACTTACATGTAACGTTCGACGTCGTTTATGGTGGTCAATTAAATTGACCAATGTGGTATATTCAATTTATACTCACATATGTAGAAATGTGTATTGCAGACTTGTGTAAAATAAGTCAGATAGTACACCGTCGTAGACCAACTTTATTTTGTTTCGCAAGGCCAAAACGACGCGATTGCAATTAATATTATTTTTTAAAATTAAAAAATATGAAGAAGGAATCGGAAGAACCATGAATGCCGTTGATTTACATCAATGACACCTAATGATACATCGATGAAAGATTTACAAATTTTGCTTTCTTAGTTCTTTAAAATATATTCTATTAAATACATACCGAAAATTGTTTATTTAAAAATATCATTGGTGCAAATTGGTACCAATTTGTTTGATAGTCATATAGTCTTGGCGCGATCTGCTAATCGGCTTGTTTAGAGAAATGGTGGTGGCTAGTTAACTCAAATGTGCTCTACGATTTTTAAAACGGTTAATAATTTAGAACGAAGAATTTCCTTGAAATTTGTGTTATAAATTCATTTTCTTGTGATGAACATGACACTGACAACGACATGATTCCTAGTGTCACTATTTCGAGCTCTTGGTGCGTTTTTTTATTCTCATTTGTCCTTCAGATTACATAATACACTGTTGGAAAAAAGTGACGAGCACACCCTGTATAATCTGAAGAAGTGGTTTTAACACAATGAAATTTGGTATGTAAGTAGTACTAACGTAGCATAACTTGCCCTCACCTGGAGAATGGCGCAGCCCTGCTGGGAAGGGATGCATTAATAGCGGGAGTGTCCCCGCGAGAGGCGCGTACCGTCGCTACAAGACGAGGCATGGAGTCAATAAGACGTTGTATGGTAGCGGGAGGGATGTCCAACCATGCTGCTTCAACCTCCATAGCTCCTCAACGTTACCCCGGGGAGCCCGATAACGTTGAAGTCTCCGACCGATCATATCCCAGACACATTCGATCGGATTGAGATCCGGAGAATGTGCCGGCCATGGAAGCATCCGTATATGGTTCTCCTCCATAAAGGTCTGGGCAACACGTGCAGTGTGCGGTCGGTCATTGTCGTGCATGTATAGAAGACGTCGAACGTAGTGAAGCACAACGGGCCGTAGTACCTCATCTCCGTAGTGGCGAGCCGTCATCGTATGCTTCATACGCAGCAGAAGTGTACGTCCACCATGTGTAATAGCACCCCATACCATAATGTCCTGCTGGCGGTGGATAGGGCGTGGTTGGATGCATTCCTCGAGGTGACGCTCACCACGTCTCCGATGAACCAAAATTCGCGCGTCACCGGTGCTCAATTGGAATCTTGATTCGTCGGGAAGCAAAATGCGCCTCCACTCGACAACCTACTGATGTCTAGCCTCCACCCATTGGCGCCATGTACGGCGGTGCTCGCGAGTCGGTGGAATCCGATGCAACGCACAGCGCGCTCGCAGTCCACTTTCTAGCAAACGCCCTCGTAGAGTTCGCGTAGTGAGTACGCCGTCCCTTTCTGCTAGCCAAACGGCTCCAAGTTGCCTTGAGGAAGACGTACGCGCCAGTAGAGCGCTGACCACAAGGGCGCGATCCTCGCGTGCTGTGCTCGCGCGGGGCCGTCGCGCTCGTTACTTAAAGCGCGTACGTCCTTGCTCCATCCATTCTCGTCATGCCCGCTGCACTGACGATAATGACCGCTCAAGACGCCGCCCGATATCACGGATGGATACTCCTGTCATGTGCATCCCCACAACCATTCCTCGCTCAGATTCACTCAGATAACGCAAACGGCCTTCCATCATACAAAAAGTACGACTACAACTACCCGCTTCCACAATACTAACAATAACCTGTTTCTCCCTCCCCGCATCGGTCTCCATGGGGACAACATATTGTAGCTGTCGGAGGCACTCAGTAAAAAATGCAGCAATAGAAAAAGTTAAAACTCGCTATGCAAACTTGTCTAGAGGAAACCTTAATGCTCCGCTAAATCTAGACACTTATCTAGACATCTAGACATTTATCTAGACACGTTCAGATTATACAGGGTATGCTCGTCACTTTTTTTCCATTAGTATACTAGTACTTATTCATCTGAATCTAAGTCTCTAGGTTTTCTCATACGATCTTGTCGTACATTTGGCAATTAATATACATTCACTAAAACGTTAAAAAATAAGTACTAAACTTCTAGTTCCAAAAATATTTTTATTGTAAATCTACTACAATATTGTTTCGAAAAACTGAATATTTAAAATACAACTTTGAATATTTATGTACAAATTATTGAGAAAAAATGGTGATGGGAAATTTTTACAATTTCAAATTTAGTAGAGAGGAGTTGTTTAAATCTAATTGGTCATTTAAAGCTAATCCTAAATTATTAATCTATTAATTTCTAAGTTTTTTGCTTTTATCTTCAATATCTAAAACTTTGAAATCTATATTAAATCTATGATTAATTTCTAAACAATGATTTGCGATAGTTGAATCTGTTATCTTTTCTTTATGACTTCTCTCGTGTTCTTTCATCCTCATAATGGTTTGCGATAGTTGAATATCTGTTTTGTTTTCTTTATGACTTCTCTCGTGTACTTTCATCCTCATTTTGAACGTTCTCCCCATTTGTCCTATATATACCTTATTACAATCTTCACATGTTAACTTATATACACCAGAGTTTAATTCTTTGTTTATTTTATCTTTGTTGTTTTTAATAATGTTCTGTATAGTATTGTCCGTTTTAAATGATATATGTTCAATATTAAGTTTTTTAATGAAAGTATCGGTTTTAGATTTCAGTATGTTATTGATAATATTTATAAAGTATCCATTGTTTAATACTATTGTGTATATCCTGTTTAGTTCGAGGTCGAAATTACTTTTATTCATAGGTTCGTTAATTAATCTATTGACTGGTATGCTGATAATTTTTGTGTCATAGGATGAAATGAATTAGCGTGTATTGTGGTATCTGTATACCATAAACCAAAACATACAGACATCACAATATATGCTAATTAATTTCATCCTATAACACAAAAATTATCAGCATACCAATCAATTATAGATTAATTAACGTATCTATGAGTAAAAGTAATTTCGTTTGAATACGTTCACTGAAAACACTAAGTAATAAACTAAAGGTCTGAGGTATAGAGCAATTAATAAATTTGGCAAAAGATGTCGGTTATTAGTAATCCCAGGTAATAAATAGATTTGCAAATGTAAAGGATTCTTAGAACTTAAAGAAAGTTTTTACAACTTGTATGTGCTAATAAAAATATGTTATACGGTGGTTTAAATTTGGAAATGAACGTTAAATATTTTATAAACTTGGAAATGTTTATGTTTGAACTCTATATCCTAGATTTACTTATATTTAACAATAGGAAATGTTTGAAATTAAAATATTTCAAGAAGATAGTAAATGTATCGTCAACAGGTTCTTCACCAGGGCAACAGTCCGACCGTGCATTGTCTGTTAAGAAGTTTTTGGCTAAACATGAGATTCCTGTGGTAGAATATCTACCATATTCACCGGATCTTGGCCCGTGTGACTTTTTTCTGTTTCCCAAAGTCAAGTGAGCACTTTAGGGAACCAATTTGAGACAGTAGAAGTTGTAAAAGAAAAAACGACGGAAGCCCTGAAAACGCTATCAAAAGATAATAATGAACACTGGTTTGACCAATGAAAAATTTACATGGAGTGGTGCAGGGATCGTGGAGTCATGTGTACTAAAGAGGATAGTGTTAAATTTATGAAACAAAACTAACAAAAGATTTCATAGTGTAATAACTCGATATACGGTCATGTGTATGCGTAACACTTTGGCAAGGCGACAGCCTCGCCTTTAATACAAAACATTAACGTGTTATCCAAACACGACCTTACTCCGTATTTGTTGCATACACAAGGCTATGCATCAGGTTTGTACATTTGTTCTAGAAACAACTTGTAAGTAAGACAAGGATCTTTCTCTGATATATAAAGGCAATAGTTTAAGTCATAGATATAGTAACAACCAGTCAGTGGTACGAACTGTGGGTACATCTTAATAACCACGTTCTACCCTGTCTTAGTTGAACTAAGTATAATGTTTATATCTTGTAAATAGTATTGTTATTCATTTTATAAGCGTTGATTAATTATAGTATGTAAACCGAACTTCGAAAGTGTATCATTTAATTCTCCGCTCAGCCTCGAACCTGCACAACAATGTGGCCGCACAAACGGCCCACATTACATAGCGATCCTCCAGTTACATAGGACTTTACATGGCGATCACTGCTAGTCGCTTAAAGCCGTAAGCGCACATTACATGGCGATTCCTGCCTACCTTCATCCTGCCTACCTACGGGACCTTACGGTCATGTGTATGCGTAACACTTTGGCAAGGCGACAGCCTCGCCTGTAATACAAAACATTAACGTGTTATCCAAACACGACCTTACTCCGTATTTATTGCATACACAAGGCTATGCATCAGGGTTGTACATTTGTTCTAGAAACAACTTGTAAGTAAGAAAAGGATCTTTCTCTGATATATAAAGGCGATAGTTTAAGTCATAGAGATAGTAACAACCAGTCAGTGGTACGAACTGTGGGTACATCTTAATAACCACGTTCTACCCTGTCATAGTTGAACTAAGTATAATGTGTATATCTTGTAAATAGTATTTTTATTCATTTTATAAGCGTTGATTAATTATAGTATGTAAACCGAACTTCGAATGTGTATCATTTAATTCTCCGCTCAGCCTCGAACCTGCACAACAATGTGGCCGCACAAACGGCCCACATTACATAGCGATCCTCCAGTTACATAGGACTTTACATGGCGATCACTGCTAGTCGCTTAAAGCCGTAAGCGCACATTACATGGCGATTCCTGCCTACCTTCATCCTGCCTACCTACGGGACCTTACATGGCGATTCTGCCTACCTACGGCATGGGACCATTCTGCCAGTCGTTTAAGACTGCAGGGAAACAGTAGGAACCCGGAATGAGCCAGCAAAGAAAACGAATTGCGCGAATGGAAGAAATCATCTCCATCGCCAAGAGCAAGCTGAAGCCACTCATCAGGTCAGCCCACAGAAGCTCTGTACCGCTTCAAGAGAAGAAACATGCAGGTATATTTTTTTTAGAAATAAATTCATGTACAGACAATTACAAGTGAAAAAGTGAATGAACAATGCAAGACTTTCGCATACATAAACCAGTCAGTGGTACGAACTGTGGGTACATCTTAATAACCACGTTCTACCCTGTCTTAGTTGAACTAAGTATAATGTGTATATCTTGTAAATAGTATTGTTATTTATTTTATAAGCGTTGATTAATTATAGTATGTAAACCGAACTTCGAATGTGTATCATTTAATTCTCCGCTCAGCCTCGAACCTGCATAACAATGTGGCCGCACAAACGGCCCACATTACAATAGCACTAATTCGGCTTTTAATAGCCATATCTCGTATAATGAACTAGTAAAAGTAGTACGCAATGACGGTTTTCTAAATACATATTTGAAACGTATCTGATACGAATTAATTAAGAATAATGGCTGCCTTAACTGATAAAGAAGAGGTGGTGTTAATTATTTAATGCCTTTAAATATAACTGCAAACAGATAGTATTGCTTTTAAAACTGTAAGTGTGAAAGAATTAGAAAGTAGTGGTTATCATTCAATATGAAAAATATGGAAAGAGCGAATTTATAATTAAGAGTAAAACACATTCTTTTACTAAATTGTAATAACAAAAGATATTTATAAATTTTGTGTTTGTTGCTCTAACTATTTGGTCGAAACTGTATATAAAATTCAAGGTTGAAATAAAAATTGTTCGAGCCAATAATAATCGGCTAAATATTTTTAAAAGACTCAAAGAATCGACGACAATAATAGGGAAATAAATTGACATGAAAGTGAAAAATACAACTTTTTACATCATAGAATGGACACACAGCATAACAATACTACAAATTACGGTGAGATTCAAGTGGTGACTAGTATGCGGTGGTTTTGTCAATTGGATACGTATTCAAAGCTTGCGCTGGCCACTAAGCGTGGGCGTGATATCTACAGCGGGCCATCCGTGGCAGAAAGATGTGCTCTTGGCCAGGTGCAACGTTGCACACTAATGAATGAGAGTATTGTCCAACTCCGTGAAATGACCCCTAATTGCCTAACAATCGGACTGCTGTTCAAATCGGTGAATATTTCCGAAAGTCAATAGAACTTTAATTGCATTGTAGGTATGGATATGTGGGTATGTTATGTGTGAGATGATATGTTGTTGATTGTGCTGGTTTCTGGATCCTCTTAAAGGTTTATTTGTATTTATGCGAACGTCGGAAAACGATACTCACATTAAGATAAAGCTATTACATACTGATTACTTTCAGTAAATGTTTCCAAATTATATCTCAAAATAAAATTATTTAATCCAACAACTGAAGTTTGAAATATTTCTCAGGTCCTCTATTATGCACAAATGTATGTATTTGATTTATACAAAGCTACGGACATATAATTAACAACCCATCTATAAAATACGCCAAATATTTTACAATATGAGTTAGAAATATGTGAACAAGTTATCCTTTACGACTACAATCGCTGAAAAGTTTTGGTTTCGGCTTTTGACTTTCAGTTAACAAAAATAAACTTAACTTAAGAGACTTCAAAAAGGTATATAACCCCTTACCACAATTATTAATCGTCTCCTAAATACGTATTTCGACAACTAAGTTGTCATCATCAGTAGGTAAAACCACTAATTAAAAAGTCGCACACGGGACACAGTAAAGGTAGAAAAACCGCTCACCACCAACTATTTTTCACCGCGTCCACGTATAGACTTCGATTAATAATTGTGGTAAGGGGTTATATACCTTTTTGAAGTTTTTTACTTAACCACAGTCTCCAAAGAAAGAATTTTTAACTTAAGAGAATAAGGGATGAACCTAACTTTTAAAATAAAACTCGTTTATTCAAGTTATTTATAAGTAGTATACAATGCATATTAATACTTAGTAGAATTCCTTTAAGTTTTAATAATCACTGCACATGGTTTTGAGATCAACTCCTGTAAACGTCTGATCACATAACATCTTCATTGGCATATTCTTACATGCTCCTTCGACTTAGTGAAATAAATTTATTGTATTTTTTATATTGCCCTTTATCATTTCTGCTTTCATAATTTGACACAAGGCACGTTGCTAAATACTGCGACAGTTTTTGGTCCCACTATTTTGCAAAATACATTCATTTATGGCCGTTGCTGATATTTTGCGGTCGCAATCATATTAAAAGTGCCGCATTATATTCACTCTTCAAAAAATAGAAGCACTACAATTTTGAGAATATATATATATAGTTAGTTTTATTCATAATACTACTTATGCTATGAATGGGGCCCCTTTTTTGCTATGAAAAGCAGGCCCATATAATTATATTTTCAGCTCCATGCTTTATGTATTTTGGATTAAATGCTTGTCGTCCGAACGCCATGCTGTAATTATTCCATTAGGAAAATTCTGATTGATTTTTGTTTAATTGGAAAACAGAACACTTTTTCATTGATCTATAAACCCAATGAACATGAGCCTTTTGAATTCCAATGTTTTGATTCGATTTGGTTCTCATGCTAAAATGTTTTATAATAGTTGATCGTCAATACACTCTTATTTCTTTATGTAACTTCTAATTGATCTTACAGATATTTCTGAGGTTGCAACACCAGATATCAGGATGCATTTCAACTGGCCTAGTGTAAAGATTTCACTTTGCAGCTATTCTGATACCGTTCATTTTCTTCTTCTAGTTTTTGTGCTGGGTGCTAACATGTCCAGGCAGTTGAACACACTCTGTTAGTCTTCTGTCCTCTATAAAAGTCACTATCCTCCTCAGTCGAGGTTTTAGTACGCTCGTGGGATCCAATAGACCTCTTCTGAAGTGAAGATGCTTCTTTAAAGGACAAGTCCGGTTATTAACCCGGTAATCGTTTTAATTTCTAATTTCTTTTTTGCTACTACGAATCAGGTTGGTTGAAAACCTAGCGTCCGGCTCCCTTAGTAGTCTTTGAGTATGGAGTTGATTTTTCGTTAGAGTCCATTTCTTTTTTTGGTCGTCTTTCTAGCCATAACCAGATCTCCTTTCTAGCAGAATCCTTAGCAATTTCACATACGACTTCTGGTCCTATGAAGTTCATATTAGTACCTTCCTCAGGCAGTTCGTTGCTTATCTGAATTAATTTCTAATTCCCTCATGTCCTGGCACCCATATAGGTGACACAGTATTGTCTCCTGCCAGTCTATTGAGGACCTGTTTACAATGTTTCACCGGTTTAGATGTGGCAAATTGATTCATGATGGCTTTAATAACTGCCTGACTATTAGTCATTCTGTTGATTTTTTGTTTGTGCAGCCGACTTCTCGAATTTCCTCGGCGCAGGCTGCGACTGCAGTCAATTCAGCCTGGAAAACCGTTGTATGTTTCCCTAGACTTAACGATATCTTCCTTTCGGGGTACATCCTGCATATACTTGCCCTGTACCACGCTTGGATTGCGATCCCAGCCGTGTACCATGTGCCGGCACCACAATCGCTGAAGCGACTTTTTGCCTGTTCCCTGGTCAGTATAGATATGTTCAACTCAGATGTAAACAGAATCTCAAGCGACATACTGTCCGCCAGCACTTGTAATATTGGCTCTCCCAGTATAGTTCCTGTGGTACCTATATGGTCCCCTGTAACCTTATTAGGACATCCATGCTCCATTGGCCTTTTAGCCTCAGGATCGCGGCCATGTCCTGCGCTTTCACAAATAGTTCCAACGGAGAGAGACACACAATGACCTCTATGGAGGCAGTTCCCGTGCTGTTCATAGCTCCCGTGATTCCCAACAGAGCCTGTCGCTGAAGAGCTGTGAAGAGGTCCACTGACGATGTCAGCTTCGCCTCCCTCCACCAGACTACTGCCCCATAAGTATTCGTTGGCCTTACTACTACTGTGTACGACCAGTGTTGTCACGCTTGGTTTTAATCCCCAGGTCTTACCAACACTTCTTCGGCATCTCCAGAATACTTACGTTGCCCTGTCCGCTACTTTGACTAGGAGCCCTGCTCCAATTTAGTTTCGCATCAAGTGTAATGCATACTTTACTTCACTGGTTAGTTCTAACTCTTGCCCGAACAGCCTTACGCTATCCAGATAATTTAGTTTTCTCATGTTGGTAAAAGCCACCAACTTGGATTTTTTGTGGATTGACAGTTAATCCCTTCTCAAGGCACCATCTCTCCACAATTCGCAGAGCATTTCGCATGATGTCGGCCACTGTCCCCGGGAATTTCGTCTGGGTCAAAATTACGATGTCATCGGCAATCTCCTGCCTCCATATTCCCTGGTAACTTAATGTCCTGATGATATTATTCACTTCTAGACTCCATAGTAGCGGAGACATACTCCTTCTTGAGGAAGCCCTTTTGTTGTCCTCAAGGAGATCGTTTTGTTTTGTATTTGGCTATGCCCTCTGCTCTGCTACCGAGTACGTCGTGGACCCAATTGCATGTGGTACTCTTTATGTTTCAATCTCTTGAGGATCGAATAATGAAAAGCATCGAGTTGTTATCCAAAGCTCCCTCTATATCCAAGAAAATTGCAAGCCCAATTTCCTTGTGATGTAGGCTGCTTTTGAGCCCAACCACAGGCTATGCAGGGCAGCGTCACCCGATTTTCCCATATCGAATGCCCATTACAGTTAGTGTAGAGGAGAACTGTTCAGAACCCCTTCTTTAGTATTTAAATGTATTATTTTTTCCATAGTCTTCAACATAAAAGAGGTAAGACTAATTGGTCTAAATAAGTTGGAGTGGATATATGATTCTTTTCCAGGTTTTGGAATAAACAAGATCTCATTTGATATTTCCCAATCATTCCTAGTCCCCCATCAAGAGGGGACAAGTTGGTATCACATCCATACGTTCCGAACCTGGAAAGTGCAGCCCCAGAAGATTCGATGGTACTGGTACACCTCGCATCCGGTTTTTGTATAGATCTAATTGCCTTGGAAGGATCTTTTTTGAGAATTCTGTTGATTCTTACCTTGTCAGGGACACTTTCAATGCCCTCACAGAACTTTTTTCAGGCCTTTCTTTTGCGCTCTTTGATTTTCTCATTATATTTATTGACGAGAGCCTTGTAGTCTTCCCAATTACCTGTTTTCTTCGCCTTATTAAATAAGCGAGTTTCGTTTCCCAGATTGGTTAAATCTGTATTTTGGGACCTTTTTTTCCAATTCCAGCATCTTTTTTTTTGTAAGATGTTAGATGTTCCTGTTAGATGTTATAAGAGGGGTGGCAATTTAATTCCCGGATTTACGCTACTTTAGTGGAGTCACCTGAAGTAGAACTAAAAATAAAATAGCATCTAACAGTTCGTAATATTTCTAATAGATGCCGATCAAGCGACGATAAAACAGCTGTTAGTTTCTGAGTAGGACGCAAGCGCATGCATCGTGTTTCTATCGTAATGGGGCAACGAGTAAATACTAAATTTTGCTGTAAGTTGGATAAAACTTGACAACTTGCGACGAGATCTTGAAATCTGTGTACGGTAATAACACCTTAAGTCGTACTACTGTGTTTGAGTGGTTTAAGCTATTTGAAGATAAACGTGAGAGCGTACATGATGACGCTAGAACAGGACGTCAAGTGCGCGAACTTGTAGCACGAGATCGACCAGAAACGTACAAATGAGGGCAGAAGTGTTAAACATGAATAAGTGGACTTCACAAATATTGCATGAGAATTTGGGAGAGAGGAAGACTTGTGCAAAGTTCGCGTCGCACAATGCTACGGGTGAGCAAAAACAGGGTAAAGTTGAATCATCAACACTTAAAATGCAACGAAATAATTTTAATTTAATTTTATTTTTTTATATTCTATACATATTCAGATCGAGGTACAGTTCTATAAATGCTCTGATCACTACTTTTCAGGGAATTGTCTTGAGATGGTGTCGTATTCGACGTTATCTAAATTCACACAAATAATAAAACAAATTCAATGACTTATTATTTAAATTTGTTATTTTTTTTTAATTACTGAAGGGTGCGTTAACTATATGTTCGTGGGTGTATATATATAGATATACATTGAATTCATAAATTTAATTATTTTAATAGATGAAATGTATTTCTTCTTACACTAAATTTCTTCATCAACACTTAATACTGATAAATAATTTAATAGTCTGCGCACCATGTACCAAAATTACTAACCATTGTACAAATCGGTAATTTTAAATAAATTGGATCACGTAATGCACACGTCAGTCGGTATATACCCGGTCATTAGCGGTGGTAAAGCGTGATCAAGGACCGTAGGGTTTGCCACATTAACAACTCATTCGTAAGCCAGCCGCAAGAGGTCGTGACTCCGCCGCCGTCAACGAATTTATGAATAATCATTAATTAGTGATGATTCGATATTGGTGTCGGGGAAAGACGACCAAGAAGCGAGTATAAACAAAGATATCAAGAAGGAGAAAGAGACAGAAGTGAATGAAGAAGTTACCGCGATCAGAAAGAGTTAATGCTGCCCTCGAATATTATATGTCTCGTTTTACTTGTATTTTCTTTCTAAATTTATTCTGGAATTATTATAGCAGTCAAATGAACTGTATGTTGAATAATGAGAACTCTGAAGTCGAAAATTATTGTCTGTGTCGCTTACAGAAAGATTCCCTATCTTCGGTTTTATATATTTTTCCAACTAATACACGCTGCAAGATTTAAGTAATTGTGCATATATTTTTACTATAGCATAAAATTGTACAACATGTATAGGGAGGTTCATTCGAAGGCGGTTCGTCCTCGCACGTATATATATTTTGTCAGTAGTCGCCGGACAAACCATTTCGTTCGTTTAAACCAGAGGCTCCCAAACTTTTTTTTCTCATAGACCACTTTGAAAGTTTTGCTGGTTCCGGTGGACCCCCTGCGGCTACATTTCTACCATATTCCCAAAACTCGACAAAAAATGTGAAGATTAGATCTAACTATGGAAATTTGCGTTGCGGCTGAGTTATTGGTTAATTAATTAATTGATTGTGCAGTGAGTGGATGTCAAAAAAGTAAAGTTAGCCAATCAAAAAAGTGATTCCATCCAGCTTTACTCCTTTGACATCTACTCACAGCACAAGGAGCCAATCAATTCTCACATATTTTATTTAGAAAACTCCCCATTCGGAGTGGTAAAAATAAAAAGAAAAATAGTATATTTCCTTGTGTTGTATTTATTCAAATATGTAATTATTACACTATTAATTATTATTGTTATCATATTACATTGTAATATGATAACAGTCATAATATAATTAAAATTAAATATTTATAACGTAACGTAATTTCTACAATTGACAATCACAAAATAGTCATAATTTTAGTGGGAGGGATGTACTTGATGGATTGACAGCAAATTATCAATATTTGGCTTCAGTTTTGTTAGAAATAACCGCAAATCTCCCCGTTCTGTGATATTCAATTTGCTCCTTTTTTTTGTTAAAAGGTTTGTAATGACACTAAAACTTTTCTCGACAAGATATGACGAGGGAAACGCTATCAAAAGCTTTCTCGCAATTCACCACAGTCCAGGATATTTTTCGGATATTTCTGCCTGCAGCCAAAATGTTTGACACCCTCTTTTAAATTTCAGCTTCAGTTCCTCATTAGTAAAAACAAATTGCATGTCGATGCGACAATTCACATCAAGCTTTGATACAAAATAATACAAATCTGTATAAAAACAAATTTGTATCTGTATATGCATGGACACACAGTACGTATTTACCAGCTTTTGCTTCAACTACCAGACGCATGCGTTTCTGTGTAACCACTTTGTCAATGATGGGTTTACGACGACAAAAGACTGTAGGTACACTTGCGGTCATGTAACAAGTTTTGTCCTATCCGAAGACATCAGATAACCTCATGCCATCTGACGGACAAAACCGACCACGCCGGTGCAAAGTGTTTCTTCTCGAATAGCTAAGCTATTACTGGAAAATAAGAAAAAATACGCATATTACTGTGAGTCCATTAACTCGTCGCCAGGTGGCGTAGTATAGCAAAAACAAATTGCATGTCGATGCAACAATTAACATCAAGCTTTCATACAAAATAATACAAATCTGTATAAAAACAAATTTGTATCTGTATATGCATGGACACACAGTACATATTTACCAGCTTCGTAAACCTATCATTGACAAAGTGGTTACACAGAAACGCATGCGTCTGGCAATTAACTCTGAATTTATTTCGTCAGTACATTGTTGTACTCTTCTACAAGCTAGTAAAATTAAAGGTGACAATTGATGTTGTTCCATTGTACGTATCAGAATATTATCAACTGAATTTTTTTACAATCTGTTGTTTCGTCTACAGATTACCACAGTTTCTTATTTTTCAATTTTGATTTATTTATATATTCAATATGTTCACGGAGGGATATTAGAAAATTTAGTAATATTTTTCGACTGAGTAACGTACCTTTACAGTAGTGGTTCCAAAATGAAAGAAAAATTTGTTGTCTAGTAACTTAAACGGTACTTTACACAATCTAAAAATTACACATGTCTCGTTACTTTTTTTGCGATTATCATCACATCATCACATTATTTACGTATCTTTCGCAGTGAAATTTACTTAAACACATTAGCGGTATATCGCACACTTTATACTTTATTATAGTGTCATTGTACATTAGATCGCAAAATATCTTGTTGATTTCTGAGCTATATCCTAAAACGGTCTCATGAAGTGCAGCAGATGGTGTTCTAACGGTGACTGACAAAATATATATAGGACGAGCCGCCTGTGGAATGTTACTCGAATAAAACTCTAATCATATAAATACATACATTAGAAGAGAGATTCTTTTTAATTTCAAATGTGTTCAAGTGTAATTTTTATCAATTTGTTGCATTTCTTCAATTATTCAAAATTTAAATAAAGTTTTACCAATTTGTAATGAAGCTTTTTAAATTTCTGTTTTTTTTTGGTAATTATGTTAAGAAATTTAGATAATTCTTACTCAATATGCGTTTCTTCTTCTTTATCACTGCAGTAGTGTAGCTAAGACAGTACCAAAATTCCATAAGATTTAACACAGGCGTCAATTTCGACATTCTATCCCCTCCATTTTCTTTCTCTCTCGCATGACTATATCACGGCATGCATGAAATAAAATGCCCCGGAACAGGAGATGGTCAAATATAAACATGAACAAATAATGGATAGATATAAAACAGATAAATAGTGAACCGAACCCGTTCGAACATGATTTACATCTGTTCGTACCTGTTCATTATCTGTTTTATATTTGTTCATTATCTATTCTGGGGCGATTAAATTTCAGGCGTACTGTGATGTGGTCATCTAAGGAATAAAGCGAAAATCATGTAAAATCTGGAAAAATTTTACAGCGTTTTCTACTAGCGGAGTAACGGACGCATTAACATGTTTGTACATAAATTCATGAATTATAATTTTGAAGAAGTGGTTTAACTTATAATAAAAGTCCAATGGAGTAGATTCACATGTGAAAGAAATTTTATAAGTATGTAGATACTTTTTTCATAAGATTTTAACATTACCTATCATTCAGTTTTTAAATGAGAACTAAGAAAAATGAAAGCGCTGACATAAAAAATACCCATTTCATGAGACAACTACCGCAACAATCACACCTTGTTTGTATATTGCTAATGACTTTACCAGTAAGAAGTGTTCGTCATCCAGATAGTTTCCATTTGCAGATATCTTTTAACGAAAACGAGTCATAAGTCGATATGTTATATATGTAAAGCATATATTCACCAGGAGAACGACACAGCACTGCTAGGCGAGAATTCACTTGTAGCGGCAGTATCTTCCCCAGGTTCCTAGGTTCGCAGAAATGCAAAGTGCCATGGACTCTATCAAACACTGTATGGAGTGTGAAGGAGTGGCCAATCATGCCGCTTCAACTCGTCTTCAAAGCTCTGGGTGACAAATTGAAAAACTGGGTAAGTTGGATATTGCTAAAGCATCCGACCGATCATGTCACAGATATGTTTAATTGGATTGAGATCTGGATACTGAGCAAATCATGGAAGCAATCATATATAATTGTGCTTCATGAAGGCCCGTATTATATATGCCACAAGTGGTCGTCCAGCAAACGTACGAGCCTCCGAATGTAGAGAAGTGCGGCTCCTGTACGTGATACCTTCCCATATTACGATACTCTGTTGTTGGTGATAATGGAGTGGCTGAATGCAAGCTTCGATTAGGCGCTCACCACGTGTCCAACGAAACAAGAATCTAGCATTTTCACCACCCAGGGTGTATTTTGATTGATTCGAAAACAATATGTGACACATCACCGTTGCCTTGCATAGCGACGATTACTAGGCGGTGGACTTTGATCGGGCCATTCACCGCGTAGTAAATGTCGGCGAACACTTCTCGAACTGAGTGCTCATTCCTTTCTCACAGGCTGCACTTGCATTAATAGTCTAAAACGAGAGGTATCCCATTCTTTCAATATCTCATGAACGCCATACGTCCTGGAAAGTATTAAAGCTTCGTTCTAGACGGCACGTGATCTCGAGGAAGCATCCATATAATACGTCTTAATACATCCGCGTATGTTACCGCACTAACATCACTCGCAATTACGACCGCCGTTCCCCTCCAACGATCTTATTTATGTGTTGCTTTCTCTTCTCCCGAGACGAGATAAAGATACTCTTAATATTTACTCGTATCAATGTCAATTTATGTTGCACCAACAATAATGCTTCTATAAGAACGCGTTTTGAATATACACAGTATGAACTAAAATGTTCATAAGCTTATTTTTAATCTCTTATAATCTCAAGGTTTTATTAGATATCAGGTCCGTGAACTAATACCACTAATAAAAGCAATAACTTATTTATTATTAATTGTATAAATAAGAAACCGAGATTTAATATGAAAAATATTGTTCTAAAGTTCTAAGATGTATAACTTTACTGAAATTACGCAACTAAATATACAAAAGTATGTAAACATACATATTGCTATGAATAAGAAAAAAATTTATATATTTTCTCGAGACACCTGAGGTAGAAAGCTTAAAATTAACAATATCGAGAACAACTAACTCGTATAAAAATATCGGTAATGAAATCAAACACCAAACACCAATTAATCAAAATCACGAAGTTACTAAACAAAGATAAAGATTTAACTTTAACTCAGCACGTCTTTCTACACCCAGAGTACATTTTCCTCTCTCTCTCGGATACAGCAGACCTGCTGGCCCCGTATAAAAAATACAGTTATAAAAATTGTACACAGCAATGCAAACGGCGTGCTTCAACTGCCCTAGTCAAAAATATATATAAGTTCAAAATAAATGTGCATTCATAAATAATAAAACTTTTCAAAATATTTGCGAGGAAAAATCTATAGCACTATGTAGCTTCAATAGAGATACATATTTATTATTTATGAATTCTGATCATTTAGAATTCATTGGCGAAACATGATACAATTTTCAGGGATTTTCAATTTTGGTGTTCGCGTCGTAATTAACTCACAATATTTTGGATTCGTATCCTATATAATATCATCTTTCCATTTTTCATACGTTGTCATTTTATTTCAAGAACACACTGTATATATATATATATATATATATATATATATATGTTTTCTTTCAGGTTTCCGCGGGTAGTAGTATGTGTTGTAACTGGATTCCGGGTTTCCATTGTTTGGTCTTTGTAAAGACCGGTGCTGGTTTCTGGACGACGTTTCGGCAAAATCACATTTGCCATCTTCAGGTCTGCGATAACTGTCTGCTTCTGCTTCTGGTTACTCGTAAACTGACGTAGTCGAGTTTAAGATGGTTGTTATATACCTGCTTAGCGTTCTGGTTGGTTACACTTGGTTGAGTATGTGCGCGACTCCGTGTCGTTGGGCCTGTAGCTGGAGTGGGCTGGCTGGGTTGCGTTGTTTTTGTTTGTTGTTTCTTGTTGATAACTTCTTTGCTTAACACTGGTTTCCATGCTGTTGGTAGCCTCTGGGTATCATCTCGCGAATTCAAATTGTCCGGACGTTTCTCAATTTCGATAGCTTCCCTGATAATTCTGGTTTTCATATGTTCTACGTTCGCTAATAATTTGGTATTGCTGAAGTCTATCGTGTGGGACGTTTCCTTTACATGCTGAGCCAAAGATGAAGTTTTCTCGTCTTTTCTTACGGAGTTTTGGTGTTCGTCTCTTCTTACGTTTACCCTTCTGTTTGTTTGGCCGATGTACGTCTTCTCACAATCAAGGCATGGGATTTCATATACTCCCTGGTTTTCTAAAGGTATTCTTGTTTTTGGATTCCGAAGGACTGTGCTGATTTTTCTGTCTGCCTTGAATGTGGTTTCAATGTTGTGTCTTCGTAGGATTCTTGATATTCTGTCAGTGGTACCTTTGACATAGGGTAAGTAGGTTTTGGCTATTGATTCCTCTTTTTTCTCTTGTGGTGTGGCTCGTTTAGGTTTTATTGCTTTGTTGATTGTCCGTTTGCTAAAGCCATTCTGCTGGAGTGCAATGTGGAGTTTATTCATTTCTTGAATGACGTTGTCTTCATCTGCTAATCTCTGTGACCTTGTTACTAGGCTCTTCACTACTGCTTGTAACTGAGCTGGGTGGTGGTGAGACTGTGCGTTGAGGTACCGGTCTGTATGTGTGGATTTCCGGTACACTGTATGGCTTAATTCTCCATTTTCTTTCTTCTTAACCAAAACGTCGAGGAATGGTAGTTGGTTGTTTGATTCTACTTCCATTGTGAACTTTATTTGAGGATGGATATTATTCAGATGTTCCAGGAAGCTCTTAAGGTGATCTTTTCCATGTGTCCAAATCACGAACGTGTCATCAACATATCGTAGCCAAAGTTTGGGTTTATGGGTGGCCGTCCTTAGTGCTGTTTTTTCCAAGTCTTCCATGAAGAGGTTCGCTATTACTGGTGACAGTGGGGAGCCCATCGGTGCGCCTTCTATTTGTTTGTAACGTTGATCGCCATAGATAAAGTAGGTGTTTGCCAGGCAGTGTTTCACCAGGTTCATTATGTATGGTGGAGGTTGGTATTTTCTTTCGATGGTCCCTAGAGCTTCGGTTACTGGTATATGGGTAAACAGTGACACTACATCGAAGCTTACTAGTAACCAATCTGTTTCCACTTTCTCTTTCTTCAATATCTCGATGAAGTGGCATGCGTTCTTGACGTAAGACTCGGCTTCTTCGGCATGTGGTTGTAGTTGTTGGGCTAGGTATCTTGCCAATTGTTGAACAGGTGACCCAATGGAGCTGACTATGGGTCTTAATGGTGCGCCTTCCTTGTGGACCTTTGGTAAGCCGTAGAATTTTGGACATCTCGATGACTTCTCCCTTGGAATGAGTTGTTTTTGGATTTCCTTGTCGATGGCACTTTCCTTGATTTTAGTTTTAGTTGTTTTCTCCAGATATGTTGTTGGATCCGTAGTGATTGGTTGGTATGCTGGATCTTCTAAGAGACTTTTTATCTTGGTGTCGTAGTCGGTTGTGTTCATTACCACCGTAGCATTTCCTTTGTCCGCTGGTAGTATAATAATATCTTCGTTGTTCCTTAATTGTTTAAGTGCCAGTAATTCCTCGTGCGATAAGTTCTTCGTTGGTGGTTTGTCTGTCCGCAGTATTTGCGATACATCTTGGCGGATTGCTTCGGCCGTATTCTTATCAATCCCCGATATAGTGGCCTCTACCCCACAAATGATCTCTTCTACTGGTATACGGGCCGGAGCTATTGCGTAGTTAAACCCCTTCTCCAATACCTTTTGTGATACTGCATCCAATGTGTGGGTGGATAGGTTGTATACAACTTTGAGCGGTTTCTTCTCCTCTCTGGTGTTTATGGGCTTCTGTTCTGCTTGCAGGCGGTTGAATTTCTTTATTTGTTTCGCTGTTGTCAGGCTGGTGTTTGTATCCGAACGGAACTCACTGAGCTGGTCCAGTACTCTCCAAATTATCGGGTGGATGGTGTTACTTAGGTTCAGATATAGTTGGAGTAATTGTTTATTGGTATCATCCAACATTTTTCTGACATCGTGGAGAGATTCCCTCAATAAAGCCAAGCTTGCTTTCTTCAGAATGTTCTTGGTTTGTCTGGTGTTTTTGTTGAACTTCAGTTTCAATGTTTGTGGAATGATATTCTCCTCTCGGCAACGTTGTAGAAATGCCAGGTCGCAAAGCAGTTTGCTTCTTCTTGTTCTTAGTTTCTCGAAGGTCTTGGTTTGGTGCAAGGTCTTCTCCCCGTAAAGACGTAATATGTTTTCTTTCAGGTTTCCGCGGGTAGTAGTATGTGTTGTAACTGGATTCCGGGTTTTCTTCCGCGTTTCCATTGTTTGGTCTTTGTAAAGACCGGTGCTGGTTTCTGGACGACGTTTCGGCAAAATCACATTTGCCATCTTCAGGTCTGCGATAACTGTCTGCTTCTGCTTCTGGTTACTCGTAAACTGACGTAGTCGAGTTTAAGATGGTTGTTATATACCTGCTTAGCGTTCTGGTTGGTTACACTTGGTTGAGTATGTGCGCGACTCCGTGTCGTTGGGCCTGTAGCTGGAGTGGGCTGGCTGGGTTGCGTTGTTTTTGTTTGTTGTTTCTTGTTGATAACTTCTTTGCTTAACACTGGTTTCCATGCTGTTGGTAGCCTCTGGGTATCATCTCGCGAATTCAAATTGTCCGGACGTTTCTCAATTTCGATAGCTTCCCTGATAATTCTGGTTTTCATATGTTCTACGTTCGCTAATAATTTGGTATTGCTGAAGTCTATCGTGTGGGACGTTTCCTTTACATGCTGAGCCAAAGATGAAGTTTTCTCGTCTTTTCTTACGGAGTTTTGGTGTTCGTCTCTTCTTACGTTTACCCTTCTGTTTGTTTGGCCGATGTACGTCTTCTCACAATCAAGGCATGGGATTTCATATACTCCCTGGTTTTCTAAAGGTATTCTTGTTTTTGGATTCCGAAGGACTGTGCTGATTTTTCTGTCTGCCTTGAATGTGGTTTCAATGTTGTGTCTTCGTAGGATTCTTGATATTCTGTCAGTGGTACCTTTGACATAGGGTAAGTAGGTTTTGGCTATTGATTCCTCTTTTTTCTCTTGTGGTGTGGCTCGTTTAGGTTTTATTGCTTTGTTGATTGTCCGTTTGCTAAAGCCATTCTGCTGGAGTGCAATGTGGAGTTTATTCATTTCTTGAATGACGTTGTCTTCATCTGCTAATCTCTGTGACCTTGTTACTAGGCTCTTCACTACTGCTTGTAACTGAGCTGGGTGGTGGTGAGACTGTGCGTTGAGGTACCGGTCTGTATGTGTGGATTTCCGGTACACTGTATGGCTTAATTCTCCATTTTCTTTCTTCTTAACCAAAACGTCGAGGAATGGTAGTTGGTTGTTTGATTCTACTTCCATTGTGAACTTTATTTGAGGATGGATATTATTCAGATGTTCCAGGAAGCTCTTAAGGTGATCTTTTCCATGTGTCCAAATCACGAACGTGTCATCAACATATCGTAGCCAAAGTTTGGGTTTATGGGTGGCCGTCCTTAGTGCTGTTTTTTCCAAGTCTTCCATGAAGAGGTTCGCTATTACTGGTGACAGTGGGGAGCCCATCGGTGCGCCTTCTATTTGTTTGTAACGTTGATCGCCATAGATAAAGTAGGTGTTTGCCAGGCAGTGTTTCACCAGGTTCATTATGTATGGTGGAGGTTGGTATTTTCTTTCGATGGTCCCTAGAGCTTCGGTTACTGGTATATTGGTAAACAGTGACACTACATCGAAGCTTACTAGTAACCAATCTGTTTCCACTTTCTCTTTCTTCAATATCTCGATGAAGTGGCATGCGTTCTTGACGTAAGACTCGGCTTCTTCGGCATGTGGTTGTAGTTGTTGGGCTAGGTATCTTGCCAATTGTTGAACAGGTGACCCAATGGAGCTGACTATGGGTCTTAATGGTGCGCCTTCCTTGTGGACCTTTGGTAAGCCGTAGAATTTTGGACATCTCGATGACTTCTCCCTTGGAATGAGTTGTTTTTGGATTTCCTTGTCGATGGCACTTTCCTTGATTTTAGTTTTAGTTGTTTTCTCCAGATATGTTGTTGGATCCGTAGTGATTGGTTGGTATGCTGGATCTTCTAAGAGACTTTTTATCTTGGTGTCGTAGTCGGTTGTGTTCATTACCACCGTAGCATTTCCTTTGTCCGCTGGTAGTATAATAATATCTTCGTTGTTCCTTAATTGTTTAAGTGCCAGTAATTCCTCGTGCGATAAGTTCTTCGTTGGTGGTTTGGCTGTCCGCAGTATTTGCGATACATCTTGGCGGATTGCTTCGGCCGTATTCTTATCAATCCCCGATATAGTGGCCTCTACCCCACAAATGATCTCTTCTACTGGTATACGGGCCGGAGCTATTGCGTAGTTAAACCCCTTCTCCAATACCTTTTGTGATACTGCATCCAATGTGTGGGTGGATAGGTTGTATACAACTTTGAGCGGTTTCTTCTCCTCTCTGGTGTTTATGGGCTTCTGTTCTGCTTGCAGGCGGTTGAATTTCTTTATTTGTTTCGCTGTTGTCAGGCTGGTGTTTGTATCCGAACGGAACTCACTGAGCTGGTCCAGTACTCTCCAAATTATCGGGTGGATGGTGTTACTTAGGTTCAGATATAGTTGGAGTAATTGTTTATTGGTATCATCCAACATTTTTCTGACATCGTGGAGAGATTCCCTCAATAAAGCCAAGCTTGCTTTCTTCAGAATGTTCTTGGTTTGTCTGGTGTTTTTGTTGAACTTCAGTTTCAATGTTTGTGGAATGATATTCTCCTCTCGGCAACGTTGTAGAAATGCCAGGTCGCAAAGCAGTTTGCTTCTTCTTGTTCTTAGTTTCTCGAAGGTCTTGGTTTGGTGCAAGGTCTTCTCCCCGTAAAGACGTAATATGTTTTCTTTCAGGTTTCCGCGGGTAGTAGTATGTGTTGTAACTGGATTCCGGGTTTTCTTCCGCGTTTCCATTGTTTGGTCTTTGTAAAGACCGGTGCTGGTTTCTGGACGACGTTTCGGCAAAATCACATTTGCCATCTTCAGGTCTGCGATAACTGTCTGCTTCTGCTTCTGGTTACTCGTAAACTGACGTAGTCGAGTTTAAGATGGTTGTTATATACCTGCTTAGCGTTCTGGTTGGTTACACTTGGTTGAGTATGTGCGCGACTCCGTGTCGTTGGGCCTGTAGCTGGAGTGGGCTGGCTGGGTTGCGTTGTTTTTGTTTGTTGTTTCTTGTTGATAACTTCTTTGCTTAACACTGGTTTCCATGCTGTTGGTAGCCTCTGGGTATCATCTCGCGAATTCAAATTGTCCGGACGTTTCTCAATTTCGATAGCTTCCCTGATAATTCTGGTTTTCATATGTTCTACGTTCGCTAATAATTTGGTATTGCTGAAGTCTATCGTGTGGGACGTTTCCTTTACATGCTGAGCCAAAGATGAAGTTTTCTCGTCTTTTCTTACGGAGTTTTGGTGTTCGTCTCTTCTTACGTTTACCCTTCTGTTTGTTTGGCCGATGTACGTCTTCTCACAATCAAGGCATGGGATTTCATATACTCCCTGGTTTTCTAAAGGTATTCTTGTTTTTGGATTCCGAAGGACTGTGCTGATTTTTCTGTCTGCCTTGAATGTGGTTTCAATGTTGTGTCTTCGTAGGATTCTTGATATTCTGTCAGTGGTACCTTTGACATAGGGTAAGTAGGTTTTGGCTATTGATTCCTCTTTTTTCTCTTGTGGTGTGGCTCGTTTAGGTTTTATTGCTTTGTTGATTGTCCGTTTGCTAAAGCCATTCTGCTGGAGTGCAATGTGGAGTTTATTCATTTCTTGAATGACGTTGTCTTCATCTGCTAATCTCTGTGACCTTGTTACTAGGCTCTTCACTACTGCTTGTAACTGAGCTGGGTGGTGGTGAGACTGTGCGTTGAGGTACCGGTCTGTATGTGTGGATTTCCGGTACACTGTATGGCTTAATTCTCCATTTTCTTTCTTCTTAACCAAAACGTCGAGGAATGGTAGTTGGTTGTTTGATTCTACTTCCATTGTGAACTTTATTTGAGGATGGATATTATTCAGATGTTCCAGGAAGCTCTTAAGGTGATCTTTTCCATGTGTCCAAATCACGAACGTGTCATCAACATATCGTAGCCAAAGTTTGGGTTTATGGGTGGCCGTCCTTAGTGCTGTTTTTTCCAAGTCTTCCATGAAGAGGTTCGCTATTACTGGTGACAGTGGGGAGCCCATCGGTGCGCCTTCTATTTGTTTGTAACGTTGATCGCCATAGATAAAGTAGGTGTTTGCCAGGCAGTGTTTCACCAGGTTCATTATGTATGGTGGAGGTTGGTATTTTCTTTCGATGGTCCCTAGAGCTTCGGTTACTGGTATATTGGTAAACAGTGACACTACATCGAAGCTTACTAGTAACCAATCTGTTTCCACTTTCTCTTTCTTCAATATCTCGATGAAGTGGCATGCGTTCTTGACGTAAGACTCGGCTTCTTCGGCATGTGGTTGTAGTTGTTGGGCTAGGTATCTTGCCAATTGTTGAACAGGTGACCCAATGGAGCTGACTATGGGTCTTAATGGTGCGCCTTCCTTGTGGACCTTTGGTAAGCCGTAGAATTTTGGACATCTCGATGACTTCTCCCTTGGAATGAGTTGTTTTTGGATTTCCTTGTCGATGGCACTTTCCTTGATTTTAGTTTTAGTTGTTTTCTCCAGATATGTTGTTGGATCCGTAGTGATTGGTTGGTATGCTGGATCTTCTAAGAGACTTTTTATCTTGGTGTCGTAGTCGGTTGTGTTCATTACCACCGTAGCATTTCCTTTGTCCGCTGGTAGTATAATAATATCTTCGTTGTTCCTTAATTGTTTAAGTGCCAGTAATTCCTCGTGCGATAAGTTCTTCGTTGGTGGTTTGGCTGTCCGCAGTATTTGCGATACATCTTGGCGGATTGCTTCGGCCGTATTCTTATCAATCCCCGATATAGTGGCCTCTACCCCACAAATGATCTCTTCTACTGGTATACGGGCCGGAGCTATTGCGTAGTTAAACCCCTTCTCCAATACCTTTTGTGATACTGCATCCAATGTGTGGGTGGATAGGTTGTATACAACTTTGAGCGGTTTCTTCTCCTCTCTGGTGTTTATGGGCTTCTGTTCTGCTTGCAGGCGGTTGAATTTCTTTATTTGTTTCGCTGTTGTCAGGCTGGTGTTTGTATCCGAACGGAACTCACTGAGCTGGTCCAGTACTCTCCAAATTATCGGGTGGATGGTGTTACTTAGGTTCAGATATAGTTGGAGTAATTGTTTATTGGTATCATCCAACATTTTTCTGACATCGTGGAGAGATTCCCTCAATAAAGCCAAGCTTGCTTTCTTCAGAATGTTCTTGGTTTGTCTGGTGTTTTTGTTGAACTTCAGTTTCAATGTTTGTGGAATGATATTCTCCTCTCGGCAACGTTGTAGAAATGCCAGGTCGCAAAGCAGTTTGCTTCTTCTTGTTCTTAGTTTCTCGAAGGTCTTGGTTTGGTGCAAGGTCTTCTCCCCGTAAAGACGTAATATGTTTTCTTTCAGGTTTCCGCGGGTAGTAGTATGTGTTGTAACTGGATTCCGGGTTTTCTTCCGCGTTTCCATTGTTTGGTCTTTGTAAAGACCGGTGCTGGTTTCTGGACGACGTTTCGGCAAAATCACATTTGCCATCTTCAGGTCTGCGATAACTGTCTGCTTCTGCTTCTGGTTACTCGTAAACTGACGTAGTCGAGTTTAAGATGGTTGTTATATACCTGCTTAGCGTTCTGGTTGGTTACACTTGGTTGAGTATGTGCGCGACTCCGTGTCGTTGGGCCTGTAGCTGGAGTGGGCTGGCTGGGTTGCGTTGTTTTTGTTTGTTGTTTCTTGTTGATAACTTCTTTGCTTAACACTGGTTTCCATGCTGTTGGTAGCCTCTGGGTATCATCTCGCGAATTCAAATTGTCCGGACGTTTCTCAATTTCGATAGCTTCCCTGATAATTCTGGTTTTCATATGTTCTACGTTCGCTAATAATTTGGTATTGCTGAAGTCTATCGTGTGGGACGTTTCCTTTACATGCTGAGCCAAAGATGAAGTTTTCTCGTCTTTTCTTACGGAGTTTTGGTGTTCGTCTCTTCTTACGTTTACCCTTCTGTTTGTTTGGCCGATGTACGTCTTCTCACAATCAAGGCATGGGATTTCATATACTCCCTGGTTTTCTAAAGGTATTCTTGTTTTTGGATTCCGAAGGACTGTGCTGATTTTTCTGTCTGCCTTGAATGTGGTTTCAATGTTGTGTCTTCGTAGGATTCTTGATATTCTGTCAGTGGTACCTTTGACATAGGGTAAGTAGGTTTTGGCTATTGATTCCTCTTTTTTCTCTTGTGGTGTGGCTCGTTTAGGTTTTATTGCTTTGTTGATTGTCCGTTTGCTAAAGCCATTCTGCTGGAGTGCAATGTGGAGTTTATTCATTTCTTGAATGACGTTGTCTTCATCTGCTAATCTCTGTGACCTTGTTACTAGGCTCTTCACTACTGCTTGTAACTGAGCTGGGTGGTGGTGAGACTGTGCGTTGAGGTACCGGTCGGTATGTGTGGATTTCCGGTACACTGTATGGCTTAATTCTCCATTTTCTTTCTTCTTAACCAAAACGTCGAGGAATGGTAGTTGGTTGTTTGATTCTACTTCCATTGTGAACTTTATTTGAGGATGGATATTATTCAGATGTTCCAGGAAGCTCTTAAGGTGATCTTTTCCATGTGTCCAAATCACGAACGTGTCATCAACATATCGTAGCCAAAGTTTGGGTTTATGGGTGGCCGTCCTTAGTTCTGTTTTTTCCAAGTCTTCCATGAAGAGGTTCGCTATTACTGGTGACAGTGGGGAGCCCATCGGTGCGCCTTCTATTTGTTTGTAACGTTGATCGCCATAGATAAAGTAGGTGTTTGCCAGGCAGTGTTTCACCAGGTTCATTATGTATGGTGGAGGTTGGTATTTTCTTTCGATGGTCCCTAGAGCTTCGGTTACTGGTATATTGGTAAACAGTGACACTACATCGAAGCTTACTAGTAACCAATCTGTTTCCACTTTCTCTTTCTTCAATATCTCGATGAAGTGGCATGCGTTCTTGACGTAAGACTCGGCTTCTTCGGCATGTGGTTGTAGTTGTTGGGCTAGGTATCTTGCCAATTGTTGAACAGGTGACCCAATGGAGCTGACTATGGGTCTTAATGGTGCGCCTTCCTTGTGGACCTTTGGTAAGCCGTAGAATTTTGGACATCTCGATGACTTCTCCCTTGGAATGAGTTGTTTTTGGATTTCCTTGTCGATGGCACTTTCCTTGATTTTAGTTTTAGTTGTTTTCTCCAGATATGTTGTTGGATCCGTAGTGATTGGTTGGTATGCTGGATCTTCTAAGAGACTTTTTATCTTGGTGTCGTAGTCGGTTGTGTTCATTACCACAGTAGCATTTCCTTTGTCCGCTGGTAGTATAATAATATCTTCGTTGTTCCTTAATTGTTTAAGTGCCAGTAATTCCTCGTGCGATAAGTTCTTCGTTGGTGGTTTGGCTGTCCGCAGTATTTGCGATACATCTTGGCGGATTGCTTCGGCCGTATTCTTATCAATCCCCGATATAGTGGCCTCTACCCCACAAATGATCTCTTCTACTGGAGAATTAAGCCATACAGTGTACCGGAAATCCACACATACAGACCGGTACCTCAACGAACAGTCTCACCACCACCCAGCTCAGTTACAAGCTGTAGTGAAGAGCCTAGTAACAAGGTCACAGAGATGAGCAGATGAAGACAACGTCATTCAAGAAATGAATAAACTCCACATTGCACTCCAGCAGAATGGCTTTAGCAAACGGACAATCAACAAAGCAATAAAACCTAAACGAGCCACACCACAAGAGAAAAAAGAGGAATCAATAGCCAAAACCTACTTACCCTATGTCAAAGGTACCACTGACAGAATATCAAGAATCCTACGAAGACACAATATTGAAACCACATTCAAGGCAGACAGAAAAATCAGCACAGTCCTTCGGAATCCAAAAACAAGAATACCTTTAGAAAACCAGGGAGTATATGAAATCCCATGCCTTGATTGTGAGAAGACGTACATCGGCCAAACAAACAGAAGGGTAAACGTAAGAAGAGACGAACACCAAAACTCCGTAAAAAAAGACGAGAAAACTTCATCTTTGGCTCAGCATGTAAAGGAAACGTCCCACACGATAGACTTCAGCAATACCAAATTATTAGCGAACGTAGAACATATGAAAACCAGAATTATCAGGGAAGCTATCGAAATTGAGAAACGTCCGGACAATTTGAATTCGCGAGATGATACCCAGAGGCTACCAACAGCATGGAAACCAGTGTTAAGCAAAGAAGTTATCAACAAGAAACAACAAACAAAAACAACGCAACCCAGCCAGCCCACTCCAGCTACAGGCCCAACGACACGGAGTCGCGCACATACTCAACCAAGTGTAACCAACCAGAACGCTAAGCAGGTATATAACAACCATCTTAAACTCGACTACGTCAGTTTACGAGTAACCAGAAGCAGAAGCAGACAGTTATCGCAGACCTGAAGATGGCAAATGTGATTTTGCCGAAACGTCGTCCAGAAACCAGCACCGGTCTTTACAAAGACCAAACAATGGAAACGCGGAAGAAAACCCGGAATCCAGTTACAACACATACTACTACCCGCGGAAACCTGAAAGAAAACATATTACGTCTTTACGGGGAGAAGACCTTGCACCAAACCAAGACCTTCGAGAAACTAAGAACAAGAAGAAGCAAACTGCTTTGCGACCTGGCATTTCTACAACGTTGCCGAGAGGAGAATATCATTCCACAAACATTGAAACTGAAGTTCAACAAAAACACCAGACAAACCAAGAACATTCTGAAGAAAGCAAGCTTGGCTTTATTGAGGGAATCTCTCCACGATGTCAGAAAAATGTTGGATGATACCAATAAACAATTACTCCAACTATATCTGAACCTAAGTAACACCATCCACCCGATAATTTGGAGAGTACTGGACCAGCTCAGTGAGTTCCGTTCGGATACAAACACCAGCCTGACAACAGCGAAACAAATAAAGAAATTCAACCGCCTGCAAGCAGAACAGAAGCCCATAAACACCAGAGAGGAGAAGAAACCGCTCAAAGTTGTATACAACCTATCCACCCACACATTGGATGCAGTATCACAAAAGGTATTGGAGAAGGGGTTTAACTACGCAATAGCTCCGGCCCGTATACCAGTAGAAGAGATCATTTGTGGGGTAGAGGCCACTATATCGGGGATTGATAAGAATACGGCCGAAGCAATCCGCCAAGATGTATCGCAAATACTGCGGACAGCCAAACCACCAACGAAGAACTTATCGCACGAGGAATTACTGGCACTTAAACAATTAAGGAACAACGAAGATATTATTATACTACCAGCGGACAAAGGAAATGCTACGGTGGTAATGAACACAACCGACTACGACACCAAGATAAAAAGTCTCTTAGAAGATCCAGCATACCAACCAATCACTACGGATCCAACAACATATCTGGAGAAAACAACTAAAACTAAAATCAAGGAAAGTGCCATCGACAAGGAAATCCAAAAACAACTCATTCCAAGGGAGAAGTCATCGAGATGTCCAAAATTCTACGGCTTACCAAAGGTCCACAAGGAAGGCGCACCATTAAGACCCATAGTCAGCTCCATTGGGTCACCTGTTCAACAATTGGCAAGATACCTAGCCCAACAACTACAACCACATGCCGAAGAAGCCGAGTCTTACGTCAAGAACGCATGCCACTTCATCGAGATATTGAAGAAAGAGAAAGTGGAAACAGATTGGTTACTAGTAAGCTTCGATGTAGTGTCACTGTTTACCAATATACCAGTAACCGAAGCTCTAGGGACCATCGAAAGAAAATACCAACCTCCACCATACATAATGAACCTGGTGAAACACTGCCTGGCAAACACCTACTTTATCTATGGCGATCAACGTTACAAACAAATAGAAGGCGCACCGATGGGCTCCCCACTGTCACCAGTAATAGCGAACCTCTTCATGGAAGACTTGGAAAAAACAGCACTAAGGACGGCCACCCATAAACCCAAACTTTGGCTACGATATGTTGATGACACGTTCGTGATTTGGACACATGGAAAAGATCACCTTAAGAGCTTCCTGGAACATCTGAATAATATCCATCCTCAAATAAAGTTCACAATGGAAGTAGAATCAAACAACCAACTACCATTCCTCGACGTTTTGGTTAAGAAGAAAGAAAATGGAGAATTAAGCCATACAGTGTACCGGAAATCCACACATACAGACCGGTACCTCAACGCACAGTCTCACCACCACCCAGCTCAGTTACAAGCAGTAGTGAAGAGCCTAGTAACAAGGTCACAGAGATTAGCAGATGAAGACAACGTCATTCAAGAAATGAATAAACTCCACATTGCACTCCAGCAGAATGGCTTTAGCAAACGGACAATCAACAAAGCAATAAAACCTAAACGAGCCACACCACAAGAGAAAAAAGAGGAATCAATAGCCAAAACCTACTTACCCTATGTCAAAGGTACCACTGACAGAATATCAAGAATCCTACGAAGACACAACATTGAAACCACATTCAAGGCAGACAGAAAAATCAGCACAGTCCTTCGGAATCCAAAAACAAGAATACCTTTAGAAAACCAGGGAGTATATGAAATCCCATGCCTTGATTGTGAGAAGACGTACATCGGCCAAACAAACAGAAGGGTAAACGTAAGAAGAGACGAACACCAAAACTCCGTAAGAAAAGACGAGAAAACTTCATCTTTGGCTCAGCATGTAAAGGAAACGTCCCACACGATAGACTTCAGCAATACCAAATTATTAGCGAACGTAGAACATATGAAAACCAGAATTATCAGGGAAGCTATCGAAATTGAGAAACGTCCGGACAATTTGAATTCGCGAGATGATACCCAGAGGCTACCAACAGCATGGAAACCAGTGTTAAGCAAAGAAGTTATCAACAAGAAACAACAAACAAAAACAACGCAACCCAGCCAGCCCACTCCAGCTACAGGCCCAACGACACGGAGTCGCGCACATACTCAACCAAGTGTAACCAACCAGAACGCTAAGCAGGTATATAACAACCATCTTAAACTCGACTACGTCAGTTTACGAGTAACCAGAAGCAGAAGCAGACAGTTATCGCAGACCTGAAGATGGCAAATGTGATTTTTCCGAAATGTCGTCCAGAAACCAGCACCGGTCTTTACAAAGACCAAACAATGGAAACGCGGAAGAAAACCCGGAATCCAGTTACAACACATACTACTACCCGCGGAAACCTGAAAGAAAACATATTACGTCTTTACGGGGAGAAGACCTTGCACCAAACCAAGACCTTCGAGAAACTAAGAACAAGAAGAAGCAAACTGCTTTGCGACCTGGCATTTCTACAACGTTGCCGAGAGGAGAATATCATTCCACAAACATTGAAACTGAAGTTCAACAAAAACACCAGACAAACCAAGAACATTCTGAAGAAAGCAAGCTTGGCTTTATTGAGGGAATCTCTCCACGATGTCAGAAAAATGTTGGATGATACCAATAAACAATTACTCCAACTATATCTGAACCTAAGTAACACCATCCACCCGATAATTTGGAGAGTACTGGACCAGCTCAGTGAGTTCCGTTCGGATACAAACACCAGCCTGACAACAGCGAAACAAATAAAGAAATTCAACCGCCTGCAAGCAGAACAGAAGCCCATAAACACCAGAGAGGAGAAGAAACCGCTCAAAGTTGTATACAACCTATCCACCCACACATTGGATGCAGTATCACAAAAGGTATTGGAGAAGGGGTTTAACTACGCAATAGCTCCGGCCCGTATACCAGTAGAAGAGATCATTTGTGGGGTAGAGGCCACTATATCGGGGATTGATAAGAATACGGCCGAAGCAATCCGCCAAGATGTATCGCAAATACTGCGGACAGCCAAACCACCAACGAAGAACTTATCGCACGAGGAATTACTGGCACTTAAACAATTAAGGAACAACGAAGATATTATTATACTACCAGCGGACAAAGGAAATGCTACGGTGGTAATGAACACAACCGACTACGACACCAAGATAAAAAGTCTCTTAGAAGATCCAGCATACCAACCAATCACTACGGATCCAACAACATATCTGGAGAAAACAACTAAAACTAAAATCAAGGAAAGTGCCATCGACAAGGAAATCCAAAAACAACTCATTCCAAGGGAGAAGTCATCGAGATGTCCAAAATTCTACGGCTTACCAAAGGTCCACAAGGAAGGCGCACCATTAAGACCCATAGTCAGCTCCATTGGGTCACCTGTTCAACAATTGGCAAGATACCTAGCCCAACAACTACAACCACATGCCGAAGAAGCCGAGTCTTACGTCAAGAACGCATGCCACTTCATCGAGATATTGAAGAAAGAGAAAGTGGAAACAGATTGGTTACTAGTAAGCTTCGATGTAGTGTCACTGTTTACCAATATACCAGTAACCGAAGCTCTAGGGACCATCGAAAGAAAATACCAACCTCCACCATACATAATGAACCTGGTGAAACACTGCCTGGCAAACACCTACTTTATCTATGGCGATCAACGTTACAAACAAATAGAAGGCGCACCGATGGGCTCCCCACTGTCACCAGTAATAGCGAACCTCTTCATGGAAGACTTGGAAAAAACAGCACTAAGGACGGCCACCCATAAACCCAAACTTTGGCTACGATATGTTGATGACACGTTCGTGATTTGGACACATGGAAAAGATCACCTTAAGAGCTTCCTGGAACATCTGAATAATATCCATCCTCAAATAAAGTTCACAATGGAAGTAGAATCAAACAACCAACTACCATTCCTCGACGTTTTGGTTAAGAAGAAAGAAAATGGAGAATTAAGCCATACAGTGTACCGGAAATCCACACATACAGACCGGTACCTCAACGCACAGTCTCACCACCACCCAGCTCAGTTACAAGCAGTAGTGAAGAGCCTAGTAACAAGGTCACAGAGATTAGCAGATGAAGACAACGTCATTCAAGAAATGAATAAACTCCACATTGCACTCCAGCAGAATGGCTTTAGCAAACGGACAATCAACAAAGCAATAAAACCTAAACGAGCCACACCACAAGAGAAAAAAGAGGAATCAATAGCCAAAACCTACTTACCCTATGTCAAAGGTACCACTGACAGAATATCAAGAATCCTACGAAGACACAACATTGAAACCACATTCAAGGCAGACAGAAAAATCAGCACAGTCCTTCGGAATCCAAAAACAAGAATACCTTTAGAAAACCAGGGAGTATATGAAATCCCATGCCTTGATTGTGAGAAGACGTACATCGGCCAAACAAACAGAAGGGTAAACGTAAGAAGAGACGAACACCAAAACTCCGTAAGAAAAGACGAGAAAACTTCATCTTTGGCTCAGCATGTAAAGGAAACGTCCCACACGATAGACTTCAGCAATACCAAATTATTAGCGAACGTAGAACATATGAAAACCAGAATTATCAGGGAAGCTATCGAAATTGAGAAACGTCCGGACAATTTGAATTCGCGAGATGATACCCAGAGGCTACCAACAGCATGGAAACCAGTGTTAAGCAAAGAAGTTATCAACAAGAAACAACAAACAAAAACAACGCAACCCAGCCAGCCCACTCCAGCTACAGGCCCAACGACACGGAGTCGCGCACATACTCAACCAAGTGTAACCAACCAGAACGCTAAGCAGGTATATAACAACCATCTTAAACTCGACTACGTCAGTTTACGAGTAACCAGAAGCAGAAGCAGACAGTTATCGCAGACCTGAAGATGGCAAATGTGATTTTTCCGAAACGTCGTCCAGAAACCAGCACCGGTCTTTACAAAGACCAAACAATGGAAACGCGGAAGAAAACCCGGAATCCAGTTACAACACATACTACTACCCGCGGAAACCTGAAAGAAAACATATTACGTCTTTACGGGGAGAAGACCTTGCACCAAACCAAGACCTTCGAGAAACTAAGAACAAGAAGAAGCAAACTGCTTTGCGACCTGGCATTTCTACAACGTTGCCGAGAGGAGAATATCATTCCACAAACATTGAAACTGAAGTTCAACAAAAACACCAGACAAACCAAGAACATTCTGAAGAAAGCAAGCTTGGCTTTATTGAGGGAATCTCTCCACGATGTCAGAAAAATGTTGGATGATACCAATAAACAATTACTCCAACTATATCTGAACCTAAGTAACACCATCCACCCGATAATTTGGAGAGTACTGGACCAGCTCAGTGAGTTCCGTTCGGATACAAACACCAGCCTGACAACAGCGAAACAAATAAAGAAATTCAACCGCCTGCAAGCAGAACAGAAGCCCATAAACACCAGAGAGGAGAAGAAACCGCTCAAAGTTGTATACAACCTATCCACGCACACATTGGATGCAGTATCACAAAAGGTATTGGAGAAGGGGTTTAACTACGCAATAGCTCCGGCCCGTATACCAGTAGAAGAGATCATTTGTGGGGTAGAGGCCACTATATCGGGGATTGATAAGAATACGGCCGAAGCAATCCGCCAAGATGTATCGCAAATACTGCGGACAGCCAAACCACCAACGAAGAACTTATCGCACGAGGAATTACTGGCACTTAAACAATTAAGGAACAACGAAGATATTATTATACTACCAGCGGACAAAGGAAATGCTACGGTGGTAATGAACACAACCGACTACGACACCAAGATAAAAAGTCTCTTAGAAGATCCAGCATACCAACCAATCACTACGGATCCAACAACATATCTGGAGAAAACAACTAAAACTAAAATCAAGGAAAGTGCCATCGACAAGGAAATCCAAAAACAACTCATTCCAAGGGAGAAGTCATCGAGATGTCCAAAATTCTACGGCTTACCAAAGGTCCACAAGGAAGGCGCACCATTAAGACCCATAGTCAGCTCCATTGGGTCACCTGTTCAACAATTGGCAAGATACCTAGCCCAACAACTACAACCACATGCCGAAGAAGCCGAGTCTTACGTCAAAAACGCATGCCACTTCATCGAGATATTGAAGAAAGAGAAAGTGGAAACAGATTGGTTACTAGTAAGCTTCGATGTAGTGTCACTGTTTACCAATATACCAGTAACCGAAGCTCTAGGGACCATCGAAAGAAAATACCAACCTCCACCATACATAATGAACCTGGTGAAACACTGCCTGGCAAACACCTACTTTATCTATGGCGATCAACGTTACAAACAAATAGAAGGCGCACCGATGGGCTCCCAACTGTCACCAGTAATAGCGAACCTCTTCATGGAAGACTTGGAAAAAACAGCACTAAGGACGGCCACCCATAAACCCAAACTTTGGCTACGATATGTTGATGACACGTTCGTGATTTGGACACATGGAAAAGATCACCTTAAGAGCTTCCTGGAACATCTGAATAATATCCATCCTCAAATAAAGTTCACAATGGAAGTAGAATCAAACAACCAACTACCATTCCTCGACGTTTTGGTTAAGAAGAAAGAAAATGGAGAATTAAGCCATACAGTGTACCGGAAATCCACACATACAGACCGGTACCTCAACGCACAGTCTCACCACCACCCAGCTCAGTTACAAGCAGTAGTGAAGAGCCTAGTAACAAGGTCACAGAGATTAGCAGATGAAGACAACGTCATTCAAGAAATGAATAAACTCCACATTGCACTCCAGCAGAATGGCTTTAGCAAACGGACAATCAACAAAGCAATAAAACCTAAACGAGCCACACCACAAGAGAAAAAAGAGGAATCAATAGCCAAAACCTACTTACCCTATGTCAAAGGTACCACTGACAGAATATCAAGAATCCTACGAAGACACAACATTGAAACCACATTCAAGGCAGACAGAAAAATCAGCACAGTCCTTCGGAATCCAAAAACAAGAATACCTTTAGAAAACCAGGGAGTATATGAAATCCCATGCCTTGATTGTGAGAAGACGTACATCGGCCAAACAAACAGAAGGGTAAACGTAAGAAGAGACGAACACCAAAACTCCGTAAGAAAAGACGAGAAAACTTCATCTTTGGCTCAGCATGTAAAGGAAACGTCCCACACGATAGACTTCAGCAATACCAAATTATTAGCGAACGTAGAACATATGAAAACCAGAATTATCAGGGAAGCTATCGAAATTGAGAAACGTCCGGACAATTTGAATTCGCGAGATGATACCCAGAGGCTACCAACAGCATGGAAACCAGTGTTAAGCAAAGAAGTTATCAACAAGAAACAACAAACAAAAACAACGCAACCCAGCCAGCCCACTCCAGCTACAGGCCCAACGACACGGAGTCGCGCACATACTCAACCAAGTGTAACCAACCAGAACGCTAAGCAGGTATATAACAACCATCTTAAACTCGACTACGTCAGTTTACGAGTAACCAGAAGCAGAAGCAGACAGTTATCGCAGACCTGAAGATGGCAAATGTGATTTTGCCGAAACGTCGTCCAGAAACCAGCACCGGTCTTTACAAAGACCAAACAATGGAAACGCGGAAGAAAACCCGGAATCCAGTTACAACATATATATATATATATATACAGGGTGAGTTTTTTTGAATGTTTAGCATTGGGATCTCAGAAACTACTGGAGATAGAAAAACGCTTAAATGGGGAAAGATGCGCAGTTTTACGAGTTTGATTTAAAACTGCTTTTGTTTCACCGCTAACTTTCATGGCTTATTAGATATTCAAAGAAAACTAAATTTTACGATTTTCTTTAAACGATGCTTAGCATCGTTAATAGTAATTTTACAGAAAAAGTGTTCAGACAAAAGTTTTAGATAATTTTACGCCAAATAAAACTATGTAGCTAATATTTTTTTTTCGTTCACCATTATCGAGTTATGACACAAACTTGTGTTTTTTTAAATGGAAACCATAGTTGGTTTTGACATCATTAAAATGCTTATTTTTGGTGATTACAACGATATAAGGTTTGATATGGTTATTTTAAAAAATAAAGAGGATATAGACATTTTTATGGTTTTTATGGAAAACAATTGAATTTCGAACTGATAAAATACAAACCATACGAAAACTTATTTTGAAATCTTATGTAGTAATAAAATGAAAACTATAAGAACTTTTATTAAGGGCACACAACATTATTAATGTTCAAAGATACCTCCATTATTATTAATACACAAATTGCATCTCTTCACAACAGAATTTGTAGCATTGCGGACTTTACGCTTATCGATATTATTAAAAGCAACTAAGACAGCTTCTCTTAAATCGTCGATTGTTTCATATGTTCTTTTGTATACTGTGTCATTTAGTACACCCCACAAGAAAAAATCCAAAACTGATAAATCAGGGGATCTAGCCGGCCATTCAATGGGTGCATTTCGTCCTATCCATTGATTAGGGAAGTTCAAATTTAAATAATTTCTAACATTCAGTTGATTGTGCGGAGGCGCTCCGTCATGTTGAAACCATTGCAGCATTGCTCGGGTTCTCAAATTTAAATTATCTAACATTTCCTCGAAATCTTGTTGTAAAAAATTAAGATAACGATTGTCAGTTAGTGATCCATCAAAAATAAAAGGAGGAAGAACAGTTGATCCTATAAAACCACACCAAACATTAAACCCAAATTTAATTTGTGGTCTCCTATGTTCAACGTGAAGTGGATTTGTTTGAGACCATATGTGCTCATTGTGCCTATTAAACAGTCCACAATTTGTGAAACGAGATTCATCAGTCCTTAATATTTTCATTGAAAAGTGTGGATCGTTTTGACACTGATCTTTACACCATCTACAAAAAGCTATTCGTCTGATGTTATCACCTTCATGTAAAGTTTGTGATACTGATAATTTGTAGGGACGAAATTTATGCTTCTTCAACACTCTGACAATAGTGCGTTGAGAGGAGCCCATTTCTGTTGAAATTTGTCGGGTCGATGTAGATGTATTCTGAGCTACACTTGCTAATATGTTTATTTCTCTATCTTCATCCATCGCTTTTTTGATTTTGGTTTAACGAGCGAACCATAATCTGCTAAATTATCCCATAATCTCTTAAAAGTAGGTAGCGATGGCTGACGTCGATCAAAATAATTTTCAAAATAAACTTCAACAGCTCCAGTAGAATTTTTCTGGCACTGAATGTAACATTCAACCATATCACGCTTTTCTACGTTAGAAAATTCCATAGCCAATGCAAACTTATGATTAACGGCCGTGTTTGCACCGCTTATAGTTAAGTTACAATTAAATTAATTAATAGTTAATTGTCAATGTTTGACAATTAACTTGACTTAAAAGTAAAACTTAACAGCTCTCACTTCTGTGACTCAACGTGAAAGCAATGTTAGTATATTTATCTCGACTGCTCCAACGAACACTATTGTAACTCAGATTTTTCGTTTTTTGAATTACAAAACACCAAATATTTTTTTTATTTAATTTTTTATCTTATAAAGTGAACAATCATAGAAATGTCTATATCCTCTTTATTTTTTAAAATAACCATATCAAACCTTATATCATTGTAATCAGCAAAAAATAAGCTTTTTAATGATGTCAAAACCAACTATGGTTTCCATTTAAAAAAACACAAGTTTGTGTCATAACTCGATAATGGTGAACGAAAAAAAAAATTAGCTACATAGTTTTATTTGGCGTAAAATTATCTAAAACTTTTGTCTGAACACTTTTTCTAAAATTACTATTAACGATGCAAAGCATGTTTAAAGAAAATCGTAAAATTTAGTTTTCTTTGAATATCTAATAAGCCATGAAAGTTATCGGAGAAACAAAAGCAGTTTTAAATCAAACTCGTAAAACTGCGCATCTTTCCCCATTTAAGCGTTTTTCTATCTCCAGTAGTTTCTGAGATCCCAATGCTAAACATTCAATATATATATATATATATATATATATATATATATATATATATATATATATTGTAGAGGTCTGAATAACTAGAAAGAAACGCCACCACGTTCGAACGCCAAAATGTAAAGTAGCGCTGATGGTGGTAAAAATAATAATATATACAAATAATATTCAGTAATTTTAATTGAATAGTACGGGAATTGTATTTTGAATTGGGCGCCTTTATTTTAAACTTGTAATGTTAGATCATCAGCCTCTCTCATGTAATCTCTCAGGTTGCGACTAGATGTCGGTAGAGCAAGTGTAATATTTTACATAAATTGGACTTTATCTCTCTCGGCTCCTCGTCGATCGGTTTACCCCTATGTGTATGATGGAAAATTGCTTAGTAATATTACAAAGTTATCTCTAGCTACGCAATGATAAATAAAAGAGTTTCTTTAAAATAAAAATTGTAAATATTTATTGAACGTAAGTTATCTGTAAACAGTGAACAAGTAACGTGCCTATCGACAAAATAAGGAATTAATATAGTGCGCACGTGTGAACTAAAGGTTATGTTTCAATAGCAATGTTAATGTAAAGCATATGGTAATATAAATAATTTAATAAACAAATCAATGGTAAGTACTACAGTTCTGAATAATAAGTTTCCTTTCACAAATTTTGAGCAAGATAGAAATGTATTTTTTAAATAAAATAAAAGAGTTAGGAATTAATAAAATTTTGTTTTCTTAATAAATAGTTCTTATAAGACTTTTTCCGAAATGAATTGAATAAATTAAACCTGTGTCTTGCAGCGAGCGTGCAGGTATGTAGAATGGTGTCAGCTGGTCAGGAATTTCGGTGTACGGGACCAAATAAAGGTGTTTTCGGTACTACGATATGGACGCTGTTCGGTGGCGTAGGAATTGCTCGCAGCCGGTGGCCAAATGATGCGTTGGACGATTACTTGCCGGTCTCAGGTATAATTGACTCCAAAAGTAGTTCTAAAGTAGCGCCAAAGATAAATGCTTCATTTCTGAGTATTTTTATAATTTTATCACTAGTATTTATGGTTTTATTAAATTTTAAATTCGAAGTAGCACTTTTTTCTGGCAATCGTTATAAAATTTTCTACTGACGCCCGCTAGCAATTATTTCTTTCCAAAGCCTTGTAAGAAATTACGAAAATAGCCTTGATTTTTACTTTTATTACAATTGATAATAATTTAAATGTAAATGAAATATTAATTCAAACAGAAAAACAAAATTAAATTAGTAATTTACAAATAGTTACAACGGGCTTTCCAATGTTAGGTTATGTGTTATGTTTAGAATTAAAATAACCTGTTCGCGGGTTTGAAAAGATTCAAGAAGTGGGCGTGTCTAATTAGTATCGATATAAAATTTGAATATAAATAAATTAGCTATCTTGTTAATTTCGCGTAAATGACTTGAATTATGAAAATGACAATTAAAAATATGAAAAGTAAATTTTGAAATAAATATAAATTAATTCGAAATATACAAAGTTATCGTAATATTAATTTATTAACATTTCGATACTAACTTTACAAATTATGTCCGCCAAATGTAGCCATTCTATTGAGTGTAATTCCTGTATTAATTACTGCTTTTCCATTTGCAGTTGGCTGGAATAATGGTGCAATTTGCCTCATAACAATATATATAAAAGTGTTTAGATAATTTCTTAGCCAATCATTAAATTTATATCAATTGATATATACGTATATATATATATATATATATATATATATATATATATATAGAATATAAATGGACATTTATATTCTGTCATTTATATTTTGTATTCTCTTGATAAAGGCGTACTGCCGAAACATGTAGAGTTTTTTTAAATACATATATTTTGAAGTAATATACAGACCTTTAATCGCCTACTGATTAGGTTTACTATATATATATATATATATATATATATATATATAATATATATATATATGTATATATATATATATATAAATATATAATGACATTAAAGAAAACAAAGGCCACTATCATTTTGAGAGAATCTGATTTTATATCATATTTTGCCGTTTATTGGAAATTATGATTTTACAAGAAATTTTGTTATATATATATATATATATATACATATATATATATATATATATATATATATATATATATATATAACAAAATTTCTTGTAAAATCATAATTTCCAATAAACGGCAAAATATGATATAAAATCAGATTCTCTCAAAATGATAGTGGCCTTTGTTTTCTTTAATGTCATTTTTCATGTCATTGTGAAGTACCTTTCAATAAGTTGATATAATAAGAATAGTTTCATTTTAATTTGTAAACGTGGTGAAACTGAAAGAATTGAAATCTTAATAATGGTTGGTTATGAATATCGAAAACGTTGACGCCAAGATGTTTGTCATTTATTTAATAACGTTCATCCGGAATGAAATCGTATTGTACAATCCACAGTGTCTAAATTGGTTAGAAAATTTAGAGAAACTGGAAATGTAGAAGATACGCTAAGGTCTGGACGTCCAAAATAAACCACAAATCAAGATCAAGCTCTAGTTGTATTACTTAATGTTACGGATAATCCACTTACGTCAACCACGCAACTTGCTTTGGATAATGATATTAGTCAATCGTCGCTTGTTCGGATATTAAAAAATAATAAACTCAAGAACTACAATTAGCTCTCCACGAGCTAAACGAAGATGACCCTGACAGAAGAATGTAATTTTGTGCAACAATAATGGAAATGATAATAATCCGAAATAATAATAATCCAAGTGAAGCCACTTTTTGTCTAAATGGGTTTTTAAACAGACACAACTCTCGTTACTGGTCCAGTGAAGATCCTCATTGGATGATGAAAACCATACACAGCATCCACAAAATCTCAATGTCTGGGCTGGTCCTATTGGGCACCACATAATAGGTCCATACTTTAAAAATGGAAATTTGACAGCATATAGATATCTAAACTTATTGCGTGATCACATTGTGCCTGACATTGCACATTTATTTTCGGATGAAGATCGATAAGGAATGCCAAACTGCAATGCTTGGTTTCAGCAAGACGGCGCTCCTCATTATGGAGTTGATGATCACCTGTATCTGAATAACGTCTTTCCAGGTCATTGGATAGGACGTCGAGGACCTATTGAATCGCCTGCCAGGTCGCCTGATTTGAGTCCCCTAGATTTTTTCCTCTGGGGTCATTTAAAAAATAAAACTTACAAAGAAAAACCACAAAATTTGCAAGACCTGGCAGCCAGAATCAGACATGAAATTGAAGAAATACCACTTATCTGGCTACGAAATTCGTTGCGTAATTTTTGTGATACATTAGGTTATTGTCAAGCTGCAAGGGGTCTTCAGTTTGAACATTTAATTTGAGTTAAATATTATTTGAATGAATAAAGTATTATGAGTTTTTTTTCTAAAATTTTGTCATGAAAGCATATGAAAAGAATATCAAGTCATTTCAAGAAAGAAAAGAGGAATAGAAATCAGCAAGAAGAAACACATGGTTGCCATTAAAAAAAAAGAAATTACGTTTCCATGGAAATACGTTGACATACAGAAAACAACGAGTAGGCTAAGAAATGGACAATAATTAGTAAAAAAAACTTTTATTAAAACATTTTGTTATAAAGTTCATAATTACGGAAATAAACCGTCCATTCCATACTTTTGACTAACCCGGTATATATAAGACGTGCTTTCCTCTTTCAATTTTCCTCATTAGAGAAGGCCATGCTTTTTTTAATGGTTGGTGACAGTGCACATATTTTGTTACAAACGTATAATTTTGATAGTTTGGTTATGTGATGTACATGTGTGCAAGCGTTTATAATTTGAATTTATGTATAATAATTGTCAGAATTTGTAGTTTTCTAAAGCTTCGCCAGTGCAACAATCTTTGATTACTTAATTACTTAAAAAACAGCCTACTATAATGAGGAAAGTTTACGAAGGCATGTTTTATATAATATATATATATATATAATTGAAATATATTGTTGGAGGTAATTTGCCTCACAACAATATATATATATATATATAGATGAAAAAAAATCACATCCGTCCAGAAACGTGCATATATCGATATTTCACTGTCGTTACAGATCATCAGTACACGATATTCTAACATGGACATGATTTTATTTTTATACTTTCGTGTATATATACGAATTATATTGAATTTAATTGGAGTGAGAAATAGCAATTATTCAAATCTCCTCTCACATGTAATTATCGCTAAATTTGTGCAATTGATTCTACAATCTGACAAGATTACTCCTGCCGAAGAATGTAGGCGCAAACACGTCGCGACGTTAGCCATCCACCTGTGCGGATAATGAAAATTGTATGAAAAAAAACCACATCCGTCCAGAAACGTGCATATATCGATATTTCACTGTCGTTACAGATCATCAGTACACGATATTCTAACATGGACATGATTTTATTTTTATACTTTCGTGTATATATACGAATTATATTGAATTTAATTGGAGTGAGAAATAGCAATTATTCAAATCTCCTCTCACATGTAATTGTCGCTAAATTTGTGCAATTGATTCTACAATCTGACAAGATTACTCCTGCCGAAGAATGTAGACGCAAACACGTCGCGACGTTAGCCATCATACAATTTTCATTATCCGCACAGGTGGATGGCTAACGTCGCGACGTGTTTGCGTCTACATTCTTCGGCAGGAGTAATCTTGTCAGATTGTAGAATCAATTGCACAAATTTAGGGACAATTACATGTGAGAGGAGATTTGAATAATTGCTATTTCTCACTCCAATTAAATTCAATATAATTCGTATATATACACGAAAGTATAAAAATAAATTCATGTCCATGTTAGAATATCGTGTACTGATGATCTGTAACGACAGTGAAATATCGATATATGCACGTTTCTGGACGGATGTGTTTTTTTTTCATACAATTTTCATTATCCGCACAGGTGGATGGCTAACGTCGCGACGTGTTTGCGTCTACATTCTTCGGCAGGAGTAATCTTGTCAGATTGTAGAATCAATTGCACAAATTTAGCGACATGTGAGAGGAGATTTGAATAATTGCTATTTATCACTCCAATTAAATTCAATATATATATATATATATATATATATATATATATATATATATATATATATATATATATATAATAACTTCCTGACCTTGGTATGATATGGTAAACCTAATCAGTAGGCGATTAAAGGTCTGTATATTACTTCAAAATATATGTATTTAAAAAACTCTACATGTTTCGGCAGTACGCCTTTATCAAGAGAATACAAAATATAAATGACAGAATATAAATGGGAATATAGGAATAAATAAATAAACTTCGAATTCTCTATACAACCGCCAACCTGCTCCAAATGAAAATGAATGAGTTTTCGTTGAAACGTCGCGATAGAGGTTCTTCTCAGAACCAAAGCCACACGCGGAACTATACCTGAGAACCACTTCGTGTATATAACTTACAAGAATTATCGACCGTACTATATTTGTGAATAATAATAATTTATATTCTGTCATTTATATTTTGTATTCTCTTGATAAAGGCGTACTGCCGAAACATGTAGAGTTTTTTAAATACATATATTTTGAAGTAATATACAGACCTTTAATCGCCTACTGATTAGGTTTACCGTATATATATATATATATATATATATATATATATATATATATATATATATATATACATATATATAATAAGAGAAGGGTCTTCTTTGTGATAATGGAGAAATTATGACTGTATTCTAAAAATTATTTTGGGGTACGATATTATTCAATTTTGATTTAATTTAAGATTTTTTAAATATTATATTCATTGCATATCTGTACAAACCTTCATTTACATTTATTTTATCTTACTTAAAAAACAAACGAACGACATTAAAAATAATTAACTAACTTCTCTAAAGATGAAAAGACGACTCAGATGTAGGGAAAACACAGACAAACAGATGCATGATCGTCATCTCACAGACAACTTACGACACCGTTTCACATTTTATAAATATCCTTAATGAAATTAAACGTTGCGAGTCGTTTGAGTTCCGTCGCTTAACTATGCGCCGCATCGGCAATCTCGATTCTAATTACTTTACAGTTTATATTACAGTAAATTACAGGTAATTTACTGTAATAATAAATAAATTACATGGTTTTGATGGTTGTCTATGATTGTAAATACACATGTGTTACATGCGTGTATGTAAATATATCTATGTAAGTGTACGTTTTCAGGCATGCATGCCAAGAAGCGTTGTTAATATAATTCAAAAGAGTAAGTAAAACCCTCTTTTAGTTAAAGATCGTTGGTTTTTGGTATTTATACATAGAGTGGTGAATAATTCAATTACGTAACTAACTAATAAGTTTGACATAAATCTCAGTAGGGCGGATGTACTTTGGGAACATATAGCACGATAATTTTAGAGACGTAATAATAGTGATATATCATAATAGCATATTTGTTTATCTGGAGGACATTTTCATTTCAAATATTAAGTTAATTATGGCTACGTGGTTTCACGTCAACCTTTTAAAAACTTGTTTTTAAAAGGTTGACGGTATCACGGAAATCACGTAGCTATAGTTAACTTAATGTTTTAAATGTAATGTAATCGATCTTAATATATTTATTTATGTTACTGATGTTTTTAACTCTAGATTCTCATCTCCTAAGGAAGCAACGAATTTATTGCGAAATATAGAGATCCACAAAAAATGAGTATTAATTGATAGACCGCTTGCCTGTTTGAATTTATTATTCACAAATATAGTACGGTCGATAATTCTTGTAAGTTATATACACGAAGTGGTTCTCAGGTATAGTTCCGCGTGTGGATTTGGTTCTGAGAAGAACCTCTATCGCGACGTTTCAACGAAAACTCATTAATTTTCATTTGGAGCAGGTTGGCGGTTGAATAGAGAATTCGAAGTTTATTTTTTTATTCCTATATTCCCATATGTTGTAATACTTTCCATATTTTTTCCCTCGAGAGTCTTATATAAAACGTTGGACCATACATGCAACACCAACACTTACTCCGTTATTTATCTCAGACTAAAGATACGATCAATGTTACCTCTCTCTATTTCAAAACCATTCCGAATGCCATCGAAAGTATGTTCTATTTTAAATCCGAGTCTATTTTTCAGGATTAGCTTTTATTCTTTGCTAACTACATTGTTGTACATTTCCCCTTTTTTTGTGTATTGGAGAAATGGCTGTTACTGATCAGTTTCTGGGTATTCCAAGTCATACTTAGTACAAATACCATATAATATTTGAGTTCCTTTTCTACACATGTACGAGGGGTCGTTTTTATATTCCCGGACTAGGCATGAAAAAAAAAAGTTTCGAATAGCAATAAAAATTTATTTTTCAATATAACCAACACCCTTGCTTTAGTATACAAGTTTTACATCGTTTTAATAATATCTCTAATCCATTATAAAAAAAATCCTTTGGTTTGTCTGCAAAATACATTTCAATGGCCGCTATAAAAAATTCGTCATCGCCCATAAAGTTTGTGCCCCTTAGAGTTCTTTTGAAATTAGGAAACAAGAAATAGTCGCACGGAGCGAGATCTGGACTATAAGGTGGATGGTTTATTTCTGTGAAGCCACATTCGACAAAGGTAGCTATTGCAAGTCTTAATTTGTGGACTGCTGCATTATCGTGAAGCAACAGGACAAGTTGTGTTAATTTTCCGTGCCTTTTCGCTTTAATAGAATCTCTTAGGCGGTGTATTAATCTTGCGTAATACTCTCCTGTTACCGTACTACCCTTGCGTATTGATATTCCCTGAAAATCCCAAAAAATCGTTGCCATTATTTTTCCAGCGGAAGTAGTAACTTTAAACTTTTTTTTGGTGGGGGGGGGAGGCTAGAACCCTGAATGTGCCACCATTGATTCTTGTTTTGACTCAGGGTCAAAATCATGGACCCAGGTCTCATCTGCGGTGGCAAGTCGATTGGTAATTAAACCTGTTTCATCTTCACAAAGCACCAAAAATTGCATCCGCACACGTATTTGGAATGGCGAAAGCATTCGCGGAACCCATCTGGCACTAACTTTTGTCATTTCAAGGTATTCGTGTAGAATTCTGAAAACCGTGCTTTCTGAAACTCCTAATGAAGCTGCTAATTATCGCTTCTTTAATCTTACTTACTCCAGTACTAAACACTTTAAATAATTTGGACCATTCGAAGATAGTCGACTTTGAAGGACTATCATCCCCGTATACAGCCAACATTTCTTCGCGAATAATTTTTTTAGATTTTCCTTGTTTTGTCAAGAATTTTATAACTGTTCAATATTCAAGTTTGAGCATTTTGATACGTGATAACACAAACTGACAGATATTATAACTAATACTGCTGCAATTGTTTTGTAAATTGTCAAAGTCGTTACTAAGGTATGTATGATAATAAAACACTATAATGAAAAATTAAATTAAAATTGAAAAATGTCTAGTCCGGGAATATAGAAACGACCCCTCGTACGTTAGTAACTCACCTTTGATCTGATCTTGACCTGTGGCTTTTCTATTTATTCGTTTATTCAGCGCATCTTCCAGCTTGGTAAGCAATGTCATATTTCTCCCCAATTCTCACACGCGTTTGTTCATCTGCATCTATTTCTTCTTTGTTATCATCTCTCGTATTACTTTGAAATGTCGAAAGCATCTCAATTTTTTTAATAGTTGAAAACTAAGATCTGAAATCACCAGTTCCCCAACAAAGCAGGAATATCAATTCAATATATTAATTCAAATATATTGTCAAACATAATATGGTAACCATCAGCGATGCTGGTAAAATTATTTATGTGAGGAACTATAATAAATGGGGTAAAAATATTGGTGTACACACAATATTTTTATCAATCTCGTTGAAGTTGATATTAAAGTTGCCGCCGATAATTATATTTATATATCATATGCAAGGAATCCAAACGAATGTTTTTTATGTATTCTACATTCTAAAAGCTATTGTTTCCTCTTATAATTTCGGTGTTATTTTATTTTTTAAATTGTTACTTAAATTATGATTTTTTTAATGGCAGAATTTACTTGTAATTTTTTATTCCAGTTATATGCACGTATAAAGCTTTTGTTTCATTATGAAACAGGCATCTAAATAAATTTACATATCTGTAACTGTATACTTGGACAATATCTCGTATTTTCGGCATTTACTTCTGCTTAAGACATATGTTTCTGCCATTTATAGGCGTCGTCAGCTAAGCTAATGAAGCAATGTATACAAATGATACAAATCTTTATAAATCTTTATAAATCTGTATCTGTATATGACATTAAGCCGAACCGCTCATCAGATATAGCAAGTGTCATTCTATAAGGTGGCACTTATTTACGAGTGACATCTTAAGGACGAAAGAGACTATACCAAAGAAAGCGATCTTTCGATTGACAAGCTATGCTAATACGAACGAATACTACCCGTATACCTTTCGGTTCGTATGAGCATAGCTTGTCAATCGAAAGATCGCTTTCTTTGGTATAGTCTCTTTCGTCCGTAAGATGTCACTCTAAATAAGTGCCACCTTATAGAATGAAACTTGCTATATCTGATGAGCGGTTCGGCTTAATGTCATATACAGATACAGATTTATAAAGATTTGTATCATTTGTATACATTGCTTCATTAGCTTAGCTGACGACGCCTATAAATGGCAGAAACATATTGTCATGGATTTTTCCATGGAGAAGAAAGGAAAATAATAGAACTATATATTAAAATTTTCTGTGTAGTACATTTATTAAACTTATGTATTTCATTTTGGTGTTTATTTTATTTCAGACGGGGATCGTTATAAATATATTTAATTTTAAGTGATAAATTTTATTATGTTTGAAATTTTGATCCATCCTCGTATATTTAGGTTGGTCAGATGTTCAAAGCTGCCGCCATCCCGGATATTATGTTGAAATAAGATGTATATTTTTCTCTATATTTTGATTTATAGTTGGTGGGGATATCCGTGTGGATGCTGGAACTTCATTTTCAGAGATTATTTGAAAGTCCTTGAGGATAGGTGTGTATAAGTATATTGGACACGACTTAATTTTGTCTAATATTATTGAAATTTTGAATAATTCGTTTATAGGTTTTGGTGCGTCGTTTGTGATTTAAACGTAAATTTTCGTGAATTTACAAATCTTTTATATTTGTAATTTTATTTAAATAATACACCTATCTGAAGAAGGGAATCTCTCGTGTTTAATTGTGACTTACTTTAATTAATGTAGGTATCTTTATAATTATTAATATATATATTGATGAAAGCGCTATAATTAACTTGTAAAAATTTTGTTAAATTTTTTTATGTATTCAGAATAATATCTAGAAAATTTATTAGAAGATTTTTTGTGGAGGTTGGTTGTTTTTTTTAGTCACTTTGAATATTTCAATACGTAGGAAGGTGGGGACGAGTTTGTAAGGTCATGTGATTGCATTCATGACAGTTCAGATTTTGATTTCGCGCGCAGAGTAAACAAATCTTTACTTTGACGTTTGAGTTTTGGTTTTAGTTTATTGTTGTTTAATAAATTTTCTTGTATATTTAAAATTTATAATTTTGATCGTGGATAGTCAGATAGAGGTTTTTAATGGTTTGTATCTTCATATGATATCCAAACCTTTTTGCCCTCTACACTGTGCCTTTAGCAGTTCAACGTTGCACTTAGTAAAGTTGATTTTTTTTTATTTATTTTTTATTATATTAATGTAAAGGGAAAATGTGTGTATAATTTATCTGACACCTCGTGTTTTATTTTATGATAACCTGAATCCGAGAGGATCGACCCGAGTGACGTAAGCTCAAGGAAATCTACCAGACTGAACAGCCGGAAGCATAAGTTGTAGTGTGAACAAAAAAATTAATAAGCAATCAAAAGCATATTCCACTGCAATATGTCTTAAGCAGAAGTAAATGCCGAAAATACGAGGTATTGTCCAAGTATACAGTTACAGATATGTAAATTTATTTACATGTCTGTTTCATAATGTAATATTGTTGTAGTATTGCAATATAGAGAAACAGTTTTTATTTTCGCTTTGCAAAATTATTAAGTGTCAGTGAAAATGTTTAATGCACTATACATTAAAACTAGTATCAATTGCATAATAGAGCTCATCCATCCCTATGGCAGAAAGGATTTATTCCAAACAATATTGAAGATATTATTACATGCTTTTTTACTGTATATAAGTGAATTTCAAAAATAGACTGATTTTCGTTACGATCTTCAGTAATATAATTGAAATAATAATTCTAGTCATCATGAGCACGCGTATCATGTATATTACAGAAACGAAAGCGCATACTACACCCGAGAGAAGCGATTTCATTCATTTATTTGCTTAGTTTATTTAGAGACACTTTAATACATTTAAGTGAGCTGTAAAATGCCCTGATCTCCGTCTATAAACGAAGCTATTTGTATTTGTGACTCTGTCTCTCTCTAACAGACTAACCAGTGCAACCTTTCTCCCTTTTTCATGTTGTTATGCACAGTAGCATCTTAATTGCCATTTAAAATAACGTAGCTTTCTTAGTTTCTTTGTAATTTAAATTTAAACGATATAAACGTGATGAGTCCGAAATAATGTGACCGGATGCGTTTTTAGCGAATGCCACCCTTAACGAGCGCGACGCTTAAGGGCGGTTTTTCTGCGAAACCGGTCGAGTCTCGTTATACATAAAAGTGGTCTTTTGTCAATTAGCCTTATTTATAATACTTTCTTTGTCTATCTCGGCGGACGTTCGCCGTCTCTCTCATTGTTATCCTTTTTCTTTCTGGTCGGAACGCGATGTCGAATGCTGAATCTTTCCGTCATCGTTGTTCTCTTCGTTGTCCTCCTGATGGTCCAAACCAGCCGTGTTACTCGAGTCTGGAAGTAAAGACTAATTAAACCATCCAAATTGCGCCGGCTTGCTTTAATTACGAACCCAATTATTGTACGATCGCTCTTCCATTTCTTTTTCATGTATTTCCTAATTTATTTATATACTTTTAGATAATTTGGTTTGTACTTGCTTTAATTCGTTGCTTTGTTTTTACTGTTTTATAAATACGCTAGCTAATCCCGACCACGCTTCGCTGTGACTCAATCTGAAATGAAATGAATGAGAAAAGAGATAAATGTATTATAGTAAATATAAATTCACTGGGAAAACAAATCATCCAATTGCGTTGCTGTGGCTATGTGAAGTTAAAGGAAAAAAAATGTTTTTGACAAAAAAATAATTTTTTTAATTGTAAAGCTGATGAATTGATTACATTTTTTGTTTAGTTCATTTACTTATTTAACATAACTTATAAACAATGTAACCCGCTATTTTAATAATGTTCCTGTCACTTGGCTTTTGACACATTGTCGAAATTACTTCAAAAACGTCACCTTTCAAATATCTCAGTGTTATTTAAATTCTTTTAATAAAATTTGTATTGTATATGTTGTCTTTTCTTCGATCCTACCTTGAATAAATACAATAGTGAGTGTATTCTCTTAAATATTTAATCTTCCTTTCTTGTGATCCTTAATTTTTGGATTTTATATCACTTTATGTTTAACTTCTTTCTATAACAGCTTCTCTGTGCCTGTTTCCTATTACTTTTCATTCTCATTGAACTTGTTATTAAATTCCTTCTGCCAATACTATTCTTATTCCAGTTATAATTTTTCGATTGTCAATTTATTACAAACAAAATGAATATGGCCATCGCTATACTACTGCATTATATTATAACATTATTTTCTTTAGATTGACATTTTTAAATTCGTTATATCTTTTGAATGGAATGTCCGATTTTAATAATTTAAAAAGTATTTTACTGGTATTGAAATGGTCTTTAATAAAATATCATTTAATAGGATAAGAAAAAATACAGAGGTATGGATAATATGGTTTTATTATTGTCGGCACTTTTATTAACTTTTAAAATGTAAAAAAGTAGTTATAGTGGCATAACTACAGTAGTTGGACATATGGTTTCGCGGACTTTTTTGTAGATATTAATACGTTCTATAATACTGTAGAACATTTTTTGTTCTATCAACAATAGTTTCCGCAGCGTACGCGATGGCAGATTTTTTGTGACTAATTTTTTCACACCTTGGGTTACATTAATGCATTTTTATTGGGGATCCCTTTTTTTTGAAAATGTAATATAGCCTATGTCACTCAGTGAAAATGCAGCTTTCTAATGGTGAAAGAATTTTTGAAATCGGTCCAGTAGTTTTTGTGTGAAAGCATTACAAACATACATACAAAAACACAAATGTTTCCTTTATAATATTAGTTTAGATATATCATAGCAAGTAATTTTTGCAGAAGTGTATTAGTTATCTAAATACATCATGACCGTAAATATACAGTACCGAAATTGTAACTCTGTTCACAGTTGTTATGAAAATGACACATCTGTCAAACTTACTCTAAATAAACATTAACCTGTTATCTGTTAGGGTAGAAAACACTGTCTGTGAATAAGATGATCACAACCGAAGAAAAAACTTTTACATGTGAATAATGGACACAGCATTAAATGGGTTGAATCTCATGTCTGAGCAGATGTTTCAAAAGCCTAAACCATTAAACAATGTTATTTTATACGTTGTTAACAAATTAAAAACTACTGCCAATGTTAACTTACAACGAAAAGGCAAGTCAGGAAGAAAGAAAAGCGTTCGAGTAGACAAAAGTAACGAACGAGTTATGCTGCAAGTCTTACAATCACCGAAGAGAAGCATACGAAGAACTGCCTTAAAACTGGATATAAAAAGAGAATCTGTGCGTTTAAGGGTCAAGGATATTGGTGGTTTCTCTTACAAAATTCATAAGTGCCATAAACTGAACCAAAATCATAAAACACAACGTTTAGTTGTGCTCGGATCCTGGCTTACATTTATGAAGATGATGGGTTCTTTACTAATGTCTGGTTTTTAGATGAGTGCCATGTTTCACCTTCTGGCGATACTAACAGGCAGAGTTTTAGAAGCATTGAGTTTAGTTCTCCTGAGAAATTAATTGAAACACCACTTCTTGAGCAAAGAGTGACCATATAATTTGCAGTTTTGGAAAATGGGATTATCGGCCCTTATTTCATAACTGATCATAAAAGGCGAACTGCCACCATCACCACTGAAAGATATCAGCAGCAAGTTCTGATACCTGTTATAGAGTCACAGCGCTGGTCAATCGTTGAGAATGATTAGGGATCATTTTGGTGACAGAGTCATTTCCCGAAAAACAGATTTTAATAACACAAGTTTACAAATTCCGGTCAGCTTTTGGATCAGAGCAGATGAGAACAAATCTTGACGTTATTTGAGGTGCTGAATTCAAATCCGGGTTTCGTTTTTCAAAATTGGTTCTACTTTGTGAGTTCGCGCATGTTGGCAGCACTGCGCTATCATAATGACAGTCAGCTGTTGGCGTCGCTAGAAACAATATTTAATTTGTATTTTTAAAGTTTTTTTTTGAATCCAAAACATGTGAAAATGCAAAGACAGAATTGTAAAGTTGATTCAAAGTGTTTTTGTTATGTTTGCGGATGTTATATGATCAGAAAAAGTGGCAAAGTTATTACTAATGTGATCACAAATGCATATTTTTATTATTTTGGTTTCTCTGTATCAAACACTCACAAGCCGTGGGTACCGAAATTGTTTTGTAACGCGTGTAGCACAATATTATACAAGTAGTCACGCGGTAAAAAAAGTATGTTTTTCATTTTCATTGCCAATGTTATGGAGAGAGCCGAAAAATCATGTAGATGATTGTTACTTTTGCTTGATGAATGTCGTCGGTGTAAATGCAAAAAAACTATCAAAATATAAATATCCTGAAGTATGATCAGTGTCTAAGCCAGTTCCCCGTGCGAGCAATGATCCTTTGCCAATTTGTCCAGGTACGAGTGCAAATTACACTTGTAGTTCATCACCGACGAACAGTGGAAGCGATTTTAACATGATTTGAATGATTTGGTTCGTGATTTGAATTTATCGAAACAAAAATCAGAATTGCTCGCATCACGGATGCAGGAGTGGAAATATCTTGACACTCAAACAAAAGTCACTGTATATAGAACCAGAAATGAGGCGCTTTTACCGTTTTTCAAGACGAGAATATATGCTTCTGCTATGACATCAACGGTTTGTTTGATGCGATGAATACACCATACGATGTAAATGAATGGCGTTTGTTCATAGATGGTTCAAAATACAGCCTGAAAGCTGCTCTGATACACAATGGAAATATAAAACCATCAATTCCGATTGCTCATGTAGTACAAACGAAGGAATGCTACGATACAATATGTAAAATTTTTACCAAGATAAAATATAAAGAGCATCAATGGAAAATTTGTGGCGATTTGAAGGTTTGAAAATAAATTTCAATTTAATTTTAAAGAATAAATGATTTATATACTATTCCTACAGGTTATTGGTCTCTTGATGGGGATGCAATCTGGTTTTACCAAATTTTGCTGTTTTTTGTGTCTGTGGGATAGCCGTGCAACTGACCAACATTATGTGAAAAAAGATTGGCCAAGCCGTACTAATTATGAACCAGGAAAACAAAACGTCTCTTCTATACCACTTGTGAACCCACAGAACATTTTCTTGCCACCTCTCCACATAAAGCTTGGCCTTATCAAAAACTTTGTCAAAGCGCTCGACCGTGAAGGACCGGCTTTTCAGTACTTGACCAAGTTATTTCCCAAGTTGTCGTACGCCAAAATCAAAGAGGGAATATTTGTCGGACCTGATATTCGAAAATTAATGGCCGACAGAAACTTTACAAAATGTTTAACGCCCAATGAAGCAGCAGCATGGGTATCATTTCAAGATGTTGTTCACAACTTTCTCGGTAATCGCAAATCCCCGGATTTCAAGCAGATAATCGACAGTTTGTTGCAAAATTATTGCAAGATTGGAGCTCGAATGTCTCTCAAAATACATTTTCTGCATTCCCATCTCGAATTTTTTCCTGAAAACTTGGGTGATACAAGCGACGAGCAAGGAGAGCGACTACACCAAGATTTGGCGAAAATCGAAAAACGATATCAAGGATTTTGGGACGAGGGCATGATGAGCGACTACTGTTGGACTTTAATGCGTGAAACAGATCCCAAACAGTACAAGCGACTCAGTTCGACTGCTCTTCATTTCTAATTTAACACTTTTTAATGAATAAAATGGAAATTAATTGTCAAAAACTAGAACCAAAATAAAAAAACGGAGTGCAGATTCGGATTCAGCGCCCCAAATAACCATAGAAACAGCTTTTGGTTGCTTAGATCCAAAACCGTGTATACTTGTGTAATCCTTCACATAGTCTGGACCTTATTCATACCGAAGCATCTGGGTATGATGAAAACAGTAATTTTTCAAAACGATCCACCCACTACGATTCCGGATTTAAGAATGGCAATTATTGTTTTTTTCCGAACTTTGCAACAACCTACATTTGAAAACATGGTACGAAATCTCTGACACTGCGTTGAGTTATGCGTCCAACAGAATGGTGGGCTTACTTGCCATTAGAGCAAATATTAACTTCGTCAGTTTTGTTAAATTAAGTGAGCGATAAATATTTTTTAATTCAGTACTGTATATTTCTGGTCATATTGTAATAATAAAATTATTACTTCTGGAATTTCGGGCTAGAACCGCGTCCTTGGCTCTGCTTCCTTCTTGGCCGACGTTTCGTCCACTGTTGTAAGGAATATCATCAGGGCTGCTACTACTGTTACTGCACTGAAACTGAAAGCTGATTATTTTGAGATTAGGGTCGCGGTTACAGTTGAATTTTTGAGAAAGGAGAGTTTACTTGGTGTTGTGTAGAGAGAATCCGCCATCACTAAAGACCATTTAAGTAAGGCAGCAGGGGTGTCCCTGCTTTGGTTTTACAGAAATAAAGTGCGCGTTAATTAGAAAAAAATTATAATATAATTATTGAAAACGCAGACATAATATACTAAGCAACTTACCCAATATGCTTACGTGGCTATAATAAAACCGGATGTGCGCAATTGAACAATTGCACCATAGCGATATTATGTAATATTTGTGTAGTTGAAGTGGTATCTATCGAAACACTATTGTTAAGAAGGTGTCTTAATCTAGGAAAATCTACATTTTTACGTAATACAGTATTAAATTTTTCTCTAACACACATTTTTTTCATCATTTAAAGGATCCGGTAAAGACACTGCAACTTGAAGATTTTGGAATTATATTAGTCTTAGTTTTATTACAGTTGCTTCTTTAGTGCCCAGTTGTAAAATCAATATCTTAGCTTCCAAAATGTTTGAAATAATAAAATGCTGCTTCTGACCATGTATGAATTGGCTGCGGCGGTACCGGTATGTTAGGACACTGTGAAAGGAATACGTTTCGAAGATTAAAAAAAAACTGCTCTCGTCTGTCTTATTAGTTGATTCACATCGGGATAACATTTTCATATAGTGCCTATTACCTGTACAAGGTAAAGCATGAAGCATACATGTAACGTGCAGCGACTTAGGTTGAACATCTTTGGATAATTGTCCCGTGCGACCCATAACTGCGGCAGGATCAGTAACCATCATTAATACTTGCTTTGAAAATTTCAAACTTGTGTATTGTCCTAACTATTACATTATGAATTGGTTCGGCAGTACATTGTTACAATCCTTTATAGACTATTAAACGAGGGTGTAATGGTCCTTGCGAGGTCATTTACGTCCTAGGATAGATACAGTAGATGTTTTTAACCCTTAACCAAAAGTATGTGTCTGACAGACACGTACTATTTTTATTTTTGCAATACTAAACGTAATAATTCTTTAGTTTACCCCACCCTCTAGGTATGCTCCTCACGTGACTTGAAGTGACAGTTAATGCCAAATATGGCCAGTTGCGATTCGTCGTTTGTTGAGTACAGTGCAATTGTAAAACTTTACGATGCATGGTAAACGCATACTTCTAGAAATGGTTACATTTTTCAATATCTGTAAGACACATACTTCCGTAAATGAAAAGTTCGGTGTCTTGTAGACACATAATATTTTAGCATTCGGATTTTTCGTTGTCTATTCGACAAATCCTTTAAGGTACGAATATAATATATCGGTAAGAAGATCTATTTTTCTTTATATCGGAAAGATTATTACACAAACTTTTTAGATCTTGTGACATACACACAATGGATGCACTTCCAAGCACTTCTGATGGTCGTAGTGCATCTAAATGACGACGAAGCAAAGTCTTTAACTACGATGATCCTAACTTTGAAGCGAAAATTATCAAGTGTTTAGAAGAAATAGAAGCAAAAGAAGGTTGAACCTATATGAACCTATTCGGGCAATGATCCAAATTATACAGAACAGTCAATAACACACCATAGAATTGATAATTCCGAAGAAAATGAATATGATAGCGATACAGATAAAAATAATATTGGCAACATAAATATAAACACATCTCAAACTATGCAAGAAAAGCCTGATGCATTACCTGAATATTTTAGCAAAAAATTGATTCAAATGGTGTAGTAAAAAGCATCCAACTAGACTAAAAATAATTCAACATAATATGGTGAAGGGTAAACCAGGAATAATTAATACGCTACGAGAGCGTTAGGCCCTAAACCACAAATGGAAGATATTTGGTCACATTATTTGACAAAGAAATATTGCAGGAAATTATTACCCGGACCAACGTCAAACTTAAGGCTATAGGGTTAAAAGTGAAAGACCATCAAAAGTCTCATTATAGCGCTACAGATTAAATGCAAATGACAGCACTTGTATAAAAGCACTGATGTTGGCAGCAATTTATAATTCTAATCGCGAAGATATTCTAGCTATTTTCAAGGAAAAGTACTGGGCGCCATATTTTTCGCGCAGTAATGTCGGCAAAAAGATTTGAGATCCTTATATTGACTTTACGCTTTGATAATTCAGCAAGGAAAAGAAAATTCCATCTGCTGCAATATTAGGTATTTTTGAACGCTTTGTGAACAATTGTCAAAATTTCTATTCATTGGGGGTTAATGCTTGCATTGACGAAATGCTTATCCCCTTTCGATGAACCTGCAAATTTAAAGTTTACATGCCTGCGAAGCCAAATAAATATGGTCTCTAAGTTTTAGCACCGACAGGCGCTCATACCAGTTATTTATATAACTAGTATCTTTATTACGGAAAAGGATCGTATGGCTTAGGTTTATCAGATGAAGAACTTCTCAATTCCCACACAAACCATTTTTAGATTGATTCCGCCAATTGTTAACAGCAACAGTAATATAACTGCCGACGAATGGTTTTCTTTAATTGAATTAGTAAGAGTAGGAGCTACGAAAACGAATTCTGACATATGTTGGAATTCTCAAGAAAAAAAAGAGAAGTTCCCAAAGAGTTTTTACCAGATAAATCCAGCGAAGTCGTCAATATCTGGATTCACCAACGACGCTACTTTACTAAGCTGCGTGCCCATGAAAAACAAAGCCGTTTTGCTGGTTTCAAGCATGCATTACTGCAAGGCTACGGACATGGAAATAAATAAACTGTAAATGGTAGGGTTTTGCAATTCGACAAAAGGAAGGGTTGATTCCATGGATCATAAATGTGCCAATTATACGGCCACTAGCTGTATTTTATATGTTTGTAAATAATCAGTGACGAATTGTTACATTTTATACTTATCCTTCAAAGATGTTTCTCCTATAAAGCGATTTACTTTTACGGAAAACTTAACTGTGACTCTTCTTAAACCACATTTAAATCCAATACTTTCTATTCATAATTTACGAGAAGATGAAAGGGCCCTTATTCAGAATATACTTGGGAATAACAGAGATAAACATCAGACGGCTGCTACTGATAAACTTGAAAAAAAATCGAAAAGGTAGCCTTTGTCCATACGCAAAAAACTGGAATAAGGACCATAAATGCATTAAATGTGAGAAACCGATTTGCCTTGAATTGAACGCCGTATAATCCAAAGATAAAATTTTCCTTTACTTTAATTTTTATTATAGTATACGTTTCTATATATTTCTTATAGTTTCCAGCAATGTTATTAATATGAATAAATATTCATACATATCGTACATATCTTGTTCCATATTCAGAGAAAATTTGTTATTTTCTGAATTACATATCAGGGAGACACATACTTCCATGAGTAGACTAAAAGAGGATACTTCTGGATAAGGGTTAAATGTCTGTAGTTTAATATGTAGTTTTCATATAATATTCAATTCTTTCGCGCACCGACGGTAAATATCTACATAGCGTCGTCGGAGTTAATAGTTTCCATGTAGGATTGTATTTGTTCCAAAACTGACGAAACATTTTTATTCAATTTTTCAACGGGTATACTAACTTAACGTCATACTTAAATCACATTGAAATTCTGTCCGGTTTTTTAACATTTGTGTGTTGCACTATTTAGGTTTCCTATACAAATGTGGATTCTAACATAATAACCTTTTGTCACAAACTAAACACCTAACTCTTCACCATTATATATTAAGTTTACGGAGTTAGCAGATAGGCGAGTTGATGCATTTCTACGAACTTTCGTCATTTTCAATGCTTTCCGTTAGAATTACACCTGGGCGTAATCGTAAATACGTCTTTAAACAACTTCACACTATGATAGCAGTTCACGTACTATATACATGTAGCACGTGAAGCGCTGGTAAGGTGTGAGACTCATGACATGAGCTGAGAACAGCTCTGAATCTGCCGGACCCTCGCTCGTCCACATCTCTGTGTGCCGAAAGAGAATGGCGGTCTTTAGTCATCACGGTTGATATTATTGGCATGCTTGAAGATCTCCATGGATACGCGTATTTTACGGCCAAAGTAATAAGTAATAATTAATTTGGTGTTCAGTTTTCAGCCTTTCTTCAGTTAGTACAGGTAGACAATGACCGCAGGAGCCTACTAGCCAGAATATCCATAAAACTTTCACAACTTCGTGTGTGAAAAACACACCAGATAAGACAGGGTATATAATCGGTATATTCACTTTGATCTTCAACAAAAAGTATATATCTATTAGGTAGGATCTTATCAGCATGTTATATGTCGTGTGGCAGGTTTTGCTTTAGCTTATAAAATAGGTCTATATGCCATACTCTATCAAATGCTTGCCAAAAAATTAAAAACATGTCTGAAAAATGTTTTTACCTTCCGTGTCCTTATGTACCTTAGCTACTATGCCGTAAACCTTCTCAATGGAGTTGTATAAATTTAGTATCTTGACCCACCGTTCGCGGTGCGTAGCTTCCATATAAGCTTTCTTTATTTTGTTTGGTGGTAGTTACATTGAAACTTAGGTGTGTTTTCTGAGTATTTTATTTATTTAATAAAAAACACTTAAACCTAATTTATTAAGGCAAATCTCTTAAACTTAAATTCATTACCGTTATGTCTTGTTGAAATAAGACTGTATGTCTTTTGATGCTAAGTACTGCACTGAGACTCATATTGCATGTCTGATAGGATGAGACTGTTGTCTCTCGCTAAGGTATAACTGTTCTGGTCTTGGTTGCAAGTTAGTAAACTTTACCATTATCCCAACTATTACATAATTAAATGCAGACCGTATTGGTTGCACATTGTATTGATTGACGACATAATTAGGGAAAATTTCCATGTGATCAATTCTTAGTAAATCGTACTTACTGGCAACAATACTAGGGTTTACAATAGGGTTTAATAATCTAAAATTCAAAAATTGTTACTAATTAAATATTGATTGTAAATATAAGTATTCAGATCCGAATAAATTCCATTGTTTAGCAATGGAATGTATTGATACCTATTTAGAAAACGTGAACATAAGAATAGATGGCCAGATTAAACACTGTCTATTGAATTCGTTCACTAATAAAACTAGGTAATAATACAAGCGGTCTAGATTATAAAGTAATAAATTTGAAAATATAAATGATGCCGCTTCCTAGAATTTAGCGAAAGTTTTATAATCTAATTATTGTTTGTACAGCGATTTTAAATTGAAAATGAACGATGAACATTGATAAAATTGTAAATATTATATGTGAATTCTATATCCTGGATTTAACCTATACATAATATAATAAATATCGTTTTATGATAAAACAGGAGTACTGTTTATTACGAAATTAAAATCGGTATTAGGGATTAATTAATACTTTTGATATAACCGGCAGTACGCTAATAAGTCTGTAGAAATCAATTTCATTCTCTGATTTACCAAGTTTTGCGATGATGATTGGTGGAATCTTCCGTTTATTTGGAAAGTATCTAATCTTAATAGTTGCACTAGAAATCTGTGTGATGGCTTTAATTCTTCGGTTTGATAATTTCTGTAAAATTTTTCCTGTTAGCAAGTCCAAACTTGGTGGTTTATTTGAATATACATATATTGTTATTAATGACTTGTCTAACTTCAGAATCGGTGATTTTCTTCACTGGTGAAAACATATGGCAGGGAGAATCTCCTCTTATTTGAAAAGGATCGAAATATATTTTCTAAATGATCAGCAAATGCGCCCAATGTAAATTCAGAATTATTTGCAGAGTAGTGTGTGCATAAAGCCAAACCATAAATACCGTCAGTATTTTAATAGTCTATACAAAAATATATAAAAAAAATCTTTCAAACAATGTATAATTATTCGAGCTATTTGTCTATCCACTTACATACTCTTTCTAGTAATAAAAATAATAATAATTTTTGTTGCAGCTTCAAGAATACTTCGCTTCAGAAACTCCAATTTTGGTTTCTTTTCTTATGAGACTTCCCTTAGAGAACATATCGTAATCGATAGTGGAGAGGGTGCAGGTCAAGGCCCCACCGTAAACTCCCCCCTTAGTAAACTCACGAACGTTGCTTTCCAGCTATATTGCGTCGCTTTGTGAGCAAGCACCGAATTTTGTTTGAACACCCATTTCTTTCCCATAAGAAGGAGGCACTTACAGACTTTACCGTAGTTTCTAACACAATTTTTTGTTACTCTCGAGCTGATGTTTTCACCTCAATCTCGCAAACAAGAATATGAGAAGTATATTGATAGGAGACACTCCAATAAACCATTACTAAGGCCGGATGGTGACTACTCTGTGTCAGAATCTTCCGGATTTCTATGGAGCATTCTATCAAAGCTTTCCTGAATCGTAAATATTTTTTCGACAGAGAAAAAGATTTTACGATATCTTCTTTTGCCGTACCAAACTTCTTGCTCGGCCTTCGAGACTGTTGTTAACAGATTGTTATGTTTACTCCTTTTGTAAGCATTTATACCTAAATCTTTCTCATCATTGGGGAAGTTTTAGACATGAAGGCTTAGAGAAGAGATAGTTCTGCGTGCAATATTTATTCAAAGGGACAAGAATGTTTGGTTCAGAAATGAATTTCGAGTGATTTTTTCACGAATAGCTGCACAATATTTGAGGTACGCGCAAGGGTGATTAACTATACCACCATTTTATCGAAAAGGAGCTATGACACGATATATGTACGAAACATGAATTAATATTAAGTGGTTGTGGCATTCGTACCACTTAAAAGTATAACTGGTGTTGTGAGACGTTGCCAAAGAAGTACTGCTATATTACATATCCCCAATGATACGATTATTATGTTATAATACTTTCTGACTCATAATTTCGTACAATTGTACAACGTTCACAATATCCACAATAGTATAAAATTTCTAATAATGAAACTCATTATTTATTGTGAATAACGTAAATAATTTTAAAACATAGATAGGGAAGGCACGTTAATACAGTGCACATCAGTTATACGAGGGATAAGTTGAATTTATTGAAAGTAATTTCTTATTCTCAATAAATGCAAGTACCCTAGTAGTCTGTGAAAACCAATCATACAGTGTTTATTTAGAGCAACTCTTTATCTGTAATTTGACGTTTCGTTTTTGAAGTTACGTTTGTTTTAACTCAGCTACTTATTTTTTAAAAGCAAAAGAAAATGGAATTAATCAGACAGCACTTTCGAATCATAAATTATTATGATTTTAAAAGAGGTTTAAGCTCTTATGACTGCAAAGAGAATTTAGTTTCAGTTTTTCTTTGCCTACAATTTACCGACGGTATAAGAAATTTGAACGCGAAAGGAATTTTGCTCAGCATCAAAAAGTTACTGACAAAAATATTGCTGCTATTAATGGTTAATTTGGCGTTCGTAATATTGGCATTAGTCAATGTGTGGCGCTGAGTGTTCTTCCATGCTGTTTTTTGTTACTTGATTGTATGTAGCAAGGATGTTTTTGTAGCGAAATTTGTCTTTCCCGGTATCACGTACTGGCAAGTATAGTAAGACAATACACGTGCCTGCATGTCTGGAAAGCAATTTTCACGCAAATAGTAACTTGTATTTTGTTTTTCACATATAATATTTCGATATTGTTAAAGATGTTTTGTTTTTAAATTGTTTTATTTTATTTATAAATTTTTGAGACATTTATGTCAAAGTCAAAGAATATATGTATATAGAAATTCGAGATATTTTAATGTTTTAGTTTAATAGGAAATTAAGATTAATTTCCTATTAATCCTTTCCTTTCCTTTCATAAAATGATTGAATAAATGAATACATCGATAACTATATAATATCTTAAGTACATACGTGAATAAAATATTGCAATTACCAAGGATACAAAAGGAGTTGATACATGAGATGTATAAACATGGTGCAATACATCATAAATTCAAATAAAGTATACAATATTTAGATTAAATGTAATGTTGATTATAGGAAGTCATATTATGTATGTAAACAACGAAATAAAAATAAATGTCTGAGTATAAGAAAATTTCAACCAGAAATTTTATCGCGTCAAAGGAATTGACTTTATTACACGTACACCAACTCGACATGATAATAATTCTATTTGACTGGGGAACGTCAAGTTCGCCTGCCTGTCGCATAACATTTTTACGGCGAAATGACATACGTATGGTAATGTAACGGTCATACAACATTTGACGTGAAAATATGCCGGCAATTTCTATAAAATTACAACGTTCTCCATTTTCAGGTCGACGTAATTTGTATTAATACTAATCGTGAAATTTTATTAGACTCGTATCAAGGAAGTAGAGGTCTTTTTTATTGACCGTAATATATAAAACTCTACTCTTTTACTGTATATGTTTAAGTATATATCGCGTGTCCGCTAAATATTAACGATCTATTTACGTTATATACTTCTATGTATGTGCATGTGTTTGTGTTTATTGTGTATTTACGGTGGTGGCACTCAGACTAACAACATTCATCAGGATAATTAATCCTTTTTTTATTGAGTCTTATTGCGGACAGCGAAATACGGAGAGTTGAGAATTTATGAAATTTGCTGGGAAATTTCTATATATACGCGAACCGCGGTGTTTCTACCACAGCCAACTCGACAATTTTTATTTCTTTAGAGCGTTTAACTTAATTAAATTCCTTATTGTCCTATTGCGTAAAAATTGTTTAGGAGAATGATTACCTTATCACCGTTCTTTCTAATGCTGTACTATTCAACGATTTCATTAAAGAATTTACACGATGTAAGCTCGTTAGAATGTGGTATGTTGCGCAAGCCCTATTAAGGAAAACTAATTTTAGAAAATTGATGAAGACAAATTGTAAATGAGAAGAGAATAATTACTATTTTCAAAGATAAACCAAATTGTTAAATGAATATGTACGGCGTAGAAATTCCTTATTTTTATAGTTTAAATTGCACCATAATAATATTTATATTTACCAATAATTATAGGTAGTAACATCTGAACGTCAAATGATAAATTTACTATACACTGGTTATATGTACTTTATGATATATATGCACTATATGCACAGTTCGACAATTAAATAATGAAACTGATTTTATTCTGAAGCATGCCATTAAAATGTCTAACCTTAGGCTATAATCCAGCATCGCTGCAAGCTCCGAATGATTGGAACTAGAGCGCCATTCTGTATCGATAATAAGAGACTGATATTACGTTAGCAGCATAGAGCAGAAACCGAGCATTAAACGCTGTTTTAAGCCCGGAAAAAGTGTGACTGAAACAATGCAATTGATAGGACAAATGAGTAAAATTGTCTATATAGTACACATACATACAGGTGGTATAGCATTTTTACGATAAGAGACCAGTCACGTCAGTACCAGTAATATCAGGTACAAAAACCTAAGACATTCAATTTACTAACACAGTTCATATAATTTCTACCAACATTTTATAAAATTTGTATTTTCAGTGTTACCTATTCCGCACAGTGTTGTCTCGTGATATCCGCTTGTCATCTGTCAGTCACCGTTTCATATTACTATTGCCCATTTTATTTTTCTCGTTTTAAGAATAAACCGACTGTTAATATTCACGTTTTTAGTCAATGCGCAGTTGGAAATTCAATTTATGGTATACACAGAAATAGTAAGTATTATTCTATAAAACTTATAAACATATTACCTATTCCTTAACAATCGCAGAACAACATATTACTTTGGGTAAATTGAATAGTGTTCTTCGAGAACGAGAAATATCACTGCTTCTTTGTGAAAATATTGCAAAATATTGGTTTTCCTTTTAAGAAAGATGACTCTAGTCGAGAATTAATGGAATTATTGCTTTAAAAATAATAATGTTTTTACAACAATATATGCGTTTTAAAAATGAAAATACATTCCAGGTTGTTTTTCTTGATGAAACCTGGGTTTTTCAAGATGGAAGCTCTCAGAAATCATATCAAGATGAGAATATCAGATCTGTAAAAGCCAAACAAAAGGTATTAATTATTTAAAAAGTGTTGGCATGGGCAATATACAATCGTATCATTGACTTTTTTATGTAGATATGTAGTTGTACATGCCGGTAGCAATAACAGTTTCGCTCCTGGAGCAGAAGTAATCTTTGCAACTAGAGAATCCAATCCCGCATCAAAACTTCAATCCCGAACGCACACAGGACTGAGGTTATCAATCCCGGGGATCCGCAGGATTTGCGGGATTACAAACTATCACAATGCTTTTTTCAGTTGCTAAGAAAATTAAGTACCAGAAGTTAATTATGCAGTAAAAGCCAACTAAATTCAATATGAAGCATTTATTATTAAAAATAATTAAATTACCAGCGGTAGAAGACGCGCGCTCGGCTTTGACGCTTGTTGGGGGAATGAACTTTACGTAGATATAAGCAGTTTCTAAATATTTTCCTCTGTTGCTGCCGCATTCCAAAAGTGTCATCTCACGTTTTATTATAAGGTCTAGATCTAAAAAGCTTAATCGGGTGCGTACAGAAGCAGATGAAGTGTCTGCTACTCATTCAGTGCGACGGCTACCCTCTAATTCATCTTGCAATGTACAAGGCGAGGTTACACGACTTGTCACCATATTGGACAAAGTAAAGTTGTCTTCATCATGAGTGTCTCTAACTTGCGCAACCTCGTCGTTTTGAGCTGGTGGTTGAGTTGCGTCTAATACAGGGATGCACAGACTTATAGGGAACAGTGGCTACTCAAGAAAATTATAGGCCAAGGACGGGCCACTACAAAGAATACTTATTAACAAAATATTTTTAATTTTAAATAGTATGAATTACTACAAATGATAAAAATAAAAGAACATTCAAAAATGTTTGTTGTAATTATGTAATCGTAATGTAATCTAATCATTACAATGTAATATTTCATGTTTTATTATTTTGATGCATGACATTGCATTGACCTAACAATTTTGTTTATGTTTGGCTCCACATTACTTGTCGCCACACGTAAAATTGCATCCAGATTTTCATTTGCAAGACGGTTTCAATTTTTTGTTTTGTTAAGTTTCATCACTGAAAACGTTTGCTCACAAATATTTGTCGATCTAAATAAGCTTGCGCATTTCAATGCATTTATTCGCAACTCTTTATAAGCGGTTTTGTCAACGCTACGGTAAAAGTTGAGTAAATTACCTTCACTAAACTTGTTTCGTAAAATATCATTATTTTGCATGTCTATCAATTCCAGCTGTATTGATTCCGGTGCATTTTCGGGTGAAATGTTGAAAGGATTGCTGAAAATGTCTAATAGAGGTTTAACTTTTTTGAAGTCTAGAAAACGACCATGAAAAGCTTGTATTAAAATTTTCAACATAAGCGAATTTCTCCATAATTTTTTTGTAGTTCGGAAAATGGCTGTAAGTGGCTGTATTGATTTGTGTCCTGAAAAGACTCAATTTGCATTGAAAGGACGAAACATGAGAGTATAACTGCGAAATCAATTGATCGTTTCCTTGGAGTCGTGTATTTAAGACATTCAAGTGATTTGTGATGTCTACAAGAAACGCTAAGTCACACAGCCAATCAGGGTTGTCGAGTTCAGAGACATCCTTTTTCTTTTCCTCCAGAAATATTTTGATTTCTTCAATAAAGTTAATAAACCGCTCTAGTGACAACCCACGACTTAGCCACCTTACTTCAGTGTAAAAGAGGAGATCACCATATTCGCTTTCAATATCCTCGAGAAATGGTGTGAATTGTCGGAGATTGAGATCTCGTGATTTTATAAAGTTTACAGTATGTACTACAACTTTCATCACATTTTCAAATCCCAATAATTTTGAACAGAGGGCCTGGCCTCTTGATGTATAATGCAATAAAGCTGCATTAATTACTTGGTATCTATGTTTTTAGTTTGTAAATACTCTTTTAACATAGTTATTATCCCAGATTTACTTCCAACCATTGAAGGTGCTCCGTCAATTCCAGATAATTTCGTTAAATCAAAATCCATTATAGGACATTTTTCCAGAAGAGCTTTGAGCTTTGTCACTCCCCCTGGTTTGACTTGTCAAAAAACTCATATCAATCAGTTCTTCACTTACTTCAAAATTTTGCGGTACACCTCGTAAAAATACTAAGAGTTGAGCAGTGGAACTTATCTGTAAATTCGTCGAGTGCTATAGAAAAATACTCAAAACTTTTCGATTTCGTAGCTAATTGCTCTTCTATATTAGCTGCTGATGTGGTAAGTCTTCTTTGAACAGTCATCCGATAGTTGAATTTTATCAAACCTCTTTGCATCTTTCGGACACATTTTTTTTGCGGCGATATCTAAACACTGCTTAACAAACTCACCATCTTTAAAAGGCCGACAAGTTTTCGCTATTATTCCAGATATTTCAAAGCTAACTTCATTGAATTGGTTTTGTTAACATAGCTTGCTGGCCTATTAGTTCCCTTTGTAAACTGGAAATTTTTTGCGTTCGATTTTCGCCGGTTAATTTGCTAAAAGTATGATGCTGGGATTCATAATGCCTTTTCACATTATATTCCTTCGGAATAGAAACACTACTCTTGCATATTAAACAGACACTTTTGTTATGCGATGAAATCAAAAAGTATTTTTCGGTCCAATTATCTTGAAACTGTCGATTTTCATCCTTACGACTACGTTTTTTACTGGGGCCTGGTTTATCCATATCAAAATTGATATTATATTGTTACGTAGGTAGATGGCAAGTTCGAACGACGAAATATTTATTCTTCACAGATTACAATTCAAACAATATAACGTTCGCTTGTCCGTAGTTAAAACTTAACTGCCCCGATAGCGGGCGATGCGTTGTATTTATACGAGTTACCTAACATCGAGATCATTCCACATTGTTCGGGAATAATACCGACGTGTTTCGCGAATCTTCGAGTAATCTAGTTGGTTCGGCAGATTTATAGTCTCGTAACAATATGCTTGGAACGACGAGGAGCATAACTGTTCTACGTAGTAAACCTGAACAAGAAAGTAGTAGGTACTTATAGATACATATCTTACTAACAATTACAAAAGTTAGAATAAAATAAAACGTTAAGAAATATTGATTTGAATGGATTTTTACCTACTTTTGTAGTTTTTCGAACAATTTTTAAAATTTGTTGGCGGGCCGCATAAATATCGACAGTGGGCCGCATGCGGCCCGCGGGCCGCGGTATGTGCATCACTGGTCTAATAGTAGCCGCTGGATTACACTCTGAATTTTCCTTCTTAGTATCGCTTTTTTTGGATAAAAAAACGTATCTTCGTCGTTTGCATCTTTTTTCAGATATTTCTTTGGATTCTCTAAGTAAAGCATCACACTTGTCAGTGAAGTTCGGCGTTCCTTTATCCGACGTAGTAAGGACGTTACCAGTTCGTTAGTTAGTGTCGTGTTTTGCCTTTCCAATTAGCTTATCATGAAACGTAATGGGGCACAAAACACTGACAGCAAGTTTAATTGGATCTAAAGCACGTTCAAGATCAAGCAAAGTTGCATACTCTTTATCAGTAAAAGAATATGAGGATGAAGTTTTTTTAATCAATAAGGGCTTTGGATATGCAGTTTTCAACCTAGTTGAACTTCGGCTTCGATTAAGTTATGCTTTGTTCGAAAGTGAGTGTGAAGGCCTTTAGTTGACCGAGCAGAGATCTTTATGATAGCGGGTCATTATTTACATTTAGCTGAAAATGCATCTTCTGCCTTTAAAAAATGTTTCCAAACGAAACTTGACCTCCTATTCTCTTTGTAAACGACAGTTACACTCATTTTGTTTTATCACTAATCGAAAGAGAAGAATTTATTGAATAAACACGTAATACACACATAACACGTTTGGAAGTTCTAAAGTAACTAACTAAAATACAATCTCGACTCGACATATATACCATGTGGCCGCGTGCAGTTGCACTTTAGCGAAACCTGTAGTGTAAGCAAAACACACAGAGGTGTCCGTGTGTTAGAACGGTAAAGAAGTAGACGCAATGTTCCAATGGATTACAAGAGAGCCTAGTATTTCGCATATCCCTATGATGCAGTCGTATTTGTCCAATAAATTCACATTTAGACGGTGTAGGCGCGCAAGCGCATTAGCTGTCGCTCCCGCATATGGGTGTTAGTTGCAATGTTTATATCGTCAGGGAACTACTCGCTCACAATATTTAATAAACCGCGTTGTTGGTGTACGTAACGGTCATTTAAAAAATGGAGTATTTTACACCGGAGCAAAAACTCTTTATGATTAAACAATTTTACGGTGGTAATTCCGCGGAAGTAACTCGAGCTTTATTTGCAGCTAATTATCCTGAAAGTCAAATTCCCAATGCAAGCACCATTCGTAGGACAGTTAATCGATTCGAAACTACATTTTCTTTAGTAACTAATAAAAATAAAGTTGTTCCGGATAAGAATATAAGTAATATAGAAATTCGAGTATGGGCTTTAGTCGAAGTAAATCCCACTATGTCGTCTCGACAAATTGCCCGCGAATTAGGTATCTGTAAAACAACGGCTCAAAAGATTTTACGTACTAATAAATATCGTTCATATAAATTTACAAGTTCACAAGTACTTTTTCCCGATGATTATTATCGCCGTATGCAATTTTGCGAAAGAATGATAAATAAATATCACGAAAATGAATTCTTTCTTAATAACGTATTGTTCACAGATGAAAAAACATTTCGGCTACACGGACATCATAACCGCGCAGTTTGTCGTTACTGGTCGCGTAAAAATCTACATTTGAATATATCAACGCGAACGCAGTATCCAGAGAAGCTAAACGTATGGGCAGGTATAATTGGGGATCATATAATTGGGCCTTTTTTTGTTGACGGTAATTTAAACGGAAATAGATATCTACAGTTACTTGAAAATAGTATTATCCCCGCAGTACGGGAGCGGTTCAATATTAATGAAGTTTGGTTCCAGCAAGATGGTTGCCCAGCGCACAATACCCGTTATGTAACAAACTTTTTAAACGTGGTTTTTGGAAACAGATGGATCGATAACTCGGGTCCTATTAAATGGCCAGCGCGATCTCCTGATCTAGCCCCTAACGATTTCTTTTTATGGCCCTTTTTACATAATTCCATCTACGGATACGGTGATGAACGTCCATCAAATCTAAAGGAACTTCGCGCGAGAATTACCGAAGTCACTAATACTGTCACAGCAGATATGTTAACAAATGTGCGTCGGAATTTTTATAATCGGTTGGGTTACTGTTCGTGTCAAGAAGGAGGTTTATTTGAACACTTAACTAATTAATTTATTTAGAATTTAATTATTGCTTAAGAATAACATTTTCTTTTAGCTAATTGCAGGTTTATTGCAATGTTGAATTACAATTCTGTTTTAAGAAGTAAATATTTTATTTTTAAGTATTTATTATTGTTAAGTTTTTAGAGTGTAATACTACTATAATACTAAATATTATTTTCGTTAAGAAGTTTTTTTATGTTAAAGTCTAGTAGTTCTCTTTATGTATGTTTGTTTTTTTTTGTTGTTTATGAAGCTGTGATGAGTTACTTCACTGAGATGTTATCAGTGATTATCTGATGCTTCAAATAAGTGCAAATATTTACTTCTATCGGGAACACAATACCTCCTACACTGCTTTTCACTTGATTTGCCTTCGAATACATTTATACGTATAACTAATAATACGCCCGCTGTCGGTGTGGCAATTCAAGTTGGCACGCCCATTATAGTCGACCAGTAGTTACTAATACATGCATCGCGCTATCGATGGCGGCCACACTGTATGCACGAAACGAAACAACTCAGTTGCGTCCCGAGTAGCAAGGAAAATCCCCGCCATCTTGCAGAGAAATACCCTGTCCATAGTTGATATCGGTCATATTCGGATACACTAACAAATAGATACATGTTTGTTTTTCAAATTCAGATACACTAACAACGTGGCATACAAATTTTTTCAAATTCGGATATTTTTATTCAGTCCCGAAAATCCCGCGAATCCCGCATGTGTAGTCCCGCATTACTGATCCCGCGAAAATCGTGAGGGATTGGATTCCGTATTTGCAACAAATAGTATAAGCATGGATTACCACCTTGACATAAATCAAGAAAATGTTCTAGAATGGTTTCGAAAATCAACGGCTTAAAAATTTAGAAAGCCCTTCAGTTATTATTATGGATAATGCGAGCTAACATACGACAATAATAAATAAATCTCCTACTTCAGCTTTAACAAAATACCAAGTTCAAGAATGGCGAACTAACAATAAAATTTTAACAAGATTGCTTTAAAAATACAGTTACTGGAGTTGGTTAGACTGTTAGTACATAAAATAATTACTAAATTAAGTTCAAATAGATAATAATATTTATTTAAAGGTATAAGCCGTCAACTATTTATGAAGACGATGAATTAGCAGAAGAATATGGCCACGCAGCTTTTCGACTTCCTCCATATCATTGTATTTTTAACTCCATAGAATTAATTTGCAAAAACCTATTATTCTAGTAATATATGTAAATATGGTAGGACTAATGAATGCTATAAAAGTTGTGGCAAGAAGCACTAAGTCAAGTAACTGCTGAAGTGTGTTTTGTTGACAAATTAGAACTCATACCATTCTGACGTTTACTCATATGAAATAATTCTTTTTCATATAAACAAGAATAAAAATAAAATCTAGAAAAAGGTATACTTCATTAAAGTATTTAGGGCTAAAGAACTAACTATTCCGGTTGATATTGAACATTCATAAAATACGAATAGTGATAAGTTACGATTGCACTTTTACCTTTTTATCATAGATTTATCTATGAATTCTTTTGTTCCGGTAAAAATATTTGTGAAATTAAGAGTGACATAGTGTTTTGATTTTAGTATCTATTTGACTTTATATTACACCATATTTACATGCTTTAAAGGCACATACAAGTCTACTTCGAATGCAGCAGCAATTATTACCTGTTCCTAAGAGAAACTCATGAGTGTAATGTGATAAAAACTAACAAATGTAAAACTTTTGTTTTCTATTGTTTAATATAACACAAGTACTGCTACATTATATCATGATTATTAATATTGTCTGTAATAAACTATTTCCATTCCTTCCGTTTTTTATTCTAAAACATTGATATTATATTTATTAATTTTGCAAAATAAAAGTACTAATACAATTGTCTTTATTAATTAACGGAAAGTATGTATTTTTCTAAATATAGAATGACAAATATACAATATTAACATTCTTAACAGCTTAGGGTATAACCCAAATGCCATCTGTTAAAAAGAAAAGTTTTTAAATGTGCTATAACCTATGAACCAAACGATAATTATTTTCAAGATGTAAACAATAGATTTGTCAACGTTGTGTGACGCACATTGACGACGTGACTGATCTCATAACGTAAAAATACTATATGCGCGATTTAATATGTATGTATTTGTATGGCAGTAGAAGATCACACAATTCCTGGGCGTCAAATTCCAGTGCGTAGCAAGAATTGATACATGCAACGTGCTACAATAAAATGTCTACGAAAACTGGCTTTAAAAAAAAAGTATGTTGCGCAGTCCAAACACCTTTCTTGGACTTACCTTGCATTGGTGAGACAATCTTAAATTGACAAAACAGCCTGCCAGTGGCAACGGCGTAAAACTCAGTGCAGAGTTTTGGTCGTGCGATTCTTGTCGAAACGTTGCTGAATCGATTATAATTTAAAAATAGCACAACCGCGATTTAAGAGCTGTTTCTCGTAGAAGAGAGAATTGAGTAATTCCCAAAAACAAGAGAAGATAAAAAGTAAAGAAAACATTCCACCTTAAAAAAAGGCAAGTTTATAATAAACGCTTTTCCAGATAATAAAATTATCGACGAAAAAAAAAATTCTTGAAAGAACAAATATTTTGATATCTGATATAATATTGGTTTTTGATCAATTTTTATTACGAAACTACATGCTAAAAACCTAAGAGGGTTTCAAAACTTTGGTGATGCATTTTCGTCTCCTTAAAACGTTTTTCGGCACAAGCTGTAGTTCTGAGCACGTCGTAGGGTGTTTATCTTAACATAATGACAATTTTAGTCAGCAGAGAAAATAAACAAAGTTACGATTATATAGTGTCTAACTACATTCCATATACCTTGATTGTTTTCATTTATCCGATTTGTCCTAGAAGTATATCAAACGCCAATTAAGTTGGCGTAAGGAGGGGTAAGTTCGCGCAGGATTAGAAGTAGTGGGGAGATTTGTATTTGGTTTTACATCAAATGTCAGATAATTCTAACCTCTGAGCGTGTATCGCTTTATGATCCCCTAGCAAAGACACCATGTTCCGTAAAACGTCAATTATAAATGTATTCTGACAATTATTGAGTAGTGGGGGTGGACGGTTTTAAAAACGGCTTCTGCGCAGCCCCTCCTCACGCCAACTTAATTGGCGCTTGCTATATGTATGTATACTGTAGTCTATTTTAGTTTTCAAAGACCTTAGGTTTTATTCAATATGATAGAAATTCTATAATACTTTCACCGCCTTTAACTATGAGGACGGATTAATATAGGTCTCGAAATCTATAAAATAAGAATAAGAAAAGACACTATTTATTTATTTAGCGTATGGCTAACATGGATTATACATCTAAAGGTTAAATTTTAAAATCGAGACCGTTGATCCAGTCTAACGCGGAGTCAGTTGCAGAATTCACACATCTCACCTCCATATGCTTTAAGAGGACACTCAGCTGTAATATGGTGAATGGTCTGGCGAGGTTCTCCGCATTCGCAAGTTGGTGTAACAGTTAGTCCCCATTTATAGAATGAATTACGACAAATGCCGTGGAACGTTCTTATTCTATTGAGTGTTTTCCACTCATGGCGAGGCAGCTCTATTTCTGATAAGGTACAACAGGATCGATGATATAAGCCACGAGAGCGGGTTTCAAGGCTGACCAATACTCTCTGCATCTATCATTTCGGTTGAAATCTTCTGCTATAAGTCGTTCTGCTAGCAGCAGTTGAGAAGATCTCGATGAACGCCTTCATTTCGTCTCTATGACTATACAATGATACAATCTATGATCCATACAATCGTTGTGATAAACAGCTTTCGGACGTCTGTAAATTTCTACGCGTGAACAACCTTCCAGCGTTAAGAATTCTTTGGTATGCATCTCTGAAATCGAATTAATTATAAATGATACCCAACGATGATACACAAGAAAATTAAACTTTGTATGTTAATCCCAGATACTGTAAATTACCGTTGGCAGCTTAGGACTTGTTTCTATCCCCACTACTCAGACAATGGCGTTGTTAGAGTTTTTATATATCAAACGGCCCTCGTAAATAGGCACGTATAAAATAAATAAAATGGTAATTAAATCTTCACCCACAGTAAAGATATAACTATGATCTAACTAGATCATCAAGCAAAAGCCAAATTAATCTAATTAGATATCAGTAAAATAATTTCAGAACACTAATAGAAGTTGTGTAGTGTAAATTTATTTTCACTTATTAAAATTAATGTAATAAATGCAATTATATTGAGTGCATTATATAATATTATCAAAATTCGAAGCAATAATAAATTTAAGCCATTAAGAAATGAAGAAGGATTTTCTATTGTTTTTTAGAAGTGAAATAGCGTAGTTAAAATAAACGAATCTAAACATTTTGTAATATAAATTAATAAGTTTTAAGAGGAATGAGAACGCTACATTTAGGCGTAATCCGTTCCTGGACTAAACCACATTAAAAAGACAGCAGTCTGTTAGAGAGAAATAGACACAGTAAAAATGCGCGTTTCAACGAGTTTTGCAAATTGGCTGTTAATACCATCAGTCGAAAATCTGGTCGGTTTGTAAAAAGGAGTCCTGCGGGAAGTTTTTGTCGTCATGGCGTAGCGAAAACGAAACGATCAGCAGGACGATCGTTGATAATTAGGAAAGAGAAATAATGATCACTTAATTGTAAATTATCGGTCTCATTACCAATTCCCCGGATAAAAATTATTGATTGAACAGACAAGATGATGAGGACGACGATGAGGACAAGTAGTGAACGACGAAGATGCCGAAGATGACGACGACGATGCAAAAAATTAATCCCTGCCTTTATTTCATCAATCGAACTCTGCCTTTATCTCTTGTTTTTTTTTGTTTTAGACGAAGGCTTTTTCATTTTCAGCTTTTTAAATTGTCTCCTCTTTGATATAAGAAATTGATGATCTCATTTCCATTAACTATTCGCTAATTGCGACTAATTATTATATTTTTATGTATATATGCTTCTTTCGTATGTAATTATTTACGTAATTGACAGAATTTATTGTAGATACATTACTTTTTTGTACTGTTATTATTAGTTCGTTATTTTGTTAAGAAATACTTTATGATTAATACAAAATACAAATTGCAATATTCTCAACTAAAATGGAATATGAAGGCACTCATTATTTAAAGTATTCTGCTTCTGTGAATGATACAAATTTAAAGTAATTGTTAACTATCTAAGTATAAAAGCCGACGTCTTTTAAAAACAAGAAGTAGGAATTTTACTTTACAAAGGAAAGGAATTTACACAATTTTACCAAAAAAGTATTGCCATTAACGTGGTTTCCAGAAACTGAAGAAAAATAGTGAATTAAAAAATTTAAGGATAGATTGACGACTTTCTGGCAGACATTGTTTTTTTAAAAAGGTCAATAACAAATTAAAATATACGGGCTGATTCATTTTCGGCCCTCACCATGGAGATCTCTCTTATTATTGGAGATAGAGTATAGGTTTAAGTTTGGCAAAGTTGTTAAATTTTGTGTTTGTTATAAATCCGTAAAGAAAATTGACTTGTGACAAATGTCCTTTGTTATTTAAAAAAAAAAACGCGAAAACCCCATTTTCTTCTTTTACCTGTAGCACCGACATTTGGCCTTGTAGAGAAAAAATAAAAACACATCCTTGTGGCCATTTCTAAACCTCTATCCAGTGGTGTACTCTAAATTTTTCTTTTCTAAATTTATACGACGTTTCGTTTCCTTCTGGCCATCATCAACTATCTAATTTCTTATAGGCGCCATATTGGATTTAGACATCTTCAGAAACAGTTTTTTTTTCTGATTTCAACCATGTACCACATGCTGACTATAGTTTTTGACATTAGGTTTTATTTGAAAGAATAAATTATAAGATTAAATAAGGTAGCCTTTGGAATTTCAATCTGTCAAACATTTCATTTATTGTTCATTAATAATACAAAAATGTCATACACTAACGAAGAGAAACGAGATATGATAAGTATTTTTTATTCTTCGAAACGAAATTCAACAGTAGCGAGTACAAGATAACAAAAACATTAATAAACATACATAGAAAAGTAAACAATAAACAATTACAGTAAATGTTCAATTATCTGGCCATCCTCGGTAATGCACAATTGGGCACGCCTTCTGGCATTTTGTACTGCCCTTTGTATAGTTCTTCTAGGAACTGCATCGAAGGCATTCAGAAGTCTGTCTCGCAATTCTTCAATGTTTTGTGGCGCATCTACTTTATAAATATTATTATTAACATATCCCCATAAAAAAAAATATAGCGGACTTAAATCAGGTGATCTCGCAGGCCATTCAACAACTCCCCTATTTCCAATCCAACGGTTTTCAAACTCTTGATTTAAGAAATTTCTAACAACAGCTGCATTGTGTGTTGGTGCGCCATCTAGTTGCCACCATAGATATTGTAATTGATATAATGGGATATTGTCGTCAAGATAGTCAGATACGTATATACGTAAAATGTTTAAATATCTTTCTCCATGTTCTTCATACATAACTGACCCTAAGAGACGATTTGCCAAAATACCCATCCAAACGTTTATTCTAAAACGATGTTGTGGTCTTCTAGCCCTGTTTTGTCGGGGATTTTGTACTGCCCAATAGTGCTCCGTATTTCTGTTGAACATTCCAGAATTTGTAAATTTTGTTTCATCTGACCAGATGATTTTGCTTAAAAAATTTTCGGCATTTTCTATCCTTCCAATTAACCAATTACAATATTCTAGCCTTCTCAAATTATCTCCAGGCAGTAAAGAGTGACTAACATGGATCCTGTATGGTTTAAACCTACTTTTATGTAAAGTTCTCCAAACTCTGGACTGGCACAAATTTAATTCTGACGCTACTTCGCGTGTAGAATTTGATGGATTATTATTTATCTATAAAAATACAAGATTAACATGAAATTTGAAAACACGCTTTGAATTTACCATTTGTAAAATATCTTGTCGATTTTCATTTAAATTCCTGTTGTCTTGGCCATTACGCGGCTTAGTAAACGATCCATTCTCGGCCAAATTTCTGTCGAGATCTAGAAAAATGGTACGATGAGGCTATTGTCGTTCTGGATATAATTGTAGATATCTTGTACTCGCTACTGTTGAATTTCGGTTCGAAGAATAAAAAATACTTATCATATCTCGTTTCTCTGCGTTAGTGTATGACATTTTTGTATTATTAATGAACAATAAATGAAATGTTTGACAGATTGAAATTCCATGGCTGCCTTATTTAATCTTATAATTTATTCTTTCACATAAAACCTAATGTCAAAAACTTTAGTCAGCATGTGGTACATGGATGAAATCAGAAAAAAAACTCTTTCTGAAGATGTCTAAATCCAATATGGCGCCTATAAGAAATTAGATAGTTGATAATGGCCAGAAAGAAACGAAACGTCGTATAAAAATTAAGAGTACACCACTGGATAGAGGTTTAGAAATGGCCACAAGGATGTGTTTTTATTTTTTCTCTACAAGGCCAAATGTCGGTGCTACAGGTAAAAGAAGAAAATGGGGTTTTCGCGTTTTTTTTTTAAATAACGAAGGTCATTTGTCACAGGTCTATTTTCTTTACGGATTTATAACAAACACAAAATTTAACAACTTTGCCAAATTTAAACCTATACTCTATCTCCAATAATAAGCGAGATCCCCATGGTGAGCGCCGAAAATGAATCGGCCTGTATATTAACAATTTATGTGTTCAAGACAAATGTATATGTATTAAACGTGACTGATTTATTGAATAGATAGATAACATTTTGAGAAAAATTGAGAGAAAAGAAAAGGAGAAGAAGGCCCAAATAGGATAGAATGGAAACTGCATACGAATAGGAACTAACTAATCGCGAATATTTTTTAAGAAAGTAAAAATTATTTTGTATGAAAGGAAATATTTTTATTACGTAATTCATTGTCTATTGTTGTCAATAACCTTTCGCAAAGGCGATGAGTATTATCACGCTATTATTGAGGCTAGTAGTGGATAATCTAATCTGGACATCAAATAACCAGGGAATATGGACGCAGGGATTTGCCGATTACATTGTCATTGTGTCCTAGGAAAATTCCCGGGGACAATTGTGGAGAGATAGTGCCTCGAGGAGGGATTAACTGTCAGTCCACAAAAAAAAACAAGTTGGTAGCGTTTACCAACATGATGATCTGGGTATAGTTCTGGGGCTGTTCGGACAAGAATTAGAAATAATCAATGAGGTGAAGTATTTAGGCAAAACACTTAATGCGAAACTGAATTGGAGCAGACACCTAGTCAAAGACTAAAACCAAGTCTGATACACTGAATTTACACTGTAGTAGTAAGACCAACGATTACCTATAGGGCAGCTGTCTGGTAGAGGAGGACTGAGCTGACTTCGTTGGTGGGCTTCTTACAACTCTGCAGCAACAGGCTCTGTTGGGAATTGTGGGAGCTATGAAAAGAACGGGAACCGCCTCCAAGGAGGCATTCGTGGGTCTACCTCTGCTGGAACTATCCTAAGACGCTTATGAAGTCCTAACAAGATTGTAGGGGGGGCATACAGATACCACAGGAACTATACAGGGACAGTCAATATTACAAATACCGGCGTACAGTATGGCGCCTGAGATTATGTTTACAGCTAAGCTGAACATATCTACACTGATCAGGGAAGAGGCAAAAAAGTCGCTCGAGCGATTTGGGTGCCGACGCCTGGTACAAGAACAGATCACAATTCAATCGGGGTACAGGTGCAGGTATATGTGTCATATGCCCTAGAAAGAAGACATTAAGTTTGGGGAACATATGACAGTTTTTCAGGCTGAATTGTTTGCAGTCAAGCTTGCGCCAAGGAAATTCAAGAAACCGACTGCGCAAACAAAAAAATCAACATAATGACTGATAGTGAGACAGCTATTGAAGCCATTATGAATTAAGCTACCAGGTTTAAACTGGTGAAATATTATAAACAGGTCTTCAATAGACTGGCACAGTGCAATAGTGTGTCACTGATATGGGTGCCATGACATAAGGAGATTAATGGCCGACGAACTGGCCAAAGAAGGTTCTAAGAGAAACTTCATAGGAGTAGAATCCGCTACAAGAGAGATCTCGTTAAGATCAGAAAGAGAACATAAAAATAAATGGAGGCAATCGGACAGTCAACTCCATACTAAGACACTACTAGAGGAGCTAGGCCTTCGGTCAACCTAATTCGTAGTAATAAAAAAGTAATTAAAATTATTACAGCCTTAATAATCGGACATTATCTTTTAAGGAAGCATCTGTACAGCATGAACTTGGTTAGTAAGCCTTGGTGCAGGAGTTGTGAAACACAGGAGGAAACTAGTCTTCATGCAATATGCACTTGTGAGGAACTGAAGGGACTCTGACAGAAACTTTTCGGAAGAGATCTATTGGATCTCACGAGGTTATTTAAATATCTCTTGAGGAGGACAGTGACTTTTATCGAGGATACAAGACTAACAGAGTGGAACTGAGAGATCTATTGGGTGTGATACAAAGAGCACTGTGTTCAATTTCCTGGACTTACTGGCGTCCATTCCCAAGAACCAGAAGAAGAAGACCTTTCGCCAACATTCAACTAGGATCGTAAATGCACGATTATAAATGTTTTGGTTATTCTCGGCAATAAGCTAAATCAAGTGCAGTTTAAGATAATTATCATTATCATTACAAATTAGAATCTGATGGTGCGCCGTCAGGACTTTATATGCAGTAGATATGGCAACCAAGCACTTTACCCTGGTAACGAAAGATATGCGTGGTCCTCAATTGTCGAGATGGAAGACAATAGATACATGAATGCTTTTAGAATTTCGAGCTGTAATCCGCGTCTTTGGTACTGCTGTTTCATTTTTTCAAATTTCAGATATTTCGTACAAAAGCTCAAGTAATCTCCAGAATTTACTGGTGAGTTTTTTCTAGTCCCTGTTTACTAAAGTTCCCACACCTGACACCATACAAATATTCGAGAAATCTTATTCTCTGATAACCAGGTTTACTACTTAGTCGACCTAGTGAAAATGTATCTAACCTCTACCTATTTGTAATTCTGTTAGCAGCCATGGGTTTCTTACTTTTTTCTGCCGCCAACATTTTTATGTAGACTTTAGAAAAACAAATCTTTTGTTCCTATACCCGGAGATTGAAATTTTCGTTTAGGTACGTTAAGTTTCTTAATTCCGAACACTTTACAACACATGATGAGTCTCAAGGTCTAGACGTTTTAGTGGACCGCCATGCCGTTGGTTCATTAGTACATTCCGTTTAGTGTCATAAACTGCTCAGGCCAAAGAGCCTTCTCTATATCTGATCTAAAATCCTCAAAAAATTAACCGTATTACCAATACCTTAATCATCCAACCGCGATATTCAACGGACTATAAAACGACATCTTAATACAAAACTGTTCAGTTCCATTTATCAGCAAATTTCTGCCAGTTCTAAAGCCCATTTACTTTATATTCAGGGCGTCACTCTATCAGTAAAATCCTACACTGAAATCATCTCTAAACCCAACTCCATTATTATCGTCTCCCATTTCTGTTAAGGACTGCAACCATCTAGAAACCCTAGTATTTACAAGATTCCATATTCGTCTAGCAGCGTATATACGAGTATATATACGAAACGGGATATAATTATAAATACTAAAATTAATATCTATAATATGCTATTTATTATCATTAATTATTGTAGTGAGTCATGGGTATTAACAAAAAAGTTAAAATGAAAACAAAGTCGTTGAAAGAATTTTCAGAAGAATAGTAGAAGGAGTCACACAACTAGATTGTATCAGGTAACCAAACAAGTTCATGCCGTTTTTTATGGGAAAATATAAGTATTTGTTAAGAATACAACAATTCACTATTATTCATTGAAGTAGTTACCCTTTCACACTTTTGCCTTTTGCCAACATGACACCAATTTTTATATGCCAGTTTTGTAGAACTCTAAAAAAAATTGACGGACTGAATTTATTACATCAAATCGAGTGTTGAACTGTCTATGCTTCATACGGTTGTCAAGAGACAAAAGAATGTGATAATTACTTGGCGAAATGTCAGGTGAATATGGAGAGTGTGGTAACGTTTCCCAGTCAAGTTCAGTTCAGAAATTTTTTTTCCAGATTATTCTTGCGGCATGCGGCGTGGCATTATCCCGTAAGAATATCACGTCTTTTCGATTGATCAAAGAAGGCTGTTTTTGGATTAGTGCTGCTTGCACACGCTGAAGCTGTTCATAATACAACTTAGGACTGACGGTTTTGAGCCGTTTCTAAATAATGGACAATTCCTTGTTTGGGTACAAGGAAGTCTTGGGAGTGTGTGGTATCGAAATAAAAGACGACAACCAATGACACGAATACTTAGAATTTGAGTACAATATCAACTTTACGTCCTAAGTTAAGAACCGATCAATAAATGGTTCATTACTGTTGCGTGAAGTATTTGCCGAACAAATGTTAATACGCCTTAATTTGTTATCGTTTGACAATTTATGTGGGACCCATTTGTTTAACCTCCACCTCTTTACTAGCTGATAAATATTTCATCACCAACATTGAACCTTTCTGCAAGGTCTAGGCACGTTCTCCTGGAATTTTCTTTCACAACCTGTTGAATAGCCTCGTTGTTAATGAAGATCTCCCGAAGAAAGTTTCTTGAATCACATCTGTGATATTCGATCACTTACGGCATCATCTCCGATGCGGTACATATTTTTCGCGCCGCCACTGCAGCTTTGGTCTCATAGAGTAAACAATCTCGAATTAAAGTTTTATTCGTTGCCATTTTCAACTATTTAAAACTAGGAATTAAACGATTGCCACCAAATGTTGATGTATCCGATAAAAGAATGACAGATAACAAATAAGTGCTATCAACCTACAACTTAAGAAACATTCATGTCACTCTGCTGCATACAAAAACCACACGAACTTATTTGGTTACCTGATATAAAGAATTTAGATAAAAGACAGAAGGTTGAAGTGAAATCAGTTACAAAGCGAGTGGAAGAAAAATAATTGAGCCAATTCGGGCGTCTTATGTTTATGGAAGATGGTCACCCCAAGTGAGTGGGTGGTAAGCTAAGAAGGGTCAGTCTAAATAGGACCTGAAATCAAGAGGCATCAAAGTTTCTGAAGAGCAAGTAACAAGGGAACTAAGAGAATGGCTAAGGATAGGAAAATTGGGAAGATATTCTGGAAAACAGCTCGACAACTAACAGTAAAAGAGAAGGCATCACTAAGTAAATAAGAAATAATTTTAGAATAAAAATGAATCATTTTTTAGTTTGTTAATTCTCACATCAATCTCATTTGAAATCAGTAACACTATTATTTGAATTTATCTTGTACTGATCTATTATATCTTTTCCATTAAGATGTCATTGATTAAATAAAATAAATGTAAAAATATATAATTTCTCTATCGATGCCTTCAGTTATTTAAGCATCAAAATCCGAAAAAAATTAAAGATCAATAGACAAATAAATACGCGGAACAGACGAAAGGAAAAAAGTCCCCTCCAATTGACTTTGTCATCAAAGTCATAACATTTCCAACTCTCGATGGCATAAAGTTCGTCTAACGAGCAGCGCAAAGACATCAAGCGTTTTAATGTTCATTATTTTTGAACGGCTTATATTTGCATGTGTTATGGACGGATTGAAAAAAGCGTACGAAAGTGAACCTTAAAAGTGCTCGAATTAAGAGCTACAATCCCGGTCCGATTCGAGATCGGCTTTAACGAGAATAGCACAATGGGTTTAGAGATTTATCTTATTAAAAATATCGCGAATAACAGAGCCAATTTACCTAACCGATCTTTATCTTATGTTTACCTAACGATCGCCGAACAAAGTCCGACCTTTTTTGATATCACGTCTCATATTTACATCCTTGTTTAACTAGCGGAAACATAGCGGTAAATAGAAGGACATATGACCAATATAGCGTTAGAACGTCACTACCAGGAGTTTTAATTTCGATAATTAATTTTAATTTGTGAGAAAATAAACTGTTTAATTAAAATATGATCAAAAGGACCGATGATTTTAAATCTTCTTTCTCTCCCTAACTGTTCTCTTTTAAATCGCTCTCGCAGGCAAAAAAAAAACGTGTCCCGAATCTCTTTCGATGCGAGTGGACTTTGCGATGATCTCGATCACAATGGGGAGCTTTTAAAGGATTCAACGAAAAAAAAATAGTCCGATTCTAATTAAATTAAATAATTGCCGCCAAATGTTATGGAACGCTCATTAGTAATATCTCTTTAGAGCGGTAATTTATTGAGTGTACCAGGAACGAGAGGTTTTAACAAAGGGTTTATTAAAAAAAAAGAAATATATAATTTTATGTTACGATTCTGATTATTATTTAGTCTATAATTAGCTTTAGTTTCTAATACTGTTTAATTAAATATCGTTTCCCTATTTATTACACAGTATTAGAAAATAAAGCTAATTATAGGCTACTCTCTTTCCACTGTGACTGGTAAAGTAAAACACAATTTATTTAAAAAAAAAATATTTATAATTTTTCAAAATATTCTCCTCCACAGTCAATGCATTTTTGCATTCGTGAAAATCAATCTTGAAGACATTTTCTTCAATCTACTGGCCATAGTTTGTTTATTTCATTTTTAAAGGCATCAACCGCTTCCTTGGTCGACGTAAAACATAAGCCACATAATTAATTTTTACCCGCGGAAATAAGAAGTATTAGGTTCTACGTCTGGACTATATGGTAAATGACCCATTATTTCTGTTTTGCGCATTCAAATGCTCAATTGTTCGAGCGGAAGGGCGGGTCCGAGCGTTATCTTGATGCAAAATGATCCTTCCCCTTGGACGTTTTTCGCGAACATTTTGGAGAACCTAAAGCAAACAAACTTTAGTGTACCATTCTGAATTAACAGCACACCTATCAGTCCTGCAGTGGAAACATGCCCAGTAATTCAAGAAAAGAGTGGCGACCATATTCTTGTTTCGGCTTTTTTCACGAACAACTTTTGTTGGAGCCGACTCATTCTCAGAGACCCAAACTGACGATTCTTACTTTTTTTCAAGATCATAGCGGTGTACACATGTTTTATCACCTGTGATGATGTTGTACACCAAATGAGACGATCCACGGTCATAGCGATCTAGTGTAGACCCGCACCATCTCGCACGATCTTCTTTTTGAATTGAAGTCAAGTTGTGGGAATCCACCGAGAACAAAACTTATGGACTTTCAAATGTTTATGTAAAATAATGTTTATTGCTTTCACACCAATCTTTAAAGTTGTTTGAATTCTTTTGATAGTACTATGCCAGTTCTCCTCAATCATGTTACGAATAAGACCAATATTTAATTCTGTAACTGCCGTTTTTGGCTTAGGATCTCGAAAACAGTTATTTAAGGAAAGTCAATCGCCTTAAAATTCATTGTACCACCGATTTACGATAGCGAAGGAACACGACCTGTCACCAAACACTCGATTGATTTCCTCAAAACATTTTTTCGGCTTAAGCTTGAAATTGTAAAAATCACAGCTCGATTAATTTTTTTCAGATAGATCCTTTGATAAAAGGATTTAATTTGTTATTTATTTTTTCTACTGAAGAAATTAATTCGGCCATTGCTAGGTTCAAGTTAAAAAAAAAGCTTCTGGTGTTGACAATGTCTTACTTTTTGCTGATTGTCTTGATTTTTTTTTCTTTCCGGAAAATGTTAGGGATGTCTCCAGTATCTAAGATGTCGTTATAAAACATTCTCACCCATCCTCGGGCAGCAATTCCAAGGTTTTTGAATGGTTTAGAAACTTTTATAACAATATCTTAGATACTGGAGACATTCCTAACAGTTTCCGGAAAGCAAAAATCTTAGTAATATTAAAACCTGGAAAGTCCCCGGAAGATCCTGGAAGATACGGACCTATAGTTCTCTTATCGGTTTGCTATAACCTTCTAGAACTACTTATCTACAATAGAATCAGCACCCATCTTCGACGAGATTATTAATAAGGAGCATTCCGGTTTCAGAACGGAAAGGAACTGATGTGACCAAGTCTTGGCGTTAACAACGCACATCGAAGCAAGTTTCCAGAAGGGCTTGACAACATCCTCTGCTTTTTTTTGTTGATTTCTCTAGTGCCCATGACACAGTCTGGAAAAATTATCCCATGTGCTAAATTAAGCAAACTCATCCGGAATATGCTAAGCAATCGCGGAATTGTAGTCTGCCTAAAAAATGGAAATAGTAATTGCAAAACCTTGAAAAATGGCTTTTCAAGGATTGGTTCTGGCTCCTCTAATGTTCAGCATTTACACTAATTATCTCCCACACACAAAATCACGAAAATTTCTTCTATGGCCATGGTTTGACTTTGTGCTCCCAAACTAAGAATTTTGAAGATGGAGAGTTACAACTTGCTGAAGATCTGCAAGCTTTAGACGAATATTATAAGAAATGGTGCTTATAACCAAACCCTTCAAAATCCAAATCATATGCCTTACATTTATGTAATGCGGAAGTCTACAGAGGGCTGAATGTTGAATTTGGTTATAGTCCGATCAACTATAACCTCAACCCTAAATATCTGTTCGTAACGTTAGAACGGTCTCTGACATTCAAGCAGCACCTCTATAAAATTGGTCAAATGGTTAAGACCCGCAATAATATATTTCATAAACTCGGGAGCAATTCATGGGGAGCGAATGAAGAGACGCTGACTTACTCTGCTGCTGCTCTCTGGTATCAAAGTTCTCACACCAAGCTAACAGATATTCAACTTAACAATGCAATAAGAATCGCCACTGGTACTGTTAGATCTACTCCTAGTCTCTGATTACTGATTCTAACTAAGATTACCCCGACGGATATCAGACGTCTTGCTGCAGCACAGAATGACTCGGCTAAGATTAGTAACAACATTAATCTTAACATACACGATGATTTGACGAACGTTTCCAGGACCCGATTGAAATCTAGGAGACCGAATTGGCTGGATACGGATGTTCAGCACCCTACCAATATGAATGATTACTTGGATAGCCCTCTTCGAATAATACCCTGAATTGAGGAACAGAGATTTAATTTCTAATCCTTCAAAAACTCTGACGGGTGTACCTCCCCCCCCCCCCATAGGCAATGGTCTCAATAAAATAGGTTCCGTACAGGCCACGCAAGGTGCATCTCAATGCTGTACAAATGGAAACTAGCACATACTAGCCTTTGTGACTGCGAAAATATTGAGCAAACTGTGGCCCATCTAGTAAATGATTGCTCCAGAAGAAGTTTCCCTGGTGGCAACCACGAGCTGAGCAAGGCAACTCCTGCAGCATTGAACAGGTTGAACAATTTAGGTATTAGTGATTAAATTAGTTTTATGACTCTTTTTTGTCATAAAAGTGATGTGTACACTAATATCTAATTTTCGATATCACTTTCCATACGAAATAATAACTGCTTAATTAACATTGGATAATAGAATACTAATTCTAAACTCTGTAAACGGATTTTCTGCAAAATAGGGAAAACTTTTTATTTTGTTTTTTTATTTTACGTTTTATGAAAACAATGTATTCTTTGTACTTATCACCTGGAATTCAAAAAGTGATTAATGAAATGCTCGTCACTAATTAACGCAGCAACAACGGATCATTTAGTAAAATGTTATGAAATTGACACATAAAACAATACGATGTGGAGCGTTAACTTTGTTAGCTATGAGATTAGTAGATGAAAATCCAAAACTGCCTTTGCGTGAAAGAGCAGTAGAAGTTGGTATTAGCAAGTTTGTTACAAAAACAAGGAAAATAAGATACATCGGCACAAACCTAAATCTATTCATACTTTAGAACCTAAAGATTATGCGTTTAGTTTAGAATTTTGTTTATGGGTTGGGAGAAATATTAAAGACAATCGACCTCCCTGACACAAAATTTACTTTTAGATGAAGTCAGCGTTACTACAAATGAGACAGTACCATTTCAAAATTTCAGATATTGATCAGGAGAAAATCTAAATTTTAGAACTAATACCAAAAAAATCTATCTACGAAAAGAATAAATTTGGCATGGATTTTGATAGGCAAAATTATTGGCCACTATTTTCTTGAAGAAAATTTAATAATTTTGTTTTGTCATTACTGACGTATGTGAATTTAGACAGAAATGATTTTTAGCAGGATCACCAATTCTACAAATTTATTTAAAGATTGACTAGATTTTTCTGAGAAGGTGGATCAGATGTTTTGGACCAATACATTGGCCAGTTTTCTCACCAGATACTTTTGGGGATATATAACACAAAAATGGTATGAAAATAATAACTGTGATAAAAATTTAGAAATTTTAGAAGGCAAAATACGATTGTAATTAACGAAATAGAAATAGTAAGATAAAGAACTCTATACAGAGAATTTAGGTACAGACTATAAAAATGCACGAAGGTTGGTTGAGATATATTGAATAATTTTTCCATAGTAAAACTAATAAAAATGATTGTATGTTTAATGCGTAAGATCAATTTAAATGTAATTTTATTTCTTAATAAACGAAAGATTTAAGACATTAACTCATTAATGAAAACTATAGAAATCATATTTTCCAAACTTATTGCAGAAAATCAGTGATATGCAGAAATATAACTAAAATCAGTAATTTTGTGGTAATGGTAATAATAATATTTATTTGTGCAATAGACCAATAAATCTAATAAGATATACCAAAAAAATAAGAAACCATGAAACCAAGAAATCATGGAATTATGAAAACTGGCAGTAAAATGGATCGAAATCTGAACATAACATATTTGAAATTGAAGGCAATAAATTAATAATGAAACCTTGTTTTATTTCATGACGCTGTTCATTCACATGTGGCTCATACAGAAAAATATCTCATCTAACGCCCAGCACACTAAGAGAAAAAAGTAGTCGTACAGAGAACAAAATATTTGTGTATGATATAGTGAATGTATACTACAACTGTAGGTTAGTACAAAAACGAGTATTAAATCCAATTGAAATAAAAATACTAGAAACAATTTTTTTATATTTTGGTGTTGCAGAGGATTTTACAAACTTTTAATACGTAAATACAGCGATACGTTCGAAGTTAACATATTGTTGTAATACACAATTAGCAGTCGAATAGCAAAATGTGAATATCAAATTTGGAAATTGTTGTCGAAATAGATTACTAAAATCGAAACAATTAATATTGTTCGATATAAGTACCTAATACTATGCTGTTATTAAAATTATTATTTTTTTACTATCATAGTACTATTTTGTACTCTAACGATTCCTACGCAGATGGGTAAATCAAGGGCGATATATGTGTAATAATATTATGCCATCAACAGCAGACAATACGGCAGTCTACTCAATGTAGCAGTATTGGAATTGACGTAGTAAAACATGCATTACCCATTTGATAGATGGGTGATCAGTAGAGAACGGACGCAATTTCCATAAAACGCAATCGGTAATTGGAATTGTGTATAACGTCGCTCAGTACATCCCGGCGTAATTCAATGAAGTATTTGTTTGACTTACTCGGACACCTGGTCTCGCCGCGATAACAATGGACAAGCCAGCTATTGTATTCGGAGAATATAGTGTTTTTTAAAGTGTTTTCATGAACGTAGATAGAAGCGGGTTTTTATAATGTATTTTATTTATTAGTTTATATTTCGTAAGATAAATAAAGTGCTGTGAGTAAGTTTCTTGTTTTCATAGTTTTAACTGTTAATTACATCGTAAATTTTGTGATAGATCTTGTTTAATATCGTTTTATTGAATCAATTTCTACCAATTATTTCGACGTAAGTGTGTATTGAATTTCGTTCAGTTTCAATAACTTACGCACACATTTTTAGTTTTCATTTATTTAGATCTAGAGCATTGTTTAAGTTACTTTTTCAGACAAGATATGGTAGAATGTCGAGAACGGCATTGTAAAACAATCGCGAGTTGGATTGACGGTCATACTGATTATATGTCCATTGTCAGTGATTCCGAAATTTATTACAAAATCCGTAAAATATCTTCAAAAATTCGTCACTTAGGATCGCAAACACATCTGAACTCTGTAAAACTTTTATGGCGGCTAATATTCCATTAAATAAACTTAGCAATCCCACTTTAAAAATATTTCTGAAAAAATATACTGGTCGAAATGTCCCTGATGAATCAACTTTACGCAAATATTATGTTTCTAGGTGCTATGCGAGAACAGTAGAACGCATTAGAAGCCATCTTTTAAATCAATACATATGGATAAGCGCCGACGAAACGGTAGATATGTTAGGGCGCTGTGTGGTAAATGTTGTAGCTGGTGTACTACATCCAATAATTCCCTAAAACTCATATGTAATAGCAACAAGTGTTATAAATAGAGTTGATGCGGAAACAGTTGCTGAAACCATTAAGGAGAATATGCAAAAAATGCTTCATTTGGACGCCACGTACAAAGAAAAAATACTTTTATTTGTCAGTGATAGTGCTGCGTATATGTTAAAAACAGGCAGACTATTGAAGAAAACATATCCTAATATGCTGCATATTACTTGTGTAGCACATGCTCTCCACAGAATCTGTGAATATATCAGAGACACTTTTCCGGAAGTTGATAGACTTGTATCAGCTTTTAAAAAAGTTTTAAGCAAAGCACCATTGAGAGTAGCTCTTTTCAGGGAAAAATTTCCATCTCTGTCACTGCCTCCCACTCCAGTAATAACTAGATGAGGAACATGGCTGGAAGCTACTAGTTATTATGCTGAGAATTTCGATAGTCTAAAACATTTCGTAACACTGCTAAAGGAGGATGCTAGAAGTATTGGTGAGTGCAAGGAGCTCACACAAATCCCAAATTTAAAAAATCAGTTGTACTTTCTTCACGAACACTTTGGAAAATTGCCAAAACTAATCACTTATTTTGAAAATCGAAATCTCAAATTAAATGACGGATTAACCACATTAAATGTGGCTGTTAATAATTTGAAAAGTATTCCAAGCCACTTCGGATGTGGCCTTCGGCAAAAGTTTGAAGCAATTCTTAATAGAAATCCAGATTTAATTAAATTGCAGCAATTATGTATGGAGACAATTCCACAAAATCTAACTGCTAAATATGAAGAAATAAAAGAATATTTCCAGTAAGCACCTATAACCAGTTGCGATGTAGAAAGGACGTTTTCTATTTATAAGGATGTACTTAATTCAAAGAGAACAAAATTGACAGAAGAAAGCCTTGAGAAACTATTGCTAGTCAATATTAATACTCCTTTACTCAACTTGAACGACAAAATTAACAAATAAAAATATTCCAATTTTAGAAATAAAATTAAAAACTTTAAAAATACAACTTTTCAACAAATACATATGTATTTCGTAATTTTATAGATCACCACCCATTTGTTTTACAATTATATAAATAAAATTAAAAACTTTATAAATACAACTTTTCAACAAATAAATATGTATTTCGTAATTTTATAGATCACCACCCGTTCGTTTTCCAATTATATAAATAAAATTAATTATTTTAGAAATACAGCCTTTCGCCAGTACTGCACTGGGTGGTAAGCGTGTCCGTTCTCTAGTGATCAGTAATCAAACTGATATTACGACTCATTGACATCGAAAGGCAAAAGAGGGATAGCAGAATAGAGAAAGAAAGACAAGACGTAGGTAGTACAAGTTTTGCAAATCAACTCTGAGAATTCCTGCGCCGTATCTTTCCTACCACAACTTATTTACAATTTTACCATAACTCACACAAAAACGTTGTATTTTTATTACACCTCTATAGCTGTCACTGAAGTAGTTGTTATTTGTAGTATAGCATATTTCAATTATAGTAACCTATACTACATTTGTTTCTGCACTTAAGGTAGCACCTTAGCGGTCAGCACTACAACAACCCTGATTGATTAGGAAGTCGCTCGTCAGATTTGTAAGAGAGCCATAATTTACAAAAAAATATGTTGAAAATTAAAATCGAGTCAAGGCTTTCATGTAAAAATTAAATTATCAAAAAAATTGAATTGTCTTGTATCTTCTTGCTATCATAGTTGAACTTACAAAAATATGCCTTGTATATGCTGTATTGTCTGTAAATCTTGTTTAATCCATTAGGATATGTTCATTGATTATTTTAAGCAGCATCTAAATTATTTTTTTAATGTAAAAAGTTATTGACAAAGCAATAATTACTTGCGTAAATTTAATCCAATTAAATTTTGTTTAACAATTTATAGGTATGTATATTTTTATTTATTTATGTCGACATAGCAATTCAAAAACTTTAAATGTCGATACTGCATTAAAATATATTTTTCACTAATACGGATGGGATACATTTTGTACCTAAACACAATTACTTTAATTTGAATTTAAAACCACAATGAATTGCCTACTAATGTCCAGCGTAGGGTATTCATACAATACAAAAACATGTGCTTGTTACCCATCTTCTTTAATGTCTGAAGCACTCTCTCGCACCTAGTCGATAGCCATACACAATACAGAATATGCTCTTCAAAGTACAAAAGCTATTTTCGCAAATGTATAAGTGTACCTACCGCAGTTTACAGACTCACACACAAATGAATAGTCGTTTAATTCCTATAAATATACATGTGAGCCCTCCGAAAAGTTTGTCAAATTGTCTGTGTGTACCTATGAAGGTAACCACTTCGCTTCGTCAAGATCTCTTTACATATTTAGACACGCTACTCTGTTTCTTTTTTTGTTTCCTTTTTACTTGCTTCCGATGAATGACCGTATGGGCGAAAGAAAGAGAACAATTTAGTGATGGATGGTGTATCTTTTTCTTTTTTCGTTCTTTCTGTAAATTCATGCTCAATAGGATTTAATTGTTTACAAAAGAAGAGAGAAAATTATCCCCCGCAATCATCTTCACCATTCTTTACCTATTCCCTTTTTTTCGGGGACTGCGTAACAAATTTACTAAATTTTAATTTTATTGGTCGTATTATACTTTAGCCTTACACCTGGCCGACTGTTATCGTCAGTAAACCAAGTTGGAATGTCTTGAAGTATTTGAAAAAGAAACACCTTGGCACACGACTATAAAATAACAATAAAAGTTTCAGTACTCCCGCTGACATCTTTTCGAAAGGCACCAGTAATTTAGTTGAAAGATCAGAAATTCCGATCCGCATAAATTCAATTCGTCGTTAATAATTTTAAGTTAAATAAACAGATGTAAGAAAGTTGGTTTTAAAAGTAAGTTATTACATATAAAAGTCATAAGATGGCATGCAGGTTTTATTACATACCCGTGGTTTCTAAAAAGAAAATATTTTATTAATTGAATGCGTGGCGTTAATTTTTAAAAGTAGTTAGAGTGTTTCAAGTAATAAATTTATTACCTAAAATAAAATTTAAAAAAAAATAAAAAACTCTGAAGATTATATTGATAATACATAGATATATAGTAAGTACCTAACAGAGCTTAAATTAAACTATAATTTATATAAGAACAATTGTGAATAACGGTACATTAAGTTTAATATTAAAGAGGATATTTTAAACGATTTAGATAGTGATAATTAAAGTAGGGATTATATGAAAATGCATGTTTTTTATTTTTGATATGTTTACCAAAATTCTTGCGGATCTATACGGATCACGTAAAATGAAAGCATTTGCGACTATCTTGTTTTGCATATCTTGCATATGAATATTACTTTGAGCATATTTCATATAAAACTGCATATTTATTCATATTTTATAATTTATTTCTAAACTGCACCGTAAAAAATATATAAAACCATTTATTCATAATATATCAAAGTTACACTAATGAGCATTTCCGTACAACGGCAATTCCCAGATTTGTGATTATTAAGTCGGGAAAGTTCCGGTGAATCTGCGAGCAATTAGGTTGACCTATAGGTCAGTCCTATGGCCAGTTGTGTTTAGTTAGTTCTCGAAATTATATGTACACGTAATTTCACCTTGTTATTTTAGATATGCCGAAATCATAATCACATGTGTCGATCTGAATAAAAGATTATCTCGAATTTTGTGTAGATAATGGCAAGAGTATTTTATAAGTATTGCTGTAAAATTGTAGGTTTATATTTGTTTAAGCTTAATTTCGTATTTTAATACTGGCAATTAGTTATTGTAGATTCGATGCGACAAAAAATTTCAATTAACGCAGCATGTAGTAACTGATTTGCATAAAAGAAATTTCACAAGATCTAAAAACGCACAACAAGCCACTCCAAATCAATCGTTTACTTAAACAAGTAAAAATATAGAACAGAATAGTTTTCATTATGACTTGTGTAACGCCTTCTTAAGTGCAAACATTCTACATTCAAATTTGGATAATTCAATATCCATAATTTTTTTTAGAGATGTACCTATACAAAACTGTCAGTTCCTGGCCGCTCAACTACAAGAAAAAAGTATATTAATCTATTTTGTTTGAGGAAGCTGTGATGAAAATTAAGGAAACAATAAGTGAAAATTAGATTTATTTCGTAGTCGATGAGACAACAGACTGTTGTGAACCTAATATTGCCAACTTATTGATTGGCATTTTAAATGAAAATTACGCCAGCCAATCCATTTTAATTTGTATAGAAGAATTGGAGGAAACAAATAACTTAACTATAACAAGGTTTATAAAACGATAGTTCAACGAGGCTTTATTTGCCGAATGCCGTTCCAAGTGACAAAGTATTACGATGTTATTAGATGCTGCGACATATATGGTGAGATCAGCAAACAATTCGAAGATTTTTTATCCGAATCTGATGCACTAACATGTTTGGTCCATGCTGTTAACAGAGTAGCAGAATAAATACGTTACACATTTCCAGATATTAATTCATTAATCCATTTGGCAAAAAAAAGTATTTACTAAAGCACCGCTGAGGGTTCAAACATACGAAGATAATTTACCTGGTCTGGCACTGCCACAACAACCCATAATAACAAGATGGGGCACGTGGCTGTATTTTATGGAGATACCTTTGAACAGATAATATAATAATAATATAACAAATAATATAATAATAATATTCATTCTCTCTTTTTCAAACGATTCGGTAGCAAATGCAGATTGCAAAAATATACTAAATAAAGCGCATATGCCCCAATAGTTTTCTATCAAAGCAAATTATGGTTTTATTAGTGAAACACTAGGAAACTTGACCCTTAAGGTGTTGAACTCAGTAAACCGATAGAATTGATTCAAAGTTTCAAGAATAAAATGTATAGTGTGAGAAGTACCATAGGGGTGCGGTTCAAAATTAAATTAACACAAGTTATAGAGAAAAAACGAGTTATAGAGAGAAAATCAGTTTAGTAGAATATTCATTGTGTTGCAAGGAAACTACGATGAAACTATTGAGATGAGTCCATCAATTATCTGCAAATGTAAATATGCGCTATACGCTCTATTAGTGCTTACGTCACAGCGCCATTTTTGTTGTGGTAGGCAAAGGTCGTGAATCCAAACAAATGTTTTCTCCATAAGAATTAGCTGAAACAGAAATAAGAAAAACACCCTAACCACAATATATAACAATAAATACTATATACGCATTTCGGCAAGTAAGTTGCCATCTTCAGTAGAATAACCTTAAAACTGAAAAAAAAGAGTGTTAAACGTAGCGTTTTTGGCTAAGGTAGACCTTAGAAGATATGCTCTTCACCAAATCGCCAGCGGGATAACACTAAATTCCTAACAACGAAATAAACACTTATATACTACTTAAACCTAGTGTGAAGTTTAGGGAACCGTGAAGCGTGAATACATGAAGCGTAAAAATAATGCTATTGTCACCATAAGGTATACAAACTGGACTGAGGGATTGGTCCATTGTCAGAATTCATTAATTTATTCTTATTTCTATATATATAAATACTTTTATAACTATCTAATTCTCTATAATTATTAACAGTTTTAATCAACTTAAGGTTATGTGCCGGCTCAGAATGACCTGTGCCCCAAATATGTCGGGCAACGCTAGATTTTTCGGGTCTGTTGAATCTAAAGTGGGAAATATGTTCCTTGTAACGAGTTGAAATTGAACGTCTAGTTTGGCCGATATATTTTTAGCGGAAATCGTTACAATTAATTTCATATATACCAGATTTATGTTCTACCTCAATTTTGTCCTTGGTGTTACCTTAAAGTGATTTTAATGATTTACATGATTTGAACGCTATTCGAAGAGAATGGTTTTTGAAGATAGCGTTCAGATTTCTAGAGGCTGAATGGTAAGGTAAACAAACAAATTTCTCACCTAGGTCTATTTGAGGTAGTAAGCTAGTGGTATCATAAATAAGTTTCCTAAGCCTATGTTTCTTAATTAGGTTGGCTATTATTTTCGAATCGAAGCCATTGTATGCAGCGATGCTTCTGATTAATCTAAGTTCTTTTTCATATCCATCCTTTGTAAGCGGGAAACTTAACAACCGATGGATAAGAAAATTAAAGGATGCCATCTTTTGTTGGAAACTGTGATTTGAATCCGCGGTTATAAACTTGTTCACATTGGTGTCTTTTCAGTAAATATCTATTTCTAAGTTATTATTATTCTTAATTACTAAAACTTCTAAAAATGGTATTTGTTCATTGTTTTCTTTTTCTATAGTGAATTTAATTGTAGGGAATTTCAAATTTAATTCTAATTAAAAATCGTGCAAATTACACAATTTGGTATTAAAAAAAACCGCGAAAATATCATCGACATACCTAATCCATACTTTAGGGAAATATTTAGATGATCTCTTAAACTCTATCTCAAAATGACTCATAAGCAGGTTCGCCATAAAATTGCTGTCATAGAGGTAAAATGTCCTTTTAAATATAGAAATATATTATTGGCACCGGCACTAACAAATGATGCATCATATATTTTAAAAATGCAAAATGTAAAAACTGTTATTAACACAGAGCATGATTATTGACATTAAATCCTATGGCAATTACATATAACAGGAAAAGATTTGTCGAAAAGGACTCAACTTGGCGAAATAATATAAATATATTAAAGGAATTTTTTATTAATAAATTTATTCCACATATTTATATATAAAAAGTAATATACTTGGATTCTGCTGAGAAGATTGGAGGAGAAATATAGCTTCAGTTGACTTCCAAAATCAAAGAAGTACTGCTTGTTAATCATTACGGCTTGGCGAATGGTTTTGATATGTAAGTGTAAATTGTACGTGTGTCTATTAGATTTGATACAAACTGCGTAAAGTAGATTAAGTATGTAATTCTAGTATATTTTTTCTATGAAGCCACGGTGATCTGTTGAAATACATGTGAAAATAATTCATTTTCAAATATCTTTGCAAAATTGTTTGAGATGCAGTCGATTCGTTTTATGTAGGCGAGAAGGATGAAAGCGCATTTACTGGGTTGGTCGAATTGTATTGTGCCCTTATTCCGCAAAAGTTGAAGGACCTCAGCAAGTAATAATATAGTAAGTATTAGACCTCCGATTATATATGTGTTAGAACTAGGCTAGGGGCACTTCTGAGGATAAAGTAACAAAGGGCAAGAAAGTTTTCTGCTTCGGGCGTGAGTTACAAAGCAGCTCTTAAAGGTATTAAGGTTGCAATAGTTTCTAAGGACTACCCGGTCAGCTTAGTGACTGAGGAAAATGTAAGAGCTATACAAGAGGCCCTGATGATGATGGTCATAGATAGGGCGCAGAAGGCGCCGAGGTTAGAATCCTCCCATCTTATGGACGGCTACTATGGAGTCATCTGTGCAGATGAGGACTCATACAACACTACGAGAGATTACTTGGAAAAGGAAACTGTTTGGAAACTCGTGAAGAGCGAGGAGCTGCCAAAACAGCAACGAGTATTAGCGTTTCTGCCAGAGACTAAAAAAGAGGATCTGACAGTGGGCTTGAAAAGACTCGAGAGGCAAAATCCAGGGCTTAAAGTGGACTGATGGATTAGCCGCAGTTTCAGATCTTGCGAAAAGGGCCTACATGTGGGCCTTCGGATTGACAAGGAGTCTGAGGAAACGTTGATGAGGACTGATTGAAGATCTTACTATCGCTTTCAGATGGCTAGCTTTGTAACCCTCGAAACAAGGAAAGATCAGAAACCGGTGATGCAGGATAAGGGTACTCTAGGAGAACCTCAGGCATCAACTTTTAGGGGATAGAATGTTGAAAATTCTCCAAATAAATCTTCAACATAAGAAAACAGCCAAAGCGGCATTTTGTCAAGGGACATTGGCTGAAGATATCGATATCTTCCTCATCCAAGAGCCACGGATAAGTAGAGGTGAGGTGGGAGGACTACAGATTTTGGGAAGAGAGCTCTGAGTGTCCATGGGGGTTATTGGAGACGACAATTGCGTCTCTATACCTACCTATTGACTCTCCAGAGCTACCAGGGCTTGATCTTGAGGTCTTGGTGGCATATACAAGTAAGAACAATCTGGAATTGATTATCGGCGCAGATACCAATGCTCATCATAAGGCTTGAGGCAGCAAGGATAAAAATTATAGGGGTAAGTCTCTCTTTAGCTATCTCTGTGGCACTGAACTTGACTATCTGAATCAAGGTGATAAACCGACATTTAAGACATCAAGGGGGGATTCAGTTATAGATGTAAACTTATGCATGTTGGGAATACGGGATATTGTAAGGGGCTGGCATGTATACGACGAGCCGTCGCTCTCTGATCATGCGTATATCCGCTATGAATGATGTATAGATTTAACGGAACCCAGACTACACAGGGATCCCAAGAGAACAGACTGGGGCTATTACAAGGAATACCTGTTAGCTGCAACCCGAAACATCTATCTTAGAATAGGGAAAGTGGAAGAGCTGGAGTTGGCTGTTGCATGGTTGCAGCGGACCATTCTTTCCTGCTATGAAAATAACTGCCCTCTTAGGGAGCGCCGTATAGCTAGTCGGGCTGCCTGGTGGAATACATAGTTTACGAATTTAAGGAAAGAAACGGGTGAAGAAGGGTGAAGAAAGCAGGTAATTGGGAAGCCTACAAGGCTCTCCTCAATAAATACAATGACAAAATCAAAGAGAGCAAAAGGAAGGCCTAGAGAAAATTCTGTGAGGACATCGAAGGTGTTCCTGACATGGCCGGAATTATCATAATTCTCAAAAAGTATCCTTCCAATGCAATTAGATCAATACAAAAATCGGACGGGAGGTGTACCAGTACCGTGGAAGAGAATTTAGGGTATCTTCTGGGGGTACACTTTCTAGGTTCGGAGCGTATGGATGATTGTGATACCAATCAAGTTGTCACCTCTTGGAGGGCGACTAGGAATGATTGGGAGATATCAAACGAGATCATCAAGCCCAATTTAATTAGATGTGCAATAGGATCATTTGAACTATATAAATCCGCAGGACCAGACCGAGTGTTTCCCAAGCTCCTTCAAGAGGGAATTGAGCAAATTATGGGTCGTCTATTGGAGATATTCAGGTCTAGCCATACTATGGGTTATATCCCTAGGGCATAGAGAGAATCTAGGGTATTGTTTATTCCGAAGCCCGGAAAAGGAACATATACCCACCCCAAATCATATAGACCAATTAGTCTTACCTCGTTTAATAATATAAATTTATTTAGCGACTGCTATGTATATGCACAATAAATTTTGAAAAATATAAATCATGATAGTTAGAACAATAACAGAAGACTTAAAAGTTTTCCCTAAAAAGCTCTATTATAAGGATCTTAAATCTATTCAAATTACCACTGGATTTCATGTGAGTAGGTAAACTATTAAACAGCTTCAATCCGTTCACAAACACATTCTTGGTTGTTTGCACCCTATTATAGTTTTCAATATAATAATCGTTGGTGTTTCTAGTTCCGTAGTTGTGAATTTGATCGACCGTTGTCAATTTGCCACTTAAGTAACGAACTTTAATTTGATAGATGAAAACTATTGTCTTATATACTATGTATTGTTTTACACTTAATAAACTTAAAGTTTCTAGCATCAGATTAATTGGAGTATATCTGTTACATTTTAATACTATTCGCAAAGCCTTATTCTGTAGTTTTTGGAGTTGCTGCATCACATTCCCATTTATACTAAATAAAATGGCAGAGCGAAAATCAAAATGTGGTGCTATTAAAGATTTAAACAACAACAGTCGGGCATACAGTGACAAATTATGACTAAATCTATTTAAGAAAAATATATTTTTGGAAATTTTATTTGATAGGTATTGAACGTGAGTTTTGAAATCTAAATTAGTATTCAATATTACCCCCAAATATTTGATATTCTCAACTCTGTCTACTTTCTTGGAGTCCATATACAAATCTATATCATTAAAATTCAATTTAGAAATCGTATATTTAGTACCAATTATCATGAACTTAATGTTACTGAAATTCAGTGCCATATTATTCTCACATACCCATTTATACAATTTATTTAATTGGACAGTCATGCTATCCACCATCTCCCTAATATCATCACCAACTTTATAGATCATGGTGTCGTCAGCAAACATACATATTTCGCAATTATCAACCGCTTTGACTATATCATTAATGTACAGAATAAACAATAGTGGACCTAACACTATTCCCTGGGGCACTCCGTATTTTGTAATAATCTTATCAGACATCTCATTTTTATATTTGACTACTTGATATCTATTACCTAGGTACGAATCAAACCATCCTATGCTAACCCAACTATTCCCATTTTATTTAATTTACACAACAACAAGGTTCTGTCAACAGTCTCAAAAGCCCTCTTAAAGTCTAAGAATACAATCAAAACAAACTTGCCTTAATCAATTACTTTCGCCCACGCATCTTTGCACTCATCACAACCGTTTCACGCGAATGATAATTTCTGAACCCCGACTGATTCGACTCAATTAGACAATTTTTTTCACAATATTCAATTAAATGGACTTTTACACACGTTTCCAAAACTTTTTCATATGTAGCTACTAAGTTAATAGGTCTAAATTCCTCATGTCGACACGTTCCATTAACCTTAGGTACTGGCGTCACATATGTCGTTCTCCAATCTTCAGGAAATTTACCAGTTCGAAGTGACGTATTTATAACATCGAGAAACCTGTCAGCAACTACTTCACAGGAATCTCTTAAAACGTTTGTTGATATTCCGTCACCTATCTCTCCAGTACACTTCACAGTTTTTAATATATTTTATGTTGAATATATATATATATTTTTTTTTTGTTTAATATACTTTATGTTGAAGACTATGGAAAAAAAATGATATAATTAAATATTAAAGAAGTGACTCTGAGTAGATCTCCTCTACACCCACTGCAATGGGCATACCAGATGGGAAAATCAGGTGAAGGTGCCCTGTATAGCTTGGTGAGAGGGCTCGAAAGGAGCCTATACTACAAGGAAATTGCAGTTGGAGTCTTCTTAGACATAGAGGGAGCTTTCGATAACACCTTGACGTCTTCCATTATTCGATCTTTAAGAGATCGAAAAATAAAGATCACCACATGCAACTGGGTTCATAACATGCTGCGTAGCAGAGTAGTTCATGCCCAAATGCAAAACAAAACGATCTCTATGAGGACAACAAAAGGGTGTCCTCAAGGACGCGTACTGTCACCACTACTATGAAGTCTAGTAGTGGATAATCTCCTCAGAACATTAAATGACCAGGGAATATGGACGCAGGGGTTCTCCAATGACATTGTCGTAGTGTCCCAGGAGAATTCCCGGGTACAGTGGCGAGCATCATGCGAAATGCTCTGCGAATTGTGGAAAGATGGTGCCTTGAGGAGGGATTAACTGTCAATCCTCAAAAAAACAAGTTGATAGCCTTTACCAACATGAGAAAATTAAATGATCTGGGCAGCGTAAGGCTGTATGGACAAGAGTTGTAACTAACCAATGAAGTGAAGTATCTAGGCATAACACTTGATGCAAAACTGAATTCGAGCAGACAGGACGACGCAGCTCTTCTGGAGATGCAGAAGAGCTGTTGGCAAGACCTGGGACTAAAACCAAATGTGGTACACTGGTTGTACACAACAGTAGTAAGACGAACGATTACCTATGGAGCAGTTGTCTGGTGGAAGAGGACGGAGCGGACATCGTCGGTGGCGCTCTTCACGACTCTCCTGTGACAGGCTCTGTTGGGAATCACAGGAGCTATGAACAGCACTGGAACCGCCTCCATGGAGGCCATTGTGAATCGCCCTCTGCTGGAACTATTTATAAGGGCGGAGGCAATGGCTGCGATACTGAGGCTGAAGGCCAATGACGTATGGTGTCCTAATAAGGTTATAGGGAGCCATACAGATATTACGGGAACTGTACTGAAAGAGCCGATATTTCAAATGCCGGCGGATAATATGACACATGATATTATGCTTACAGCTAATCTGAACATATTTATAGCGACCAGGGAACAGGCAAAAATTTGCTCGAGCGATTGTGGTGCCGGCACCTGGTACACTGATGGATCACAATCTAGTCAGGGGGCAGGTGCAGGCATATGGGGAATGTGCCCTAGAAGGAAGATATCGATATGTCTGGGGAAACATACAACGGTTTTCCCGGCCGAATTGTTTGCAGTCGCAGCTTGCACCGAGAAAATTCGGCAAGCCGGCTGCGCAAACAAAAAATCAACATAATGACTGATAGTCAGACGGATATTAATGCCATTATGAACCCAGGTACCAGGTCTAAGCTGGTGAAGAGCTTGTAAAGAGGTCCTCAATAAACTGGCACAACATAATAATGTGTCGCTGATATGGGTGCCAGGACATGAGCAAATTAAAAGCAATGAGATAGCCGACGAACTGTCCAAAGAAAGTACTAATAGGAACTTAATAGGACCAGAACCTATATGTGGAATCGCTTAGGATTCCGCTAAAAGGGAGATCTAGTTATAGCTAGAAAAAGAACATACAAATAAATGGAGGTTAACGGAAGGTTACCAAAACACTACTAAGGGAGCTGGACGGAGAGTTTTCAGCCAACCTAATTCGTAGTAACAAAAAAGAAATTAAAATTATTACCGGGTTAATAACCACATATTGTCCTTAAAGCATGGGCCTGGTTAGCGAGCCCTGGTGTAGGAGATGTAAAAAACAGGAGGAAATTAGCCTTCATGTAATATACACGTGTGAGGAACTGAAGGAACTCAGACGGAAAAATTTCAGGAGAGATCTATTGGATCCGTCGAGTGTACTCAAACTTCCCCTGAGGAGGATAGTGGCTTTTATCGAGGACACAAGACTAACAGTGTGGAACTGAGAGATCTATTGGGGATAGTACAAAGAGGAGTGTGTTTAAGTGTCTGGACGTTCTGGCGTCCAACCCAAAACAGAAGAAGAAGAAGAAGAAGATGTGTTAGAACTTATTTTTACTTCTATTTGATACTAATACTTGCCTGTTCACTTTGTCGTATCCATAAACCGAACGTGACCGATGCAGACATCGGCGTGTGTCGGAATTCGTCTAAGTAAAACGAATGAACTGTATAGGGCTATCGACTGTGATACGTAAGTTATATCTACTAACCATCCAAATTTATGCACAGAACAGATTTTATATACTTTATTTTCTAGTGTCGGCAAATCGCAGTGGTCAAGGCAAAAATGTAAATAATTGTTATAATATTATTCTACAGTCTCGAACTATAAAACTATATATCCCGTCTGGTCCGAAACAATGTGGTTACATGTGAAGAAAGTTGGTTTTATCATTAGGACCCTGAATTAAAGTCTCAAAATATGCAATGTAATCACATCTGTGAAAGGCGCCTGTAAAGTGATGCACTTATTTTTTCTTTTGGTAAATGGGTCATGACAATGTGATCAATGTTAGTACTATTCGAATACACTTCGAGAAACCCTAAAATAAAAATTAAAGAAAAAAAGGGCTGCTTTGTCAAGACATCGGTTGGATCCTGCATCACGACAAAGCTCCGGCCCACAAATCAGCGATTTGTTAACGAATACTCTTGAAGAATTGGGGGCGGAAATTATGGTTTACCCTCCTTACTCACCTCACTTTGCTCCATGTGACTTCTAATTGTTTCCTGAACTCAAAAAAGATTGAGAGGGCGAAAATTTGAGTCGAATTTAGAGCTCAGCAACAAGGTGATGGGTATACTAAATAGACTCTCAAAAAATGGTTTCTCAGATGTTTATGACAAGTTGACAAAACGATGCGACATGTGTATTGCACAGAATGGACAGTATTTTGAAGGATAGATGTTGAAGCTTTCTAAATAAATGTTTCATTTTTATACTACAGCGCACCAATTTCGTTATTTTCTTACATTTCCTCGTATATTTGTTTTATGCTAAAAAATGTGTTATATACATTTTTCAGAATAAAAAAAACGGTGATAACGTAATTAATGTAATTATTTAAATTGTTTAAAAGGAACCTGTATTTTGTGCCGTACGGTATGTTCCCTAGCACTAAAGTTATGAAACAAGATTACATAAATTAACAAATTCGATATAAGACAAATACAAAACAGGATGTCGAAGACGTTATAGGAGACACCAAATTACGTTTTTATTAATAATTTTCATTTACTCGTTTTTAATAAGATTGGTAATTTATAGGAAGGCTAGTCAACAGATGATAGTTTTAAATGAATATATTTTCTTGACATATACAAAATTAACGCTCACGATCTTTAAACCTATAGTATAATGTCTATTTCAATATAAACACCTGATAACTATAAAGATACTCAACTGTCAACCTATTACTTTATGTTGAGACTTCTGTTTCTATTAATTATAGAGCGAAAAAGGGTGAATGTCGTTTACTACTGTCGTTTATAGTTTTCCAGTTTGTGACAGAGAATACGTTGTGTATTTGTGTGTGTGTGTATGTAGTGGTGTCATATAACTTTGGTGGTTCTGACTTACCGGATATGGGCCTAACTAATGTCCCGGTAGAATGCCAGAAGCGCTGCCTCATTAGGAGGAATGCAGCGCTAAACTGACATGTGTTTCTTCAAATATTAATCATGTTTTTGGGCTTGTAATTAAAAAGGCTGCGTGTCTTTAATTAGGGGGTGTTTAGTTGTCGCTTGGCGAACAGTCCTGCTCGCATTCCGTCCTATGTACCGGACGATGTCCTTTTAAGGGTTCCTGCATCGATCCTGTGCTGGGATATTATTCAATCGAAACGACCTGATCGGCACGGCCGTTAAATTTAAAATTTCAAATTAAGGACAAATAAGCGACGTGTTACAGATAGCTTAGATTGTGAATTATTTGCTAATTAATGTTTATTGGAGCTGGAGAATGCATAGGTTTTCATAAACGTTTACGATGCGAAAAATGAAAATATATGGGTTGTGTACATACCATTTTAGGTCACCGCTTTTTTTAATGATATATCTTCGATTAAATCTTTAAATTGAATTGCATCGTAAACATTTGAATCGAAATGTTCTTCAGAAAGAAAGAAATAAAAGTTCACGTAAATACACAAATCCCTAATAGGCGTTATTATTTTAACAAAACATTCCTCAAATTGAATCTGATCTTACACTTATGCATTCCTGTAATAAAGTGAAATTCAAAATTTAGATTACAAGCGTACACTGTGAAACCTAATGAAGATATTTCAATGTACCGAATCCAGCACTTTACATCTTGCTATAGTTGTAATCTCATTCCATGTTATTTCCAATATTTGCTTATTTTTGCTTATTTTTCTATTTCAGACCTTTTTGGGTCTTCATTCTTTCTTTCCTACCTCCTATTTTATTTTACCTGAATGTTGTTCTTCGTCGTTGCTAGATAGTCGAAGTTTTATCGCCAGATTTGTAACCACTTAAATAAATCAATTTTTGTGGTCAATGTTTTTGACGGAAGAAAATGGCAATTTGATATACGAGGCATGTTTTTTAAGTAAGTACCGTTTTGAAATTAAAAAAAAACGTGCAAAGATATCTCAATAATTTTATTTTTACATGAAAGCCTGTACCTTAATCTACTTTTCTACATAATTTCCTTCAATATTGAGGCACTTGTCATAACGTTGTACCAGTTTATGAATACCCTTCTCATAGAAGTCTGCTGCCTGACTTGTTAACCACTGCATCACAACTGTTTTGACTTCGTCATCGTCTTGAAGACGCTGGCCGCCCAGGTGATTCTTCAAGTGCAGGAACAGATGGTAGTCACTGGGCGCCAGATCAGGACTGTACGGAGGATGATCTAGAGTTTCCCATTTAAAAGATGTGATGAGATCTTTGCTCTGATTAGCCATATGCGGACGGGCATTGTCATGCAGCAAAACGATGCCCTTGCTCAACTTGCCTCGTCTTTTGTTCTGTATTGAACGGCGCAGATTTTTCAAGGTCTCACAATAAGCTGCTGCATTGATTGTCTCATTACGAGGCAGAAATTCCACAAGCAATACTCCTTTTCTGTCCCAAAAAACTGTGCACAGGATTTTCCGGGCAGAAATTGTTTGCTTTGACTTCACTTTTCCGGGTGAATCTGAATGCCGCCATTCCATGGACTGTTGATTTGATTCAGGTGTGACGTAGGCTACCCATGTTTCATCGCCCGTAACAATTTGGCTCAAGAAATCATCACCGTCGTTGCGGTACCGCTCAAGGAAAGTCAATGCACTGCCTGAACGTGTGGTTTTGTGCACATCCGTCAACATTTTCGGTACCCAACGTGAGCACAATTTTCGGTAATTCAAGCGCTCGCTCACAGTGCCATACAAAACACTACCCGAAACATTAGGAAAGCCATCACACAAGGAGGACATCGTAAAGCGTCTGTTCTCTCTCACCTTATTGTCCACTTCCTGCACCAAACTTTCATTAACGACCGAAGGACGCCCACTCCGTTGTTCATCATGCAAATTTGTGCGGCCATCTTTAAATGCTCTCACCCACTTTCTTACCATTCCATCACTCATAATGTTTTGTCCGTAAGCTGCACAAATCTCACGATGGATATCGATCGGTTTTAGGTCTTTAGCACTAAGAAATCTTATAACAGCCCGTACTTCACAGTCGGCGGGACTCACGATTATCGGAGGCATCTTAAACACTCAGTAAACAACGTAAACAAGGTAGAATCAGACTGTAATGGCGTCAGTGCGTAGGCAAGAGATGTAGGTCCCCGGTGCGCATACGCAGAACGCCGACCGCAGCGCTGCGGTCGCGGTGTGGAAAACGGTACTTACTTAGAAAACATGCCTGGTGTGGTGATTATTTTAAGAATTTTTTTCAAAATTATGTTGTCTATTCTCTATTTTGTTCAGAACTGGCTTCATTTTTAATCTAGCTAGATCCAGTTTCAGTATTTCGCAGTCTATTCCATTTCGTCGCATCTAGTATTTGCCATTATTTTGGCTTTCAATAATTCAATGAATACTTAGAATTATCATCCATATATCATCATTTCTATTTTATTTTTAAAAACCAACTTTAGCATAAATAATCTCGTGAATACACATTAATACAGATATTATAAGCATCGAGCGTATGTATAATTCGTTGATACAAATATGCATAAAGCGTATTTGTATTTGTACACATGGACATACACCAGATATTTAACCAGAATTCACTTCAACCATAGGTACACGCGTTTCTGTCTTACGACGTCATCAGTACGGTTTTCATGCAATGGCTTTGCCATTCTAGGAGAAACCGCTTTTATTGGTGTAGCTTCTTTTGTTCGTCAGATGTCACGAGATTGTTGAAGTGAACGCTGGTTAAATACTTGGTGTATGTCCATGTGTACAGACGCAGATATGTTTTATGCATATTTGTATTAATTAGTATTCACAAATACTTGATCTGTTTACACATCGGTATGCTATTTTTTTGGGTATATTTAACCATCTCGCTACCTGTTAATGTACTAAATAATTACACGTATTTCTTTCCCTTCTAGAAGCGGCATAGCCGTTTATGAGAAAGCGCTTTTACTGACAGGCCTTTCTTGTCCATCAGATGTCACGAGATATCTTTTGTCAGCTGGCGGTATAAGATTGTGTTTACTTTGCGGGTGCGAATCTTCAGACGTTCCTTCATTACTGCACTGAAGATGTAGTCAGATCGAAACGCATGTGTCTGTATGTTGAAGTGATCATTGGTTAAATACGTTGTGTATGTCCATATACAGGCTGATTCATTTTCGGCCCTCACCATGGGGATCTCTCTTATTATTGGAGATAGAGTATAGGTTTAAAATTGGCAAAGTTGTTAAATTTTGTGTTTCTTATAAATCCGTGAAGAAAATAGACCTGTGACAAATGACCCTCGTTATTTGAAAAAAAAACGCGAAAACCCAATTTTCTTCTTTTACCTGTAGCACCGACATTTGGCCTTGTAGGAAAAAATAAAAACACATCCTTGTGGCCATTTCTAAGCCTCTATTCAGTGGTGTACTCTAAATATTTATATGACGTTTTGTTTCTTTCTGGCCATCATCAACTATCAAATTTCTTATAGGCGCCATATTGGATTTAGACATCTTCAAAGAGAGTTTTTTTTTCTGATTTCAACCATGTACCACATGCTGACTATAGTTTTTGACATTAAGTTTTATTTGAAAGAATAAATTATAAGATTAAATAAGGTAGCCTTTGGAATTTCAATCTGTCAAACATTTCATTTATTGTTCATTAATAATACAAAAATGTCATACACTAACGAAGAGAAACGAGATATGATAAGTATTTTTTATTCTTCGAAACGAAATTCAACAGTAGCGAGTACAAGATAACAAAAACATTAATAAAAATACATAGAAAAGTAAACAATAAACAATTACAGTACCTAAATGTTCAATTATCGCCATCTTCGGTAATGCACAATTGGGCACGCCTTCTGGCATTTTATACTGCCCTTTGTATAGTTCTTCTAGGAACTGCATCGAAGGCATTCTGAAGTCTGTCTCGTAATTCTTCAATGTTTTGTGGCGCATCTACTTTATAAATATTATTTTTAACATATCCCCATAAAAAAAAATCTAGCGGACTTAAATCAGGTGATCTCGCAGGCCATTCAACAACTCCCCTATTTCCAATCCAACGGTTTGCAAACTCTTGATTTAAGAAATTTCTAACAACAGCTGCATTGTGTGCAGGTGCGCCATCTTGTTGCCACCATAAATATTGTAATTGATTTAATGGGATATTGTCGTCAAGATAGTGAGATACGTATGTACGTAAAATGTTTAAATATCTTTCTCCATTTAAATGTTCTTCATACATAACTAGTCCTAAGAGAAGATTTGCCAAAATACCCATCCAAACGTTTATTCCATAACGATGTTGTGGTCTTCTAGCCCTGTTTCGTCGGGGATTTTGTACTGCCCAATAGTGCTCCGTATTTCTGTTGAACATTCCAGAATTTGTAAATTTTGTTTCATCTGACCAGATGATTTTGCTTAAAAAATTTTCGTCATTTTCTATCCTTCCCATTAACCAATTACAATATTCTAGCCTTCTCAAATTATCTCCAGGCAGTAAAGAGTGACTAACATGGATCCTGTATGGTTTAAACCTACTTTTATGTAAAGTTCTCCAAACTCTGGACTTTACTCTGGGCACAAATTTAATTCTGACGCTACTTCGCGTGTAGAAATTGATGGATTATTATTTATCTATAAAAATACAAGATTAACATGAAATTTGAAAACATGCTTTTAATTTACCATTTGTAAAATATCTTGTCGATTTTCATTTAAATTCCTATTGTCTTGATCATTACGCGGCTTAGTAAACGATCCATTCTCGACCAAATCTCTGTCGAGATCTAGAAAAATGGTACGATGAGGCTGTTGTCGTTCTGGATATAATTGTAGATATCTTATACTCGCTACTGTTGAATTTCGGTTCGAAGAATAAAAAATACTTATCATATCTCGTTTCTCTTCGTTAGTGTATGACATTTTTGTATTATTAATGAACAATAAATGAAATGTTTGACAGATTGAAATTCCATGGCTACCTTATTTAATCTTTCAAATAAAACCTAATGTCAAAAACTTTAGTCAGCATGTGGTACATGGTTGAAATCAGAAAAAAAAACTTTTTCTAAAGATGTCTAAATCCAATATGGCGCCTATAAGAAATTAGATGGTTGATGATGGCCAGAAAGAAACGAAATGTCGTATAAAAATTTAGAGTACACCACTGGATAGAGGTTTAGAAATGGCCACAAGGATGTGTTTTTATTTTTGCTCTATAAGGCCAAATGTCGGTGCTACAGGTAAAAGAAGAAAATGGGGTTTTCGCGTTTTTTTTTTTTTAATAACGAAGGTCATTTGTCACAGGTCTATTTTCTTTACGGATTTATACAAACACAAAATTTAACAACTTTGCCAAATTTAAACCTATACTCTATCTCCAATAATAAGCGAGATCCCCATGGTGAGGGCCGAAAATGAATCAGCCTGTATACAGATACATGTTTTTAACATATTTGTTAATTTGTATTCACAAATAACTTGATGTGTTTATACAACGATATGATAGTTTTTTGATGAATAATCTTGTTGATATTATGCTCATCGATATCAAGTTATCAGTATTTTCAAATTTTGCTTTTAAATATTTTGCATTTTCAGTTCATTTTCACTTTTGTTTATTTCATTGGCCTATATTATAAAACATGAAATGATTTCATAAAAGTTATAAATGTTTATATTGTATAAATATTAAATTTAAAAACATAATTTCGATTAGGGGGCTTATTCTATGCCCTACGCATTACGTCTGTCATTTTGTAAATTTGTATAACTTGTATACAAGCTATAGAATGACAAGTACACTACTCCATAACGGATATTTCTTTAAAATGTGGCATGAACGGATACTTTAGAATACATATTCTCAAATATATACAGTTGCGAGATTTAGTATCGTTACGAAAAGTAATAGAAGAGAGCGGAACTAGCCTGTAGTCGAAAAGTAATAGAGGAGAGCAAAACTAGCTCGTAGTGTTAAATTCAATGCTTTAACGCAAAATCGAACTGGAGGACTACATAAACCTCAATAAACACCTTGCATCTAGTTAGAATAGGAATTATTTCGTAGAAACTATATTAGTGTAATTGTTAGATACGATACGTAGTCGCCGCTTCATAGAAATATTTTAGTATGCTGTTACAATATTTTAACGAATGGTGTATACCAGTATATATAACCGTAGTGGTATCGCTGTTTTATGAGCGCGCGTGACTCGCACAGCAAAGAAATAATAGAATTTTCATGTGTGTGACTTCGAGGACACTATCTTCTAGTCTCCCGAATAGTCCAGGTATTTGTAACTGTTGCCGCTGTGTTAATTGGCATCGAGAAAATTTACACTGAAAAATTCGTGGCTTACATAACGGCAGACAGTTGATTAATTTACCGTTACAGTTGATTAATTTATGTTTGGGTAGACGTTATTGACTAGGGCGAAGATTAATTAGCCCCATGGAAAAGCTGTGGGTGAGTAGTTTTCCCGCTAATTTTCTTCGTCTACTGAGAATTGCTATATGTGTTGTTAATCAACGGAAGTGGAGAACCTTTTCGAAATAAATTCAAAGAACATGTGTTCTGGAAATCACTGTGAGAACTACATGTCCCTGAAACGCCTTCGTTGCAGTAGGTGAACTTCGTGCAGTAAGGAATAAAAAGCAAGGCTGTAAGGTAGCGTCAATCGTATTTACACCGTTACAATTGATTTCTCATCACTCAAAACTTACAACGTGCCTTAACAAAATTTAGCTACATGAAATATTAAGAATAATTAAGTCATTTTGTCTTAACCTCCAGTAAACTCTTCTATTGCATATTATATTAAGTTAGTTTGTATTAAATTATATTTTCTTTGTCTTAGACATTCGTTGATTTCGTTTTCGTAATAACAGTAGTGACGTTAATAGTAACTTTCATACTTTTTTTAAGTCTCGAACGACCAATAGATTCGTAAACAGTTTAACAATAAGTTTACTATTGTTTTTACGATTTTGTAAGAAAGAATTTAACAGTTACAACCACCTGAACTTTAACAGTTACAAACACCTGAACTATCCGGGAAACTGGACGATAGTGTTCTCGAGGTCACACACATCCAAAGTCTATTCTTTTTTTTTTGAGCGAGTCACGCGCGCTCGTAGAACAGCGATGTATTTAATATTTACGAAGAAGTAATTTAGTTTAATCAAAAATTTGTTGATTCAAGTTATATAAGAATTTTCCTGTTCAAGACTGCCTTTCATTTCTTCTTTTTGATATATTTTTTTAAATAGCGTCATAAGTTACGTAGCTCTAACAATACGTACATAAGGTTTAATTTTCGATTGTGAATGCGTACACCAGAGACCTCTCGTAACGTATGCCGCCTACTTTTTTGGTACTATAATAAATACAAACTGGTGAATATACACTATCGTACAAGAGTTTGGCTCTTGATTATTGCATTTTCAAGTTATAGTTAAAGTATGTTGATTAGTAATTGTTTATTTATTTAGATTATTAGATACTTTAATTTAATCATATACAGGGCTTCACTCTTTCAGTTTTGGTTGGAACATACTACGCTTTTCTGTACTATTTCCTTAATATTGTACATTTTATTAACACCGAAGATGTTTATAATAAACTTGATTCTTTTCCTTTAACGAAGAACGTTTCATTTTACTTATATTATCTCCTGTTTTTCTGAAATTACTTTAGTCCTTCCCTGGTGAGTTTATTGGCATGAATATGAACTTCACGTGACGTATAACCTCTACAACAAGCAGCTCTTAATTCGCGGTGGTGCATGACTTTCTTCACTGAGTTCTACGCCGTTGACACTGGATGGCTGCTTTGTCAACTTAAGATAACCCCACTAACACAAAGTAAGTTCTAGGAGGGTCTCTGTATTGGCCAACATTATAATAAAGCCAGTTTTCGTGAACTTTTATTGTTGCACATTGCGTGTAGCAATGCATGTCATTTATATTTAGAAAAATGTTTTCTTCAGATCTGTCATGTTAATATAATTCTACTTCGTTTTCACTGCATTTTGCTATACATTTTACATATACATTTCTAACCATTTTAGGTTCCTACATATTTTAAATAATTATAATTATGCAAATTTAAAATTAATTTCTTCAAAATAAATTCTTATAATAGGAAATTGAACTAATGATTCACAGCTGGCATTAAACATAATAAAAAACGGATTAGGCATGGAGAACGTCGATCCAACGTGGCAAACTCTACTGAACTCTACTACGAAAAGCAACGCCCATGCGACCATGCGCTTGACTCATTGTCCCCAGCCAATAGCAGGCACCATCTGACCCGGTCCTCCCTATATAATTTGTGCCGATCTCGGTCTTAGCACGACATTCTCACTGCGTCTTCTGATCCAGCAGTTCCAGTTGAGATAACTTACGACGAAATATCGTCAAGCGAAGCCGGAAGAAATGGCCGGGCGAATTATCACATTAACGAAATTAATAGTGAATCCCAAATCGATTGAACTCTGGCCACCTGAACTAGTTCAACGAACGCAGGCAATAATTGATGAAACACACAGCGAAAGTGGCATACAACAACTTCTACAGACATCACCGAGTATCTTCGCTGTAGACCCGGATCAACCGAAAATACAAGTCAGGATAACAGAAAACAATACCGAACCACCCAAAGAAGAAAAAAAACACCGCCGAACAAAAAACAACTTGAAAACAAAACTGATGACTTTATATACCCGAAATTTATAAAGAAGCCGAAAACAGACGAAACAACTATACCGATCGAAACAAAAAATTCATACAACGCCCTCGAAACCAAAACCGAGGAAAAAATGGAAGAAGAAACAACCGAATTCACCCCACAACCATCAACATCAGACAGCACACCCAGGGTAAGTGACAAAACAGCCACCACACAAAACACAAACACCGAAACACGCAATACACAACACAAAATCGCACCTATAATAATAACAGGAAAAGACAAATGGGCACATATACGACTAATACTCAAAACACACAATATTAACACCGTACAAAACAAACTTGTGAAACCTGGTATTCACATCGAACCGAAAACTGACGAAGACTACCGAAAACTTAAACACATACTCGACAAAGAACATATACAATTTTACACTTTTCAATTGAGAAGCGAAAAAACACTAAAGGTAGTTATGCAAGGCATTCCTACCTTTATCACAGACACTGACATTACAGACGACTTGACTGACAAAGGCTACCCGACATTAAAAATCAAAAGAATGAACGGCAAACACGGCATACCGCCACCAGTTGTATTAATCGAACTAACGAGACAGTACAAATCTATTTATAACATACACGACTGTTGCGGACTCACAATTAAAATCGAACAATTAAACAAACGGACAGACATTATACAATTCCACAAATGCCAGACTTTCGGACATCACCAAAAAAACTGTAATGTAAACTACAAATGCATGAAATGCGGAGACGAACACTCGACACACCTATGTACAAAGACGAAAACAACCCCACCAAAGTGTGCAAACTGCGGTGGTCCTCACCTATCCACATTCATAAACTGCCCTAACAACCCAAACAACCCTTTTTTTTTTGGTGTGTGTAGGCGGGGTTGGTTGTCTTCTACTGAAACAAGACCACACCCAAACCTAAATACATACCAGCACCACCCCCAACAACTAATCCCTGGACACAAAAACAAAAAAAACACAAAACTTAACACAATTGACGAATTAGCACTTGCCTTAGGCAATATGCTAATAACATTACACTCGACAAACGCAACAAAAGAACGGATACAATACTTCGTAACGCAAACACAGACAATAATAACACTTTACAATAGCAAACATTAAATACACACATAACTGAAATGCAAAAAAAAAATACGATGATGACCAGTAAACGAACACATATGACTTAAACGCAAAAAAAGCGACTAACACACAGACTACACACACACAACACAGGACCGTACAAAAACACACAAAAACACACGATTATTTATTAATCAGACACAAACACGTCACAACCCTGGGAGATACGAAACAGTGGAGTGGAAATGGAGGCAACTTCGACCACAAAACAATAATCAAAGGACTCATATATACGGTCTTAGCATTCTTCCAGCTGCTGCGAAACGACGAACATCTACGTAGAGCCCTAAGGATGTCTCTTGAAACAGTGGACGAAACGTTGGCAATTACGCCTAACTCGACGCGGTAGAGAACAACCGTGGAAACCTACACTCCTTTTTCCATTTATGAAAATTGGGTTCAAATATGTGTATGGTGGTATTATATATTTAAAACTTAACTGCATGTAATAAACTAAACTATTGAACGTTGCATATATATATATATATATATATATATATATATATATATATATATATATATATAATAACTTCGTGACCTTGGTATGATATGGTAAACCTAATCAGTAGGCGATTAAAGGTCTGTATATTACTTCAAAATATATGTATTTAAAAAACTCTACATGTTTCGGCTGTATACGCCTTTATCAAGAGAATACAAAATATGAATTCATATTTTGTATTCGTGTATTAGTGAATTACGTAAGAATTATTAATCGAAAACTATAGTCTAGAAGAATGAACACGAGATGACTCCTGTGCTACAATACCCAAAGAGATCTGAAATGAAAATGTTAAGGACAGTAATAACTTGGTTTACCGCATGCCAAACCGGAAAATATCCTAATCAATTTTAAGATAAAGATTCGTATTAATACTGGTACAAATGAACCCAATTACCAAATAACTGTTTACACTAGATAAACTTTATATATTTATTGAGAACTCCAACGCCATCTAGCAGGCGTAAAATATGAACTAAACCAAAGTTTCCTACATCAACGTACAATATATCGCATTTTAATTAAAATTAAATCAACTAGAAAATTACTAGAATGAAATTTCTAATTTTAACTAACAATAGGATAAATATCCGGCAGAGAAAATATTAAAAATTTTAGCGATGATATACAGGTCCATTCAAAAGTTATAGAATAAATGGCTAAACATGATCAACGGCGATTTCAACCCGTTACAGTACATCTTACCCCAAAGAGCAGGAAACGATCAAGTGATATGTTGACAAAAAGTAATGAGACTTTATTTTTTAAAAATACGCGCGCTTTATATCTCGATATATATATATATATATATATATATATATATATATATATATTGAGGTAGGTCAAGCTAACACTCGGGAATGCCTCAGTGAGCAAAAGACAGAATTTTAGAATGTATAAATATATAAGTTCTAGAGTTATTTAAAATATATCAAAAACTGAATTCTTCACGTGCTAAATCAATAAAGTTGATTTCGCGTATTTAATTATTTTAAAAAGTCATTCTCACATTTATAATTTATATCATTTCATTTTGTATCAGTATTTTCATTTCGATAATTGGTATTACAAAAATATCAACTTAATTGATTAATTATTAATGACGCCATTTATTTAGGCATAACTGTATATTATTTGAATTGTTTACCGCGGGAAAGTTTCCTACAATAAAAACAGCATTATGTACTATATTTGACATTCAAACAACAAACATTTTATCATCAAAATAGATTAAATATTTATTACTACTTATAAATATATTTAAAATTATTAAATTGTCATTTTTATAATAAAAATATGTCGAGATTAATTGAATACATGCCGATGGACGAATCAAAATTGGGATACGAAAAAAAAAGAAAGTTAGCGTTACTAGAAATATGGCGATTAAAAAAAACACCTCGAAATACTGGAGTGTCCCTCTGAAAGCAATAAGAAAAATACAAATAATTTGAATAAAACCATACGTCCGTTTTAGAAAAAAAACTTACCAATATTCCCAGCTCCCGTTTAACATTTTTTTCAAGACCATACGAACACCAGTGTTGAAGATATCGCCGGGTGCAGTTTGCCGGGAAGAGGTTCGTTGGACCGGACATCTAACTGGGGTGACGCCGTTCAATTGCCGCTGAAAGAACCTTGCCTTTACAGACCTATAAGTGATCCCGTACACCAATTTTCCTGTCCAGATTACTTAAGTATTCTTATAATCTCCTATAAACATTGAAAACGACAAATTAATCAACATATTAATAAAGAATACATCATATTTTCTACATCTGTTAAGATAATAATTATTAATGTCATAATATAAGATCTAGGTATTCTATTTCTAAGATAAGGAAGAATACAGTTTTTTTTTATTTTATTTTATTTTATTATTATTCAGTAAATTTATTATTCATTAATTTATTTATGTCACATGTAGTGTTTATTTAAATTAATCTAAAAGTTTCACCATATTTGTTTAATCACGTGACATGTTTGATATCAAAAATTCTTTACATTAGTATATTTTTCACTTACCTGTTATATTTGGATAATCAGTTCATTAAAGTTGTTATTCATTAATCCGATCTCGACCTTTTTATTTTGTAGTATAGAATATAAACGAAACAAACAGTCTATCACTTTAAAATCAGTGAATTTTATGAGTGTTTGATTGGAGATACCGAACTTGCACTATTAAATTTGGACATATCTCAATGCCCTATCACAAGAGTCAACATTGTTCTTGAGTTTAGCCGGATCTTAATCACAACTTACGCCCACTAATTAATGCTTATAAGAAATCTTTACATCCGAACAACTTTTTAAGGTTAATGTTATGGAGTTGTTTACTAGCATGTAACTTTGTATCATGCGCATATAATTAAGCATTGTGCAACTCCATCTATATGTTATTTGAAGTAACCTGATTAAATTTAAAATTGATAATTCACAAAATTTAATATAAAAATTACCAAGATAATTACTTTTAACTTAGAATCTTTGTATTTACAAACTGTTGAATATTTTATAGCTCTTCCGATTCGTTACAATTGGCACCGCAACGTGTAGGCCCAAGAAAACGTGCCCAATCAAACACGAAATACAAGATAAAACGAGAGAGAGGATAAATTAAAAACTGTATTCTTCTAGATTTATTTAAGTTACATAATATTTTTACACTTGTGAATCTGTATTTTGCTTTTTGTGGTCATTTTTGTGTGATAGGATGCTGACTGGTACCCAGGCACAGGATTTGTAAGTTCGTTTCTTAAAAGGGGTTATTGTTCTCATAATAAACATTTAAATAGAAAAATCTATAAGTTTAAAACGAAAATGATTTTATGAGATAAAAAATTATTTACACAATTTATTCGCAGATTAAATACTATTATTATAATATATAAATCGGAATAATTAATATACTAATATAAATCATAATAAAGGTACTACAGTATACATATTTACAATGATTATAACAATATGGACAAACGTACAAGGAGCAAGTCAAGGGAAAATATTATGGAAGGCAGAGGAGAAGAGGCAGATCAGGGTGATGCTACCACTGTTATACTACAACCAGAACCACCAAAAGAGGAGGTGCTTCTGAATCTTAGTTCCTTGACGGCTATTTTATCTAATTTAACCCAAAAATTAGAATCAATGGAAACTAGTAATAAAACAAATAATGAAAATTTTAAACAAATTATGATAGAGAACAACCAAAAACAAGAAGAAAATAACGAAAAACAAGAGGCTAACTTAAAACAATTTATAGTCGACAACAACAAAAATATGGAAACGAATTTAGCACTAAAATTAGAAATTAATAATGAAAATTTCAAACGATTAATCACAGAAAATAACATAAGATTAGAGACAAATATTAGTTTAATAGAAGCTAACATTAATAGCAAATTAGAACAACTCAAACAGGATAAAGAAGAAATAAATATTAAATTGAATAATGATGATTATATATATGGATTGGAAGTAAAAGAAGATGGAATAGGAATGCAGAATGTAGAAGAAATGGAAGTTAGAAAGGAATTAAATACCCTCAGAACAGTAAATAAGTTAGAAAACATAGAAGAAATAATTAAACAACAAAATATACCATATCATATGATCCCACCGAAAGATACATACGTGAAACATTAAAGTATCTCAGAATTTTACTAGATGAAAATCATAATCGCTGGGCTAGACATCTTTCACAAATAGAATTTATTTTGAACAACACCCCCAGCACAGTACATAATCACTGTCCAATAACAATTTTTACAGGAGAAGCACCACATAGACCTTGGGTAGAGCCAGAGTTAATAAATTTATCGGAACGTACGGAAGAGGTCAGACAAAAATTGATAAAACGAAAAAATAAATGGGAGAAGAAACAGAATGACTATAGCAAGAAATACAAAACGTATGAATTAGGTGATCGAGTTATAGTTAAAAGCTTAAGAGTGTCCAATGCAAAACAGAAAATCATGGGTAAACTACTGAAGGCCTATCAAGGTCCATTCATAATAAATCAGAAATTAGGCTATAATACATATGAACTAATCGAGCCTAACACCGATTATATAAAGGGGAGATATCATATATCAATGTTACAAGATTATACAGTAACAACAGTAGAAACTAATTTAAATAAAAACTAAACACATATAAATTTAATACTAACAAATCAATATTAATACTTTCATATAGTTAAAATATAATATACAGTTACACTTGAGAGACAAAAGGGGGTAGTTTACAGTTCGAAATACCAAAACATTGTAAGACTAACAGAAAATTCATATACAAATATTTCTATACACAAACACAGGCGAACTTTATTTACAATAAAAGGAAAATTTATAATAATTAGAGCTTGTGAACCAAATGATTAATAAACTATCATCGAAAGAGAACATTTTCTGAGACAAAAGCTGTTTTAATTTATATAGAATGGTAAAGACAAACTTAGAAAGAGCAATTATTAAAAGTTTATGCACAAATATTAAATTTATCGATGGGGAAAACATGACAATTATAAACATGTTAAAGGTAAAATAAAAAAAAAGGGAAAGATTAAATGTATTAGAATGAGAAAAATAGTATGACCAGAATGAGTATAGGTATGTTGAGTATGTTAATTAAAAATGGAATAGGATAAGATAAAATAAAGTAGAAAGGTATTAATATAATATGGGGATATAAAGAAGATATAAATAAATGAATTATTATTATAAATATGAATATATAGAAATATAGACGAAAATGTCTTATAATGGGGAATTTAATTATGTTATAAGGGATGGTATTTTAGTAAGAAAAGAGTAGGATTTTATTGTGAAGATATGTATTTAATATGAAAGAATTATTTATTGTGCAAACTAAAACTTATATTAATATATGAATTATGGAAAAGATTAATAATAATAACTTGTGTAAGAAATGTTAAGCAGGTACCATTACCCCAAGCTAAACTACATAATAATCAGAAAATCTTCACTTATAATAACCAGAATAATAAACAAGTTTTTTTTTTTTTTTTTTTTAAACAGTAAAATAAAGTCTACAGTTCGCAAAACATATCATTTGGAAAGTATAATAATGAACATAAATATAATATACACATAAATAGAACAATAATGTCAAAATAACATATAATGATATGTACAAACTAACATACAGAAATAAATTTGTTATACAAACACTGATAGAAACCGAAAATAATATAACATAATACATAATAGGTATAATACAAAACTATAATCAAAAATAGATAAATAAAATTATATGTGTCAGAACACTGAACTATAAAAACTCAAAGAATAATTTGGATAAGCCTTTTTGCTTAGTCAATAACGGCTTACCAAATTACTGGGGAATTTGAGGTAGGTCAAGCTAACACTCGGGAATGCCTCAGTGAGCAAAAGACAGAATTTTAGAATGTATAAATATATAAGTTCTAGAGTTATTTAAAATATATCGAAAACTGAATTCTTCATGTGCTAAATCAATAAAGTTGATTTCGCGTATTTAATTATTTTAAAAAGTCATTCTCACATTTATAATTTATATCATTTCATTTTGTATCAGTATTTTCATTTCGATAATTGGTATTACAAAAATATCAACTTAATTGATTAATTATTAATGACGCCATTTATTTAGGCATAACTGTATATTATTTGAATTGTTTACCGCGGGAAAGTTTCCTACAATAAAAACAGCATTATGTACTATATTTGACATTCAAACAACAAACATTTTATCATCAAAATAGATTAAATATTTATTACTACTTATAAATATATTTAAAATTATTAAATTGTCATTTTCATAATAAAAATATGTCGAGATTAATTGAATACATGCCGATGGACGAATCAAAATTGGGATACGAAAAAAAAAGAAAGTTAGCGTTACTAGAAATATGGCGATTAAAAAAAACACCTCGAAATACTGGAGTGTCCCTCTGAAAGCAATAAGAAAAATACAAATAATTTGAATAAAACCATACGTCCGTTTTAGAAAAAAAACTTACCAATATTCCCAGCTCCCGTTTAACATTTTTTTCAAGACCATACGAACACCAGTGTTGAAGATATCGCCGGGTGCAGTTTGCCGGGAAGAGGTTCGTTGGACCGGACATCTAACTGGGGTGACGCCGTTCAATTGCCGCTGAAAGAACCTTGCCTTTACAGACCTATAAGTGATCCCGTACACCAATTTTCCTGTCCAGATTACTTAAGTATTCTTATAATCTCCTATAAACATTGAAAACGACAAATTAATCAACATATTAATAAAGAATACATCATATTTTCTACATCTGTTAAGATAATAATTATTAATGTCATAATATAAGATCTAGGTATTCTATTTCTAAGATAAGGAAGAATACAGTTTTTTTTTATTTTATTTTATTTTATTATTATTCAGTAAATTTATTATTCATTAATTTATTTATGTCACATGTAGTGTTTATTTAAATTAATCTAAAAGTTTCACCATATTTGTTTAATCACGTGACATGTTTGATATCAAAAATTCTTTACATTAGTATATTTTTCACTTACCTGTTATATTTGGATAATCAGTTCATTAAAGTTGTTATTCATTAATCCGATCTCGACCTTTTTATTTTGTAGTATAGAATATAAACGAAACAAACAGTCTATCACTTTAAAATCAGTGAATTTTATGAGTGTTTGATTGGAGATACCGAACTTGCACTATTAAATTTGGACATATCTCAATGCCCTATCACAAGAGTCAACATTGTTCTTGAGTTTAGCCGGATCTTAATCACAACTTACGCCCACTAATTAATGCTTATAAGAAATCTTTACATCCGAACAACTTTTTAAGGTTAATGTTATGGAGTTGTTTACTAGCATGTAACTTTGTATCATGCGCATATAATTAAGCATTGTGCAACTCCATCTATATGTTATTTGAAGTAACCTGATTAAAGTTAAAATTGATAATTCACAAAATTTAATATAAAAATTGCCAAGATAATTATTTTTAACTTAGAATCTTTGTATTTACAAACTGTTGAATATTTTATACCTCTTCCGATTCGTTACAATATATATATAATAACTTCGTGACCTTGGTATGATATGGTAAACCTAATCAGTAGGCGATATATATATATATATATATATGTATATATATATATATATATATATATATATATATATATAGGTAAACTTAATAAGTCGGCGATTAAAGGTCTGGTTTACTTCAGAGTATATATATTTAAAACAACCCTACATGTTTCGGCAATACGCCTTTGTCAAGAGAATACAAAATATAAATATTAATTATTAATTTATATTTTGTATTCTCTTGACAAAGGCGTATTGCCGAAACATGTAGGGTTGTTTAAAATATATATACTCTGAAGTAAACCAGACCTTTAATCGCCGACTTATTAAGTTTACCTTATCATACCAAGGTCACGAAGATATTATACATATATTATATATTTTTTTTCAATTAAAGATTTCGTATGATTTGCATTGTAAATTGTAGACAGCAATGTTTAAATCCCCACTTACTTTGCAATTACATGCATACTAATTTGATATTTGTAAATATTCCATATAAAAGCCGAAAAACTCCAATAATTTATCAATTGCTATATATATATATATATATATATATATATATATATATATATATATATTATTTATTGTACGGAAAAATGCCAGAAAAACGTTACGATGACCAGTGTTTATAAAGATCACAAGTTTTTAAGTGGTACAAATTATTCAGTGAGGGTCGTGAACTAGTAGAAGACGAACCTCGTTCAGAAAGGCCATCAACATCAACTACTGATGAAAGGATCAACAAAATCAAGCAGCTTGCACTTTTCAATTATCGATTGACTCAAATAGACCTTGCAGACATTGTTGGTATATCAAAAGGACTAATACAAACAATTTTAAAGGACGAGTTGAGCTTGTCTCGTGTGTCGTCTCGTCTTGTGCCAAAATCATTGAATTTGTTTGAAGAACATCGTCATGCTGAAATGGCTGAAGAAATGTTTTCTATAACTGATGATGATCTGAAATGTATAACTACTGGCGATGAGAGTTTATGCTTATGCCCCGGAAACAGCTTTTACTTATTCTTACATAAATTGCAACTACTGTTGTATTCAACTATTAGATCATTGCAATGCGTTTGGATATACAATGCTTTTGGTGATCCCATTTGGCATATACACAAACAAATCCCTTGGTTTTCCTACACGGAAGCATGCAACGTATAATTGCACAAGTGAACTTCAATGTGAGAAGAAGTAGGGACTGTAATAGTACTGGTATCATTATTTAAAAAAAACTGCGCGTAAATTAGTCCAGTTGTATTTTAATCTATAATGGACACACATACGAGCATTGCCTTTATATGTATACCGGTGTCCACACGAAAACTTAATATTGAACTATTTCTGGTGTTTTTGAAGACAAAAACTTGAAATTTTTAGTGGTCTGACACTTGTCGTCAACTTCATGAGCTGTTAGTCCGTTACGGTGATTAATTTTGGCAACGGATAATTACCATTGACGAAGCGTGGATTCCTTATTTCAATCCAGAGACCAAAGGCAATCCAAAGAATGGCGTAAACTCGAGGAAGAGCTTCCACTTAAGGCACGCGCAGTTCTGTTGGGATTGCGAGGGGATTATTGTTATGGATTATCTGGCGAAAGGTACTACAATTAACGCAGAATATTATTCGAACTCATTATCCGGACTGCTGCGGCAGGCGCTTATCAGAAAACGGCCCGAGAAGTTGCATAAGCGTCCGTTAGTGCATCAGGATAACGCAAGACCGCACACCGCAAGAAAAACGAGGGATGTTTTTAACGATTTACGATGGGAATTACTTCCGCATCCACCTTATTGAAGAGACACTGAAAAACTTCTTTGAGGACGGCTTAAAAAAATTAATTTATCGTTGGGATAAATGTATTCAATAAAATAGCGATTACGTTGAAAAGCTGCATTATAATATTGACAAAATAAAAAATTATTGCTAAATTCTCAGAACTTTGGAAACATCCCTCGTATTTGCAAATTGTGACTAAAAATATAATTATTTTTATGTAACGATTAGATACTATATCAATATTTATAACAAGGGATCAGATAAATCCGGAGTCGAAGTAGGTTTTGCACGAAAAACGTATTTTCTAACTTAAGCATTTGTAATATCAACATACATAACTGTCAACTTACAAAAAAATTTTTCATTCTAAAACCAAATGTCATCTAGCGAAATAACACGTTTATAACGAGCCATCGAAAAAATTCATAATTGGAGTAGACTGTGAAATTGGGTTGGTACTTTAACCACTTCCCCATAATGACACATTACTTGATGCTTGACAGTTTCATTTGATTTCATTGTAAAAAAAGGATATGGCATTGAAATGATACTACAACAAAAAATAAAACAAATAATTTATTTAATATCGAAATCATAATCAAAATTTACATATAGCTACAGAAGTTGTTGAAAATGTTGTCCATTTACATCTAAACACAAACAATTTTCTTAATAAGAGTTTTGAAAAAATTGACACAAACTTATAGTTTCAATGTCAAATAATAAATGTCATTATGTAGAAGTGGTTAAAGTATCAACCCAATTTCACAGTCTACTCCAATTATGAATTTTTTCGATAGCTCGTTATTTTAAGACAATAGGTATTTATTTATAAATTATACAATTAGATATTCAATTTAAAGAATTAATAAACACTTTTTACAAAGCATGCCGAATTGTCCACCGCCTTGCTCAATACATTTTGCACATCTCCTTTTTACATATACAAAAACACTGGTTAATATATTATGATTAGAGACCGGACGCATCAGGCCGAAATTATGATAGATAAATAGTCTATAACACCGCTAAGTACAGCACGATGTTATTGAATAGCACTATTCATTCGGTTAGCTGCAGATCTCTTTTTTGTCGCTGTATTGTGACGCAGTTACCCCTATAATATAGTTTAAATCATTTCTTCATGGGCGTAGATAGAAGCGTGAGGAGTTTTATAATTTATTTTATATTTCTTAAGATAAATAAAGTATAATGAGTTAGTTTCCTTTTTTCATTGTTTCAACATAAGCGTCCAGTGAATTTTGTTAAGTTTCAACAACTTACGCATACATTTTTAATTTTCATTTATTTAGATCTAGAACATTGTATAAGTTACTTTTTCAGATATGATATAGAACAAGGTCGACAATGGCATCGTGAGACAATGGCAAGTTGAATTAAGGGTTAAACTGATTGTATTGTATGTCCATTGCCAGTGATTCCGAAATTTATTGTAAATTCTGTAAAATATCGTTAAAAAATTCCAAGAAATCGCAAGTAAAACGCCACTTAGCAACACATACACAGAAATTAGACCCGTTGGAATCTCACAATTTTAACGAAGAGCTCTGTGAAACTTTAATGGCGGAAAATATTCCATTAAATAAACTTAACAATCCCACCTCCAAAACATTTCTCCAAAAATATACGTCGAAATTTTCCTGACGAATCCACCTTACGCAAATATATTTCTAAGTGCTACACAAAAGCAGTAGTACGCATTAGAAGCCATCTTTCAAATCAGTACTTATGGATAAGTACCGGCGAAACTGTCGATATATTAGGACACTCCGTGGTAAATGTTGTAGCTGGTGTACTGCATCCAAATATTCCATATAACGCTTATGTAACAGCGACAAAAGTTATAATTATAGTTAAGGACTAAAAACAGGCAGACTATTAAAGGAAACATATTCTAATATGCTGCATATTATTTGTGTAGCACATGCTCTTCATAGAATCTGTGAATATATCAGAGACACCTTCCCGGAAGTTGGAATCTCACAATTGTGTCTGCTCACAGACTTGTATCCGCTTTTAAAAAAGTTTTTAGAAAAGCACCATTGAGAGTAGCTTTTTACAGGAAAAAACCTCCATCTTTGTCACTGTCTTCCTCTCCAGTAATAACTAGATGGGGTATTATGCAGAGAATTTCGATAGTTTACAAAATTTCGTTACATGTTTAAATGACGATGGTCGAAGTATTTCTGAGTGCAAGCAATTAATACAAATTCCAAATTTAAAAAATCAGTTGTAATTGCTTCAGGAACACTTTGTAAATTTGCCAAAACTAATCACGTATTTTGAAAATCAAAATATCAAATTAAATGATGGATTAACCAAGTTAGATGTGGCTATTAATAATTTAACTTCTAACGTTAGATGTGATCTTCGGCAAGAGTTAGACGCAGTTGTTAATAGAAGGCCAGGTTTGATAATGTTGCTGCAATTCTGTATGAGGAAATTGCCTCAAAATCTAACTTCTAAATACGCTGAAATAAGAGAATATTTCCAGTATGTACTTATAACCAGTTGCGATATAGAGAAGGCGTTTTCTATCTACAAGGATGTATTTCATTCAAAGAGAACAAATTTTACAGAAGAGAACCTTGAAAAAGTATTACTAGTTAATTTATATTAACTAGCAATACTAGTTAATATTAATACTCCTTTACTCAGCTTGAACTATATAATTAACAAATAAAAATATATTTCTTATTTTATAGATCACCACCCGTTTATTTTCCAATTATATAAATAAAATTAAAAGTCTTTAAAAATACAAATTTTCTATAGTACGCCCATGGCTGATGAGTAATGGGCCTCTCGTGTCCGGTTCCTAATTATGATGTTCAATGATTTCATTAATTTTTTATGTAATTTGGACTTGAAGGTACGCCAGATCTGGAATTTATACGTTGAAAATATATTTTTTTAAAATAGGCCCTAAAAAGAAATCGCATGGAGAGATATCATAATATCTTGAAGGAAATTCATGATTGCTATTCAGTCTGGTCAAACGATTGTCAAAAAATTGACGTAACATGTTAATTGTATTTTGTGCTGTGTATCCTCTTGCTCCGTCTTACTGAAAATATCCTAGTGTTAACCCATTTATATTAAGTTGGTCAAGAAACGGCATCAAAATTTTTTGTTGATATCTTTGTACATTAATGGTTCCATTAAAAAAAATTGAACCAATAATTCTTCTCCTACTTATGGCCCACCAAACACCAACTTTCTGAGGATAAGCAGTAGTCTCGACATAAAGATTGTTGGATTTTTCAGCTCTCCACATTCTCATATTCTCTGAATTAATATACCCATTGAGATTATTAAACCATGCTTCATCTGAAAAGAAAGTTTTGTCTCGAAATTATTGAAAAACCATTATCGTTGGGGATAGTCAACTGGACAGATTCCTTGATAGCAAGTGAGACGGTAAGGAAATAAGTGTAGATCCTTCTTTAATATTTTTTGACAAGTGCTAAGTGAAAGGTTAGTTTGTTATGACAGTAACCGAATTGAAGTTCCTGAGGTTTTATTCATTAGTTCTCTTACGTTATCAATTACTTCCCGTGTACACTTTTTTTTGGTCTACCACTTCCTTGTTTACGTCCTACACTACCTGTTTTTCTAAAGAGATTAATGTAGCGCCGAAGAGTGTATTTAAATTGGTTGTAATTGAAAAGCAGAACCGAAAATATAAGTTGAAATCAATCACTAATGAAGTACTGCAACCGGCCGTCAATTTTCTGTCTATTTCGCAAATATGATTCAACTGTAAAATTCTATGATTTTTTGTTAAAACCATTTCAAAGTTAAATAACCATATCAAAAAATTAATTTAATTTTACAATCACTGAAATACGTTTAAAGTTATGTAAAATGTCAGCGTTGACAACCAAATGTCAAAATTTAACATTGACAAATATGTATGTATGTTCCCATGCACAACCTACTTCAACTTCGGATTTATTTGATCGCTCGTTATATTTATTTTTTTTAGATTTTGGAATAAACAATCTTTATAAGTAAGTTTGTTAAACACGTGCTGAGCTCTATTTTCTTTAGATTGTCTAAATTCGTATTCAATTATTGTTATTACACAAACCAGTAGCAATATTAAAAACTGCTAAATGCATTTACGATCTATTGAAATTCGGTCCATTGAAACGGATGTTCGGGACAAACATATGGGTGGTCTTTTATTTGATTTTTTTATCAGAGTGTGCATTCATTTAACACAATTTTAGGTTTGTTTAACAGGTCATTTTACGAGTTAAGGAACTTAGTGATTCCTCGCTTATTTGGTGGTGTCTCGCTTTTTGTCGTCACGCTTCCTCTTCTTTATTAGTTTCTTAATCAATTTCGTTAAACGTGAGTATTCCCTAATACTTTTGGCGGCCACTAATACGGACGATAAGAATTCTTTCGTTCATTAATAATAGCCTATTAGCCTTTTCAAGATTATTTATTAGTTTTATTTGCGAATTTTCAGATACGCAGTGAAATCTGCCCGACATTGTGTAGTGTACACATGAAGACACTACACTACTACACTACATGAAGATGTACATATGTGAATTGACCAAATATATAAAATTTACGCAAACTGCAAATACCAAGTGAAGTAAGAAAAACTTTCTTCTTATAAGAACGGCGAATAGTCACATGATACAAAGAATTAAGCAATATTTCTTTTCACTCTCTCTTTATCCAAACAGTTGCTAAAAGGAATTTAAGAGTTAATAACACGAATAATGAGAATTATTAATGCTGATTTAGATATGTGGTAGAAAGACATACGAGGATTATTCGGAAACTACGTGGCCTAACACAGAAATGGCGCGAATTTGCTGGAATCTACTTTATCATACCGTAGACTCATCCTTTAATAGGCTAACTATGATAGTACAGAGCGATGTGTTAATTAGTTTGTTTTTGACAGTTCGCAAAAGTGATCATCTCGTGTGATTTTGTATAGTGTAAAAAACTTAGTTGAGAGCAGTGATAAAGCACTTTCATTTGATAGGCTTAACACCACCCGAAATCAAAACGGAGATGGATTCAACACTAGCAGAATCTGTTCCTTGGTTTTCAATGGTTAAAAATTGGGTTGCCGAATTTAAGCGTGGTTGTATGAATACAAATGATGAACCCCGTAGTGGACGTCTAAAAACTGTTATTGTGCCGGATATGATTGAAATAATCCACCGCATTGTCTTGGCTGACCGTCGAGTAAAAGTGCGCGAGATGGCAGACATTGTAGGCAAATGTCAGTGTGCACAGAATTTTAACTAAAGAATTGGAAGAAAAAAAATTCGACGCGTTGGGTGCCGCGGTTACTCACGCTGAAACAAGAACTGAATCGTTTGAGTGTTTCTCGCGAAATTTCGGCACGCTTTCGCTGCAATCAGAAGGACTTTGTACTGAATTACATTACTGCTGATGAAACTTGGATCCACCATTACACTTCTGAAGCCAAAGAACAATCCAAATAGTAGACAAGAAAGGTTCTGCGCCACCAAAGAAGGAAAAAAACGATCTGTCAGCAGGAAAGGTGATGGCAACTGTTTTTTTTGGGATTCTCATGAAATTCCTTTGGTCGACTAATTAGAAAAGGGAAAAACAATAACTGGGGAGTGTTATGTCAATTTGTTGCAACAATTAAGCGACAAAATCAAAGAGAAACGGCCTCATTTGGTAAAGAAGAAAGAGCTTTTCCATCAAGATAACGCACCTGCCCACAAGCCTACAATTGCAATGGCAAAAATTCATGAATTGGGATTTGAATTAGTGTCTTATTCGCCCTCTTCCTCAGATTTGGCTCCCAGCGATTATCATCTCTTTCCAAAGCAAACAAAAATGGCTCGGCAGTAAGAGATTTTCATGTAATTTCGAGGTAATCGTTGCTATAATTAGTTATTTCGATTACTAATTTGGAATATCGTTTCAATAAGTGTGTTGAGGGAGTAAGAGAGACTATATTGAAAAATTTAATGATTTTTATCAAAAAAACTTGCGTTTTCTTTGTTAGGCCACGTAGTTTCTGAACCACCCTCGTGTACAAGTTGAGAGCTTTGAAAGTAGCACAGAGCGCGAGGTCAATAGCTCCTTATTAAATTACAAATATAAGTTAATTAAAGTACGACTTTACCGTACATATAGCCAGGTTCTTAAAATAATATACTGGTGCCATTGGAATAGTAAAAAAAAAACGAAAATATATGAATTCGTAGATATTAGATAGCATTAAAAAAGTGTCTAATTTCAAATAGACTATAATAACCAAAGAGAGGCGAAAAAAAATAAAGAAACGAACAATGACTATTCTTACTTCCTAGGTAATAAGAACTAAAAAAGCGATGAGAGAAGAAGATATTAGTATATCTAAAAAATGCTGCAAGCCGTAAAGATTCATGGTTTCAAATTTTTTTATCGCCACTTTACATTTTTCCCTAGCCTTGAGCCTCAACTTCTACTTCCTCAAAATCTCCTCTGGCTGTCTCGATTCATTTCTTCCTAGGTCCGCATTTTCTCTTGCTCCCTTCTCCTATTTGAAAATCCTTTATGGCATTTTCCACCACATTTATTCTATTTACCAAACCGTCATTGAACGTGCAGGTTTTGTGCTATACTAGACATTTAGAACATTATACCTAGGTTATTATACAGACTGATTTCTTTTTCTCATTTTTTGTATGGGGATCTCGGAAACTACAACTAGATAGAAATTTGGTTAAATGGGGAGTGCAGTTTTATGAGCTTTATTTAGTGCTGGTGTTGTATTTCAGCAAAAGTTCACTGCTTAGGTACTAGATATTTGCAAAAAACTAAATTTCTCAATTTTCTTTAATCTCATCCAATTACTTTATTATTAAATTTATAGAAAAGTTGGAAAAGATAAATATCAAGGTAGTTATACCCTCTATCAATCTGCAATAATCACGAGGATGTATTGAAAAATTCTTAGCCTACTACAGAAGCAAACAAAATTAGAAAGTCAAAATATTTTATTATTCAACATACTCTCCTCCTAAATGAATACACTTAATACAGTGATCATGCCACACCTCTAGACCTATCAAAAACAAATTTTTATCTTGCTCTGCAAACCAGGCCTCCACAGCTTTTATCACCTCTTCGTTGGAAGAAAATTTACGATCTTTTAAACTTTTTTCAGTTGAGGTAAGACATGCTAGTCAAATGGAGCCAAATCTGATAAATCAGGCGAGAAACAGGTCCAGCGATGACGTCTGAAGATGCAAATTTTTTTAAATTTTATAGCGCAACTTTGGTTTGACTTTTTGACGTGATACTTTACACTGACACTTCTAATATATTATTTTTCGTTGCTATGATATCGCAATATTTCTTTTATCCATGGAACCGGTCTAGACTAACTATTTATCAATCCCCCTCGTAATTTTTAATCGGAATTGCTATTTTCGAGTTATGACATAAACTTTTGTTTTCTAAATGGCACTCATAGTTGGCTATGACTTCATTAAAAAGAACTTTATTTGTGTTAACTAAATGAGTTATAGCCATTTTTAATAATTTTTTTGTCTTTAAATCATAAACTTCATAAAATGTTTCTTTGAAGTTCGTACTACCCAAGTGCGAACCTCAAATTGTACTTTATCTCTTTCTAGCATGCGTAACTACGCATTCTAAATAAATACGCACAACACACGTCAGTCATTTTAAGGAAGAGTTTATGCTTTAAATTTGGCAACGTGCAAAGAAACACTTTATGAATTTCAGTTGGCTTCAACAAAGCCCCGGTAGAAGCAGATACCAATTCTCAATTTTCGCAATTAGTGCTAATTCTTTCTTTGATAAATAAGTGTATCTACTTTCTATCAAATTGCTTGATAAGCGATTATTTTCAGAAAAGAAGTTAGAAATAATGCCTTGCATTTTTCCTTTACAAATCAATTATAAGCAATTGCCTGATATGTCTTTTACTTACGATTATTTGAAAAAAAAATTAAAAAATGCGAAATTATATATGGTTAATGTTTTTTTTCTTTTTTGGGATTCGGCTTTAATTAAATATCTAAAAAATGTACTATATGCGGTAAAACATAGGTAACTGAAATTATCAGTCGTTTGTGGTTTATGTTTCCATAGTACTAAGTGTTTATTTATGTTATATAATACTTTAACATATTGCGTATTTAGTGTTGGGGTTTGTGTTATAATTATGGTTCTCATAACAGAGGAGAAGGTTTTTATTGTTGAGCATTATTTCCGGTCATACGGAGTTGGGCGTCAGAATGGACCGAGCCTACGCCATGTAGAGAACATTACGAGGAGCAATTTGAAAAGAGGGCACCAAGTAACAAAACAATCCTAGCTATCAGCTAGAAGATCCATCGTACGGGATCAGTCTTGTGTCAATGGAAGGGAACAACTGTGCGACCGAGGACCATTAAGACAAACGAGAATCATGAATGACTTCTTTAGCAATTGTTACAGCTCCCAATGCATAGTCATATTCAATACCGTGCATACCGTACTCAAGTTACTCAGCGTGTAACTAAAATGAGCGGGCCCGTTTACAGTATTACTCCCGAGTGTTGTTCATGTCTTATGCGGACCCAGATTTCTTCAATAACCTTTGCTTTTCAGATGAAAGCCATATTCACTTTAATAGCTACATCCACCGTCAAACAACTCGTTTTCTAGGGTTTAAACGGCCTGATATTCTCATATAGAAACCACTGCATAGTGCGTGGGTTATGATTTGATGCACCGTGTCCGGACACGGAATATTGGGCCCTTATTTCGTCGAAGATAATGCACAGAACCCGCTAACAGTAAATCAGGAACGCTACAGAGACATTATTATTGCCACATTTGTGCGGAATTTACCCACTTTTTGTCGCGCAAGAAACCTGCCACTGCGATGACAGTGGTTACAGCAAGATGGAGCTACAGCCCACACGGCGAAGGAGTCACTTATTTTTCTGAAACAACATTTTGGAGATCGCATAATATCCCATGGAACGGAATTCCCATTTCCTGTACACTCCCCGGATCTCACGGTCCCGAATGTCTGCATATGAGGGGAAAGAATACGTTTTCCGATCAGATGACCCACGTGGAAATGTTCCCGAATTACGAGAGAAGATACAGTCATTTTTTGTGTCTTCGCAACAGCCTGTGTTCAACAACATGTTCAACAATCTAGTACCGTTATGACCAAGGTGTAAGACGTGAGGGTGCACATTTTGAGCACGTGCTGTGCCGACGGATTTAGATCTATGTTGTCGTTGTTAACCCTGCAGAACTCGCGCCATTCTGTGGAACGTGAGCCCTCACGCGTGAGCATTTTTCTCACGCTTCATATTTTTTTTTTATATGACGTCAGGATGCAAATAAAACTAGTATTTTGTAAGTCAAAATCAATATTTATTGTTTTTTTAAACATGTTATTTGCTTATAAAAGTTTAAAATTTCTAATTGTAATCGAAAATAAATTGCAATAAATCCTGTATTCTCTAAAATGCTAATCACTCTGATCTGAGGAACTATTGACGTTGGAACATGAGGGACAGACATATTTAGCATGTTCTGTACAAATCACTTTATTGCACCTCTCGCAATGTTTCTTGCTTTTTCGATTTTTTCGCCTAGGACAAAACGCACAAAAACCTGAGGCAACCTCTCGCACAACTGTTGGTTCCTTCATGTTACAAATTTTTCGAATTCGGGCACGTAAACTCACCGGCAAAATCTGTTTTTGTAGATCGATTTATCAAATGTGGTTTGATCAATTCTTGAGCCAACTCCTTCAAATATAATCTGCGGTCTTGAATAATTTCGGTATTATTTTTATATATCATTTGAGAGTTGATACCGCCTATATCCAAAATTGAGAAAAATAATCTTAGAGGCCATCTACAACAGAATCTAGAGACAGAGTAAGTTGACTTCAGCTCATCTACAACATCGACTCCGCCTTTTGTCAAATTATAAAGCGTGATTATCTCCGGTTTTGAAGCATCTCCAGATTCTTCATCGATTTTATCATCACTATGAAATGTAGATAACATAGAAACAATTTTGTTTGGTTTCGGTTTGTATGAAACTAAAACCATAGGTTTGCAAAATGCAAATATGCTGCTATTTAGTGGTCTAATTTTAGTATTCAACATCAAAGGCGGTATCTCTTTTTTATTTTTTCTTAACGTTCCGACAATAGTTGTTTTCATTTGAATCATGTCTTTGGCTAGTGGTATAGATGTGAAATAGTTATCCATCGTAACGTTTCGGCCAGTGTTCAAAATTGGTTGCGTTATTCGTTTTACTACAGAGCTTGCCGAGTTATCCAATTTAAATGGGCCTTCAGGCTGTTTACCTGCATAAACTTCTAAGTTGCATGTATAAAACATTCTAGAATCTACTAAGGCCCATATCTTCAAACCATATTTTGCTGGTTTATTCGCGATGTACTGCCTGAATTTGCACCGGCCACGAAAATTTTCCAGCATTTCATCGACTGTGTAGTATTCACCAACTTGATAGTTGTTTAGGCATTTCTCTACAAATTGCTCGAATACTTTCCGAATTGGAGCTAAATTGTCATATTTCTTTCTTTCCACTCTGTCAGTTACGTTATCAAATCTAAGAGAGCGTAATAACGGTGAAATCTCTCTCTAGACATTGTAAGCTTGAAGCATTCTGGAGCCGTAACATCGTCCGACCAGAGTTCCCGAGAGTTCAAATATTGAGCCTTTTTTATCCCAGCCATATATAATAGTCCAATGAGAGCATATATTTCTGTCTCATTTGTTGCACGACAATCCCTATCTCGCGTATAATTTGGGCGTAACTTGTCTAGAAAAATATTTGTACAGTTCACAATATGTCGAATCATATCAGGCGGAAAAAATAACTCCCAGCATTCTCTTACAGATTTTGCATTTTTTGCAATGGAGATGACACCGGGTAAATGACTAGCAATATTATGTCTCGGAGTACGAGTGTTAGGATAAGGCGAGTGGGCCAACCAGCGAGTTGTGCCATATTTACCAATATAATGATGTTCTCCATCACATTGAGGTTCTGTGTCAACTATCATATCATCATTTTCGTTATCACGATCTGATTCTTCTGTGTCTGTATGATGGTCACTGTGTTCACTGACATTGTCACTCTCCACTTCATAATGATCTTCATCATCAAATAAATTCTGATTGCTAGTCAAGGGCTGCTTGAGTAGCCATCCATGTTGGTTGTGGATTTAATTCTGCATATTGTTGTCTGCTAATTCGACAATTTTCTGAGTTCTACTCATTGCCATTATACTAAAAAAATAACATCGTCATGTAAATATGTCATTTGCGCTAATATAAAACATTTAGTACACGACTAAATACTAATAAATGCAATACTTACCTAAATAAGGTTAGAAAAACACGTCAATGCTATAACTCGCGTAGTGAGAGAAACGTCAATAGGCAAAACAAAACACCAATGCCGGAACTAGCGCCGTGAGCGAAATGCTCACGCAGTCTGCAAGTGATTGACAAGTTCTTCCTAGAAATTGCTACAGACGACTAATTGGTGTTTAGGTTGCATTTGTAAACAGAAGTGATACGTAAACTTAGCTAGAGGGCGCCTCGTTCCTATATCTCAACCCTCTTTAAAAATACAGCAATTCTGGCTTAAGTGTGAGCGAAATGCTTATAGGCGCGAGTTCTGCAGGGTTAACTATTACATGTTATAATTACATATTGATTTTGTGAATACGTTTGTAATTTCAGTTACCTTGTTTTGCCACATACTGTACTACTATTTAGCGTTTCGATATTTTATTGTTTTCTTCACATAAAAAAATATTATTTATTTATATTGTTGGTAAACCATTTCTATAAAATTTTAACGCCTCATAACGTCTTTCGTAGGTATGGAAACTGATTTTTGCATTGGTGCTGTTCTAAACTTAGGCATTTATATATATATATATATATATATATATATATATATAAATATATTTTGTAACTTTCTAATTTGCTAGATATTTATGTTAGAGTATTCATAGCTGATTAATTATTACTATTGTTAATTTTCTTGGACATGTCTTTGCTAATTACTTCTTAATTTAGCTTGAAACTTCGACAATTATCGTTTGTTTCATCTTTCTTTATATTTGAAGCTACCGAAAATAAAATAAAAATTGAAACCAGACTCGCTTCGGTCCAACGAAAATCTCCGAATTTTTTAAGTCACTCTCAATTTGTTTAAAACCATACACCCGTTTGTAATATAAAACATATGTGCGCTCCATTTCTTCTTCGCAAATTTCAAGCCTGTTCTCGACTGTAAAGACGAGTCGACTTGACTAATATCCTCTCACATAAAATGCAGATGCAAGTGCTAATTAGATATTAAATTTCTTCCTCCACTCTAATTGCTAACATACCATCGTTGGCATCGTCTTCTACAACGTCTTGTTCTTCATTTTGTACTAATTACGTTCTTGTAAACCATATAAATACGAAACACATACGAGTTAAAGAAAAGAGCAGTGAAAAAAAAATCGAAACCAATATTTCATTTCATTAACTCCTTGTGTGCACGGAGGTATCTGATTACAGGATTTAATTACAAGATTTTCTCGGTTTCAATGGCTTGAATATCTTCAGTAAGTGCAGACTTGCAATAATATTCGTAATTTGTCTGTTAAATAAATAGTTTTGATTTAATTGAGTTGTTTCAGACATGATTCTCATGTGTATCTTGTAAATTAAAAATGTAATATTAGATATGTTAGATGGTTTTAGTAGTTTTAAATTTATTTTTTTCGAAAACTGCTAATAAAAGGTGACATTTTCGTTAAATATTCAGTTGACAAAGTGAGTGTTTTTGGTCACATAGCTGCGAAATACTTTTATGTTCTCGAACGCCAAAGTCTTTTTCGTTCTAGAACATATAATGTCAAAATAATTTGTAATTTTTTCGAAACTTATGGATGATTTTATTAATTAAATAATATACATTTTAAATAATATAACATTTTAATACAAAACAGTAACTATTATAAACAGGACGATTACAATTTATTTTGCATTACATGTAAATTGAAAGTGCCGATAATGAGTTAAATTTTTACACGAAAGAGCAAAAGCTAGGGTGTCAATACTAATTCATAAAAATCTAAAAAGATAATATAATCGATCATTCGAAATCGTTCCTTTTGTGGACTCGTTCCTTCTCGTTCCATTCTGCAGATGGAACGAGTCCAGAGGATTCGTTAAAATCCCGTGTAGTCATGAGATCGTCATAGGAGGAGTTCTAAATGGTAAACGGTCGTATAAAATAATAAACGCAAAAAAGCATGTAGCTCGTTCATGTCTAAATTCTGAAATTTCTACCTTTGTTCATTTTTATACTTGACTCTAATACACTATAGCTTTATATTGGTCCTCCGCAGCACAACTTGCAGTATATATTCCAAAAATAACATGTTCCAACAAGTAATTGGATCAGATTTGTTACCCAAATTTTCCGATGGACGTATAACAGGAAGTTGCGTTACAATATTATGTTTTTGTGTTCTGGTTTGAGATATAAAACTTTTTGATGACCATTTGTAGCGATTTTTGCCATAGAAATTTGTTGAGTTGTTAGCTGATGCTGTGCTACTTTCTTCACTTTCACTCTGTCTGTCCTCGGTACGTTAAGCCTCATCTTCACTATCTGCCTCTGCTTCCGAAGGTGAGCCATGATCACTTACTTCGTAATAATCTTTATCGTTCATGGGGAAGAAATAGTTAACGATAACGGTCATAGAGTGATAAATCTCTGTGACCAGTTCGACTTCGTGATTACTAACACATTTTTCGCGCTCAAGGATATACATAAATATACTTGGCATCAACAAACAAGAAGACTTAAGTCAATTATCGATCATCTCATTATTCGACAACATTCCGGAATTAAGGTACAAGATGTTAAGGTGAAGAGGGGTGCGGAGTGTGGATCTTATCACCGCTTACTGGAATCGAAACCATATATTCCCTTTGTTGCACTTAACTTATCGACTAACACCAACAACTTCACCGAGAATAAGTTAGACACGACAAAGTATAATCTAAAAAGCTCTGAAAAGTTCAGTATTTATATGCCGAGATATTAGAGCAAAAATTAATTGAAACTAAACGAACAACCAAAGAAGAATATGATCATATGAAAACGTGTATTCTTGAAGCTGCAGACGAGGCCGTTGGAATAATGCAGATGACTAACAAATTTGATTAGTGAGATGAGGGTACAGAAAAACTTCAACTTCTTCTTCAAAAGTACGACGAGGTGACAAGAGAAGAATATAGAATAGCAAACAGGGAGGCAAAAAAACGAAGTCGTTAAGAAAAAGATTCAATTTTGGAAAAAATGTGCGAGTAGATAGAACAACAGAAAGGAGAAACCCGAAGCTCAGAAGCTTGGAAGACCATCAAATCAGTAAAAGCGTCAAGCAAACAAGGATTTAACTTGAGAAGCATAACAAAAAAGAAGACTGGGTACATCACTTCAAAGACCTTTTGGAAGAAAAACGCGTCGAATTTCTGGGAGAGGGAATTTAACTCATATAGATCTTCAATTAAAACAAGTACAACAATCCGTAAAAGACACAAAATTGAGAAAATCTCCTGGACGTGGAAGGACACACCCGGAATCTATAAAATATGGACCTAAAAGCTGCTAAGAATACTAAAGTGTTTATTTGAAACATGCTTAAATGCCGAAGAAACACCAATCGAATGGAGAACTTCCTATATATCGACCATCCATAAAAAGGTTCAAAAGACGATCCCAAGAATTACCGGGGTATAGCAGTCATTCCAACAATAGGAAGAATATATTTCCGGATTCTTAGAAATCTAATTGAAGAAGTTATTGAAGATCAGCAAACGTAGGAACAACACGGAACTGTACATTGGTTATCATGCTGACAGTTCCGTGTTTAGATCCCTGACTGGCTGTCCGAGTAGGTTTGAGTGGTTTTCCTTCTGGTCCTAGGCGAATGCCGACAGCTTTATATCTTAAGTCGTTCCACGGGCGCAAGTGTGGTAATAACTCATGACTTACCATTCTCTTTATAATTCATATCAAACTTTTGTTATGTCATGAATTATTATTAATTGAATTGAATGTATTTATGAATTTGTATTTCTCACCATGACTACATCACTTATATATCGTTGACATTAATATCTGTCAATTATAATTCTTTGATAAAGGTAAACTTACCGAAACATGTAAGAGGTTGTTTTGAATATATACCTATTAATGTAAAACAGACCTTCAATCGCCGAGTATGTATCTAAGTCAACTATATTGTACAAAGGTCATGAAATAATTATCTATCTATATATATATATATATATATATATATATATATATATATATATATATATAAGGTATCATACCAAGGTCACGAAGATATATATATATATATATATATATATATATACCTATATATATATATATAATATTTTCGTGACCTTGGTATGATATGGTAAATTCAATCAGTCGGCGATTAAAGGTCTGGCTTACTTCAAAGTATATATATTTAAAAACAACCCTACATGTTTCGGCAATGATGCCTTTATCAAGGATATAAAATATAAATGACAGAATACAAATGTCAAATAATTATTAATTATATATATATATATATATGACTACATCACTTATATATCGTTGACATTAATATCTGTCAATTATAATTCTTTGATAAAGGTAAACTTACCGAAACATGTAAGAGGTTGTTTTGAATATATACCTATTAATGTAAAACAGACCTTCAATCGCCGAGTATGTATCTAAGTCAACTATATTGTACAAAGGTCATGAAATAATTATCTATCTATATATATATATATATATATATATATATATATATATATATATATATATATAAGGTATCATACCAAGGTCACGAAGATATATATATATATATATATATATATATATATACCTATATATATATATATAATATTTTCGTGACCTTGGTATGATATGGTAAATTCAATCAGATTCGGTGCTGTCAGTTACCGTAGCTTTTTGATCTGTGCGTTCCATGAGGCTGCTGCTGTAATTGTTTAAGTTTACTGATGCGCAGTAAACTTAAAACTTGCCAATAATACAACATGCGGTTGTATTATTTGCAAGTTCCGACTCAGCTGAAGATGGTAACAAATTATTTGCCATTAAAATTTTGTTTTGTTTAGAATCATCTGTATATGTCTTCGCTACTGTACTAGAACGCCAACCCCCATGTCGTTCGATGGTGGTAATATCGACTCCTGCGTCGGCTCACAGAGAGACGGAAGAACGTCTAAAGCAGTGCCGTGTATAACAGCCCTTTGTGCCACTTCCAAAACTTCTTATGGTAAATGCTCGTCTTAACTTTCCGAGCTCATTTTGAATTAAACACTCTCAGAATATGAATTACAATATATAATTCTTAAACTGCTTTTCCAAACAACTAATATTTATTGTTTATTAGGTTGCTATTATTATGGTCACTGCGCCTAAACCGTGTTGATTCAACAGGGTTCAAACGATTTCAAATATAAATTAAATTGTTGGGCATATGTTTTATTTTGTTGCAGTTTTCGAAAGAATATTGCTTGCATCTGGAATGCAAAATGCTTTTGCGTTCTCGAATGGAAATTTTGCTTCGCTAAAGCTTGGCAAAATAACGTTCATTCTTGAACACAAAATACCATTTCGCGTTCTAGATACAAAAATAACTATTAATGTACGTTAAGGACGACTTATTTGATATTTTTAATAATTTTCAGTTAATTTCTAAATATTCACGAAAAATATTCTTTCTAAAACAATTGGAAATATTTAACTATAGTCACGAAATTAAAATTTTTCGTAACAGGTTTTTATTTTCAGCAAAAGGCAATATATTTGAGCATTTGTTTGGTCTTTACGAATAGCTGAACACAGGATGAAATTTTTTTAAAAAAAAGGTGAAAAAATGTCACCTCTTATATTAAATATGTTACCTATAGTCCCTAAATAAATCTTTGACTTTATTCTTATTTGAATAGTAATGGGCACAATAGCTTTCTACCAACATGTAGACCCTATAGAAGGGTTCGCGTGCAAAACCCAATATATATTCACTTTTTACACAAAATAATGTTTTGGTTGTTTCAAGGTCTAGGTCGTGAGGTCTGTCGACACATATTCATTTGGGGCCAAAATGAGAAACGAAGTGCTACCCAGAAATCCCCCAGATTTGAATGTGGCCCGCCATGAGATAATAGTATAGCTCTATCGCGCTAGAAGTTGTGAGCTATGTCTATACTAAGTCAATCTGTCTGTTTTTGTGTTTATATTTGTTGAGTGGTGTTCGAGTTACTCTGCGGCACTAATGTCTGATGTGAAATAACAAAGACTATTAATCAAATTTTGCTTCAAACTTGGTAAAACGGCAACGGAAACTCTGAAAATGCTTAAACAAGCGTTTGGTGAGGATGCTTTCGGCCTGACGCAAACTCATGAAAGGTACAACCGTTTGAAAAATGAGTGCGTGTCGGTTAATAATGATAATCGTTGCGGTCGCCCATCGACGGAAAACACGCCACAAACGGTGGCAAAATTCATGATGTCGTCCTGCAAAACCAAATGAGAACAATCCATGACGTTTGTAACATTGTCGGCTTGCCGTAAAGCGTTTGTTAGCGTATTCTGTCCGGCAAATTCAACATACAGCGTATTGCAGCGAAGCTTGTGCCAAGATTGCTCATCATTGAATAAAAACGACGTCGTGCTCATGTGTGCACAGAGCTGAAAGAAACTGCCGAAGGGAATGCGAACTGCAGTACCAGAATCATTACTGGCGATGAATCATTGGTGTATGGCTACGATTTAGAAACAAACCAGCAGTGATCGCAGTGTAAGACGCCATCTCACCACGGCCGAAGAAAGCATGGCACTTTCAAAGCAATGTCAAGTCGATGTTGATTCTTTGATGTTGATGGCATAGTGGATAAACGATTTTATTGCCATGTTCTTCGGAGACTGTTTCCGAAGTGAAACTGTAGCTCAAGGGCTGTTTTGTTTTGAGAAGATTGAGGAGATCCAGGCCGAATCACAGGCAGTGTTGAACACGTTAACACGTGAAAACTTGCAGCACTGCTTCGAGTCATGGATAAGTCGCTGTAATCGGTGTATTCATGCGGAAGGGGAGCACTTTGATGTCATGGTAGTGAATAAGATGTAAGAATTTTTTTTTGTGTTTTTTGCGCTTCCCAGAAATTTCTGGACAGCACCTTGCATATCCCATGGCAATCGTTAAGAAAAGTCTGAAAGTTGGAGAAAAACTGGTTGTATTCATATTACGTAAACAAAAGAGGATACATCCATATCAGTAAGTTTGCCTGAGTCGTTGCAATTAATTTGTTGGCGGTATTTTTGTAGGTGATACGTGCTTTCAATCGTGCAAAAATTTTCAAAAAGAAATATTTTAGTGTTTTAAGCTAAAATCTTGCGTTACAGAGGCAGAAGACATTAATGTATACGAAAGAAATAATGGAAGTAGGAAAAGTAAAAGACGTGACAAGAAAAGTGATGCTTGTGAAAAGCAAAAGTAAGGCTATGTTGCTTTTGAAGGTAAGATATTTATAGAATTCTTTATATGTTTAGTTTTAAAATGCTGACCCTAGATCATAAAATTTCACACCTGCTTGCCATTATAATGAAGAAACACATGAATGCTATGTAAAGTAATCATGCAAGACATTCAAAGAAAACAACAGTTTGTTACATGTTAAACTCGTTAAGGTATGCAAAAATTATTCTCAGGTGTTTTTGGCAGAACTAAACACAGACTTGTTGCAAAGGTTTTGGAAGAAGGAGCTGTTTCAAAGGATAAAAGAGGAAGTTATAGAAAATCACAGAAAATTGCACCAAAAAAAGATAAGATACTATAATTTATTAGCAATTTATATTGTGAGGTAAAGAAAGTCACTATAATAGAAGAACGTATATACCTCTCCGCAACTCTTTTCTATGCTAAATTGTGTAAGATGTATCGCAGAAGATATTATCTAAAGATCAAGTCAAAGGTAATATGTTCAGAAATGACTTTTTGAATTATTTTAATATAGGTTTCTCATTCTCTGCTTCTGATATGTGTCTAAGTGCAGAAGGCTGATGGAGGAAATAAAGTACACAAAAGAGGTAGGGAAAAGAACTAATTATGGAGTCTGCATCCACAGAAAAAGGCTGACACTTTCTATGATCTCGCTAAAGAAAAATCTGACGTACAGTACTAAACTAAAAGTAATGTGAATGTTAACATTGCTGTCTACAATTACGACGATAATTATTCGAAATTTTTATTGGAAAAAATTTCGTCCTAGGTGAAATTTGAACCCACGTCTATGGTTTGTCGGACCATCGCTTTACCAACTGAGCTACGAAATAACATATTTAAAAATATTAAAATATTTAATAAAGAATTTACCATCAGTGCACCTTACCGAAGACAGACATGATATTCACTTCTATACTACGTGTATATATACGAACTGTAATGAACTTCATGTGTATGAGAATTAATAATTATTAAATCTCATTTTACATGCGATTGTCGCTATAAATGCAACAAATTATAGCGACAATCGCATGTAAAATGAGATTTAATAATTATTAATTCTCATACACATGAAGTTCAATATATATATATATATATATATATATATATATATATATATATATTGTGAAAAGCAACCTCGCTCTCACTGAACTGTATTATATTTCCAACATGTTCGTGTGCCTATAATGTAATATGAAAGAAAACCACTTTTAACAGATTAAACTCTCTTTAATATATTAAATCTTTAGAAATATGAACAATATTAAAGCATAACAATTTGAATTCCCCACCCCCCTTACATACTTGAGTGCATATGTACCTAAAATATACTGACAACAACAATTAGTTTTAAAATGGGTGATAAGCTCTTTCAGTATGATTATATAATTAAAACACGAACAAGGTAAGTAATTGAAATACATAAGCAACAAACAATATGTCAATTTAACTAATTAATTAATGCCTTTAAGGTGGATTGGAAGGATTTATATTAAAAATCAATACAAATCAATATGGTTTAACCTCAAAATGGAATCTGTTCTCTATAACAATAATAACGTAATCTCAGGGAAAATGAGGTACGTTCGTCTTAATTATCAACCAATACGTTTATGAAATATGCTAGCTCGGTTGAAACTATTATTAAAATCAAAATAGGTGATATTTAGCACAGTGAAGCTGCTCTAACTACGATTTATAATAATAATACACAAATAATCCTTTATTTATAGGGTAAATTCTACCTTGACTATGAGCACTAATTAACTTGAAACAGAAGATATGCAGGCTTTGGGATTAGGTTGCATCGGGAAGGTACTCGGACTGGATACAGGATATAATCTTCCGGTAAAACGGCAGGAGATTGGTTGCACAGCACAATTAACTGGATGGCTTTTATATAATGAAATAAAATTAAGGATTAGAAGGTTTAATATAATTAGAGGCTGGCTCGATACTTGTCCGTAGTGAATGTTCAAATTTCTTGAATAAGCATTTAGCAAACATAGGTAGTTTGTAACTCCAAAGTAGTATAGATATTTTTACAATATAATTCTTTATATTTCAGCTTTTTAATACGAATTATAACTTAAAAATCGCCTTATAAATCTTGATATGATATAATTATTTTTAAAAAGCGACGGTTCCCTCGTTTCGTTGTTGATATTCTCCGTTACCTAAACGAAGCGATATTCTTTTTTTTGAACATGCTGACTAACAAAAAAGAAAAACCGCCGAAAAGAGAAAGGCATGGCCAATTTGAAATGTTGGTTTGAACTTCTAGTTAAAAGTAAATTCAAACAAATTGAAGGTATTTAAATATCCTAAATAATAAAACAATTAGTTAGAAAATAAATTGACATTTAAAATTGTAAATAACTACATAATAGATAACCCTACTTATGTCGTTCCTAAATAGATGCACGACCTGACAATGTCTAAGAATTATAAGATATTAATTTAAATTAGAACTTAATTAATATTATATATTATATTATAATATTATCGAAAATTGTTTATATTAACGTAAATAGTACGAGGTGCATTCAAGTTCTAAGGCCTCCGATTTTTTTTCTCCAGACTGGAAAGAGATAGAAGCATGTGCATTGCTTTAAAATGAGCGTGCGTTCGTTGTCAATACGTCACAGAGATGGCAGCACTGTACGGCAGATGGAATTGTAGCGGCAGCTTCGAGAATGAGAACTGTTTCAGATACTTAAAATGGCTACGTTTTCCTTACTTAAACAGCGTGCAATCATTCGTTTTCTGAATTTGCGTGGTGTGACACCAATTGAAATTCATCGACAATTGAAGGAGACATGTGGTGATGGAGTTATGGATGTGTCGAAAGTGCGTTCGTGGGTGCGACAGTTTAATGAAGGCAGAACATCGTGTGACAACAAACCGAAACAACCTCGGGCTCGCACAAGCCGGTCTGACGACATGATCGAGAAAGTGGAGAGACTTGTTTTGCGGGATCGCCGAATGACAGTTGCACAGATCGTCTCCAGTATTGATATTTCCGTGGGTTCTGTGCGCACAACGCACACATGACGACCTGAAAATGCGAAAAGTGTCCTCCAGGTGGGTGCAACGAATGCTGACGGACGACCACAAGGCTGCTCGTGTGGCATGTTGCCAAGCAATGTTGCCGCGCAACCAAGGTATAAATGGGACTTTCTTTTCTTCGATTGTGACAATGGATGAGACGTGGATGCCATTTTTCAATCCAGAAACAAAGCGCCAGACAGCTCAATGGAAGCACACAGATTCACCGCCACCAAAAAAAATTCGGGTAACCGCCAGTGCTGAAAAAATGATGGTGTCCATGTTCTGGGACAGTGAGGGCGTAATCCTTACCCATTGTGTTCCAAAGGGCACTACGGTGACAGGTGCATCCTACAAAAATGTTTTGAAGAACAAGTTCCTTCCTGCACTGCAACAAAAACGTCCGGGAAAGGCTGCGCTAACGTTACGCAACAGTTTCTTCGTGAAAACAACTTTGAAGTGATTTCTCATGCTCCCTATTCACCTGACCTGGATTCTAGTGACTTTTGGCTGTTTCCAACAATTAAAGACACTGTCCGTGGCCGAATATTCACCAGCCGTGCCGCTATTGCTTCAGCGATTTTCCAGTGATCGAAACAGACTCCTAAAGAAGCCTTCGCCGTGGCCATAGAATCATGGCGTCGACGTTGTGAAAAATGTGTACGTCTGCAGGGAGACTACGCCGAGAAGTAACACCAGTTTCATAGTTTTCGAGTGAGTAGTTAGTTAGAAAAAAAATCGGAGGCCTTAGAACTTGAATGCACCTCGTATACTGAAGGCTGTACCAGCTTAATATATATATATATATATATATATTTATATATATATATATATATATATATATATATATGTTATATATATATATATATATATATATATATATATATATATATATATATTTAGACAGTCGGCAATTTAGGGTCTGTTTTACTTTAATATGTACATATTAAGTACAAAGTTGAATAACTTTAAGAGATTATTTTAAATATATACATACTAAAGTAAAACAGACCTTAAATCGCCGACTAATTTAATCTACTATATATACAAAAATATATATTAAACAAATACGCTAGGTAAAGGGTTGTAACGTTAATTAAATTAACAGCAATAAAATATTTCTTGTAAAAATACTTAACAATGATACGTCACAGGATATGATTTAGATAACCTTTACACTAGTGAATTAAATGTGGCTATAAAATTATTTCAATTTTAATATGCGGCTGGTATAATTTTTGACACGTAGAAAATCTAATGTGGTAGTAAGTAAAATTACTAATTAAGATATAATTAGAATATAAATGTACGTAATTAGTAACTAAATTAAAACGTTTATTATACATTCCAAACGATAGTACCAGAATTATTAAATGCACAGTCCAACCATTCGATAGATTCTCCGAATAGGGATGCAGTTTATAACTAGTCCGATTATACAAAAGAAAAGCCTTCTCTTGCAAATATGAGTTATATGTTACAAAGTGTCTTACGAATTTTATAATATTTTTAAATTTGATTCGTTTGTAAATGAAACAATAAAATGGGATTTGACAATTTTTGATATATGCAATGTGTAACGATTTACATATACATGCTACCACTTTAACTTGCATTCAAAGTATACATATCCTTACATGTCTCTTATAAATGGGCTACATTAATCAATAACTATTTTTATTTACCTAAAAATAAATAAATTCATTAGTTTTCGATTTTAATGCACGACAACGCAGATAGTTATTGGGTCATTAATTATAAGAACATCTTTAGCCCATATAAGGATGTCTCGTCATTAATACGTCGTCTCTTATATATGTGATTTGTACTTCATACATAATTAATTTGCCAGCGACGACACAATACCTAATCGCATTAATTACATAAACAACCCGTTATCTCTCTAGGCAATTACTTGTTATTGTCTTGATATATTCGATTCTCGTGTGTGTGTTATATATACGGACGCAGCCCTTATAGTGTATACACCTATTAGACATAAATATTTCAGCAATTCTAGTTCTACAAATGTGTACCAGCATACATAAATATTGTCATCACCATTACAGTGCAGAATTCTTAACTTCGTTAGGTTAGGTATCTATGTATGCAGATACATACGTGTATAGTAAATTTTGCCAGTATTTCTCTCTTATTATGTAATAAATGTTAGCACATTATGTTATATTTAGTGTGTACTATTTAATATCCACAGGGGTCTTTTTTACAAGCATATCTTTGTTGAGGTAGAAACGAAAGAAAATGCCTCAAGCGATATATGAGAAAATTTAATACGAGAACCAAGAAAACAAATCAATGTCAAATGAATAAATAACCTAAATAAAAAGGTTTCCTAAACACATTACTTTTATACACATTTTAAAAGAGTGGCACTAATGAACTAAACAATTCTTTATTATATTGCAAGGCTGTGGACGTCACATTATTACTATATCATTGGCGATTGATTTGTAATGTTGTGTTGAAATGAATAAAGTTGCATAAAATTCGTACAATTGTGATATATCATCAGTAATTTAATTTTAAAATACAAAAAAAAAAATTATTCTGCAGAAATTTTTCAACAAATTCCCAAAGATGATGAACATAATACGATTTCCGTTGCATAAAATTGTAATAGAGAAATTGGAATATCACAAATTCTGTGTTATACGGATACCGAAAATGGTTCCTAGGTAAAACGAATGTCAGTAGCAAGGACATGTTTATACTGCTACGACTTTAGTGGTGAGAAATTTTTGGACCATATTTGACAGGCGATGAAATCCGGGGCTCTCATGTCACATCAAAGAGTAAGAGCAGCAGTTGATGGGATAGCGGAGTACTGAATCACTAAAATAAAAAAATTCAAATGGTTGCATTACCGGAAGGTCATGCCTTTGAGACAAATGTAGCATTTTATTCGTAGAGCAGGGAACACAATAAATGTAGCTACTAAAGCTACGAACAGTTACAAAGAATAAAAGCCCAGGTCTTCTGAGTTCTGGAATTGTTTTGCTGCATGACAATGCATGACCACACTCAGCCATTTCTACACTCTTAAATAAATTTAAATAATATATTGTTACAATTATTTATGTAAGCGCATGCGCTTACATACGTGCAACACTTTTCTTACTTTTTAGTCCTGAGCCTCCGTACGTAAAACTAAGTGGTGCTACCTGCCATCTGTTTAGTCAATCTAAACAGTCTACTGACTAAGGGCATACACAATAAATAGTGGCCCCTTTATAAATTGTGCGTTACGACTACCGATCTCGACATTTTCCGAACGTCTTCATTACGCCACGATGGCACCATCGTAGTCCCAATCTTGCACCTAGTTTTTTTCTTTTAGCAGGCCAGCGATACAGTACGTATGATGAAGGAAACGTAATAATTAAAACTTAAATCTAAAGCGATTGCCTTTAGAATTCCGGGCTTGAACCGCGTCTTTGACACTAATTCCTTTTTGACTTGCATTTTGTCCAATTTCGCAAGGGAGATCTACCGAGCTGCTCCTCTGCAATAATAGACAAAACGTCGGCAAGTAGGAAACAATATCAGGAACGGGTTCCAGTACAGAAACATTGACCTTGGAAGCTAACAAGCTAGATTAAGTGTAACAATTCGACGCACATTTCACAAATAGTGCCAAAGTAAAGCTTGTGTCATGCTGCGTCTATAATAGAGCTAAACAGATGACAAAGTACATGTAGCTCTTATGACCAATCGGAACTTTTGTAAATATGCTTCGTATATTTCGCTTTACATAATCATTAATAGAATGTAAAAGTGTTATTATATAAATATTTGGTATTGTCCTAATGATGCCGCTGGGTGAAATGTATATAGATGAATAAATATAATACATGCTTTCAGTTATAAATAAATGTTAGTATACATAAAATGCATATGTACCTCATATCACTATCATTCAACAACTAAGGGTTGTCTCTTCAATTTCTTTCTTCTAGCTTTTTTGTCTCATATCACATCTAGATTTATATCACACTTTTTCATTAGTTTCCTAATTTCCTCAATCCATTAACGTCACTGTCTTTACTTCTTCTCTTTCCCTAAAACTTTCAAACAAACATTTTCATGGGTTATAGCTCTCTTGGTAAATCGACCATTTCAATTTCTGAAAATAATTTTCTAGATATTCTGTCAATGGGTCGAATATAATTTATTTCCACGCTCGAAACTTATAGTTCATATTGGTAGTCTGAGTATCTAGATTTCACAGTTCTGGTGCAAAATTGTGTCTATTATTGTTTGCCTTACCCTTTTCTCTATTCTTTGATTAATTTTTTTCCTACTATAACAAATTGAGACAGCCGACTGCACTTTTTTCTCTTCTAATTTTGATTGATCTTTATATTCTTATATTTTTAATGGTTTCAGTCGCTGACGTTTTTATCCAAAATCCGGACTACCTCAAGGTTCTAATTTGGGTGTCATTACTTTTTAATTATCTTCTCCGTTCACTGGATTGTAGAGTTTTGACGTGGATGAATTGAAAATCTATATGAATGTTGCGAATATAGAAGAATATTGCGAGCTGGATATCATGAACTTGGTGTAATGAAAACAGAATCTTTCTAAATATTGACCAATATTGTAAATCCATATCACTTTCTATATAATGTAGACCAAATGGAGATCTTCGTAATCTGAAGTAAAGGACTTGGGAATTTTGTTTGTGCGTCGTTTCAATTTACCGCCCATATTTTTGCTGTTTGTAATGCTGTCTCGAAGACTTTGGGCTTCTTGATATGAACTTATCGTGACTTCAGAAACCATCCAACTTTTAAAGTTTCTGATTTATTCCTATATGTGGAGCAGATTAGAGTATGGTGTGGTTTGGTGGTATTCATTTTACGTCTATCAACACCCAACACTCAACACCAAATGCGATGAAACTTATTCTGTCTGTGGAACCGATTATAACTTTTTCTTCGATAGACATAGCTTTCGCTCTGTCACTAGTAGAAGAGAAGAAGGCAGTGTTTTCGTTTGAAGTTTGTTCAGTACTTTGTCAAGTCACCTATCACATGTTGTTTTTCTTATGCCGTTATACTGTAGGCGTTCCATTGCTATATTTTGTAACGGGCAGATCTAACGTGTGGAGATCTAACGTAACGTTAGAACTCCACACCTCTGGAACACTTGATGCGGAATTGCAATTATATTCGTCAATGAGCGGCGCTGAGTGTTCTTTCATGCCGTTTTTCTTTGTGACTTGAGTGTATGTAGCTTTATCTTTCTTTTTTAAATTAGAGGCTATAAAACGCGTGAAATTGATGTAAAACGGAATTCTAACGCTCCAGTCTTAGCTAGACGTGAAAAATAATTAACTTTAGGGTTATACATTTTATTTCGTATATTGGGATATTTTAAATTTTGATTAGTATAGAATCAGATTATATTTTTCTTTATTTTTAATTTAATAAACAAATCAGAAATATTTAAAAAGTAACACAATGAATTTGAGAATATGTACGAGGCTCAAAAGTATCAAAAGGATCAAAAGCGTAAATAAATGAGTCCACAATAATTTTAAGTCTATAAATTTCAAATTTAAACATTTCGACGCATATATGGATAATTAGTTTGAATATTAACAGTAAACTCGACACTGAGATCTCCCGCAAAAGACCTCAGCGATTTGACGCAATTGAATTTAATGATCAAAAATTAAAGAATAGAAATTAAATAAACAATATACAGTGTGGAGATAAACGCTAGGGACAAATCTTTCACAAAACAAGCGCTCAATAACACATTTCATTTATAATTAACATATTAGTAGAATCAAGAATATCCATATAAAAGTTTGTGTAAACAAGGGTCATACCACACACCTTGGATCAATATTTCGCGTTAGGAGGGTTGAGATCCCCTAAGCTAAGTGAGACACCCAAGAGTGATGTTTTGAAGATTCTATCAGAATTTAAGAAAGACTTCAAAGCTATATGTAGCCTGTACAGTTCCTATAATAGTTTTATTATGGTAATTAGGTTTAGATGAAACCACAAAATATATTAATACTTAGAGTACATGATTTATAGATATTTAAAATATTATACAATAAAACCATTTTAACAGCTACCAACCTGTTGTATTATTTCTTTTAATTTACATTGAATGATAGGCCTAGTTCGTTGGAACCCAATAATAACCCTGAAACACACGTAAGAGTCTAGAAAGATATATGCGTGAGTGGCGCCCCACAAAACAATTATATACATCAACAAGACTAAGTAAAACTCAAAGTAATATGTATGTGTCTGCACCGAATAAGTTGCATGAATAATAATCATATTCCGGCTTTTGACCTTCGAGATTTGCTACTGTTTTTTTCTAATACCACTTTCTTCATTTTCGAAACTGAATAATTATATCTTCGAACAGCTAAATGCTGAACTTCTCAATTCATTTTGGCGTTTTCTATATAAGTGGCTCCCTTGTCTTCCATTTGTTACCAAATTTCTCTGGAATTTGAAAACTCTGCTAAAACTTGAATTGATGATAGGCAAATTCACGATATTACGTTCAATCCTGTAATTTTGAAAAATAAATTTTCATTTAACATTAATTCTAAAGTTATTATGCATTGATCTAAATAAAAAGAAAATTCTTTTATTTTTTAAAACTTTATCTTTGCATAATCTTCTGAAGGTCATGGTTTGATATGATCAATAAATAATTAAACCTTCTCATAAATTTCTGAAGCCTTGTATTATATCGAAGGCTTCAAGTCAGAGGGGCGTATCAACCATTTTGTGCAAATTTGAGCAACTGGACGTATAAACGGGTTATTATCATTCTCACGTCAGGACAGAGAGGCGTATGATTTGGGTGACCAGTTTGTGCGCATGTTCAAAAATTAGCTAGGCGTATAAACCAAATATGTATTTAGAATCTAGTCAGAGAGGCGTAAGTACATACGCCACTCATTAGTTTCTAGATCTTACCGGGTCAGAGAGGCGTATTCGTGTTTATCATCAATCCTAACCTCACTTTCTGTCATAAACACATGTTAATTCGTGACAGTTTAGTGTGTTTATAGTTAAGAGTCAGTGTCAGTAGATTTTGATAATAAGCAAGAAATAAATAATCAACTATGTACGGTGGAAAATCTAGGTCTGAATACATATTGCACATGTTAAAACTCCCTGAAGCAAATGGTGAGTAACAATGAATGTATACCTAATATTATTGTTGATTATACCTAATTATTATTACTCTAGGACATCCATCCTGTTCTTATGCTGCACAACAGGAAGCTGCACCAGACATAAATGAAATTGATTTAATAGAGCAAGAAGACGAAGAATATTATTATGATTCGGATGCTGACCCTGCCTTTAAACCCAGCTCGTCTTCGAGCGATGACGGTATAGTAATTGAACAAGTTAAGGTTACAACACCAGTAGTAGCAGATACCGAAAGAAACACTGTAGATTCTAATAAATTAGATTTGCAACTGAAGAGAGTGAGAGCGAAACGTAGCGCACCAAATACTTGGATAAAAACCGCGAGCAAACAAAACAGAAACTTAGGAGTTTCTTACACAACAACTTCAAAAAAAATTAGTCTAGAACGAAAATCAAGAAATATAGGAATTGAGTGTCCCTGTTTACGCAAATGTCACCTTGCGATTCCCGATCACAAATTTGCTCTGCTTTCTGGCAACTTGGCGATTTGAATAGGCAGCGCGATTTCATTGCAAGTAATGTGATCCGTCAAAAATCTGTCAGAAGTCGTGCAGAGAATTCAAGAAGGCTTTTTTCTGTTATGTACTTCCTGAAATTTGAAGGAAAAAAAAATCAGGTCTGCAAGAACTTCTTTTTACAAACGTTGGATATTTCCGAAAAGATTATGAGAACAGCTTTAGAAAAAGCAAGTCGCAATGTTGCTAATATTCCTTCTCCTGATAATCATGGTAAGCACCGTCCAGGGGTTAAGCATACAGAAGAAGCAATTAAATTCGCAGAGAATCACATCGATTTTTTCCCCCGTGTGCCAGCACATGGGTGTAGGAGAGATACTAAAAAAGATTATCGAGAATCAATTTTTTTTTATATAAATAAAGAAAATAAAAAAGTAAATAAAGAAAAAATGTATTCACTCTACAAAGAGAAATGTACAGAAATGAACCAAAAACCTATTTCTGCAACATCGTATAGAGAACTACTGATAAAAAAAAATATAGGATTTCACATTCCTAAAAAATATCAATGTTGGTGTCATCACTTCGAGCAAATACCTGCAAATGAACGACCTGCTGAGAAATTAATTGAGTATCAGCTTCATATTCGTAGAAAAATAGCTGCATTGGAAGAAAAGAAAAGCGATGCTTTAAAGGCAAAAGAAGACCCTAGCTATATTTCTGCGAATTTTGATCTTGAAGCTGTCTTGTACTCACCACTATTATTTGCTAAACCAGTTTTTTTATAAACGGAAGTTAGCTACATTTAACTTCCCGATATGCGAAACAACAAAACAGCAAGGTCATTGCAAGCAAGGTCACGCTTTTTCTCTTATTTATTAACGATCTTGCACTGTTGGACACCTGAGCTCACATTGCATTGTTTGCCGATGATACATCATTAACTTGGCATGCTGCGGACCCGCGATCTCTGGAGGGCCTGATGAACAACGAGATTCCGATTTTTCAGAATTGGTTTAATGCTAATGGAGTTACCCTAAATTTGAGTAAAACACAACTTTTAATTCACAAACACAATTGTGTAAGTGTGAATATTGAGATTGGTGGCATCACTTTAGAGCCTGTGAACTCCGTGAAGTTCCTTGGTCTGATTGTGGAGCCAGGCCCTTGTTGGACCGGACATGTTCGTCGCCTTGGCGCGATTGGAGTGGTACGTCGTAACCTGGGAGAGTCCACGGCTAGGACTGTATATTTTTCATTGTTCGAGTCTCGTCTACGGTATTGTATAGCATTTTGGGGATTCACGACCGCTGGGAATCTTCTTTCGATTTTTAGGTTGCAGAAGCGGGCGGTGCGGCTCTTGTGCGGGGTGCCAGCGGACGCCCACTGTCGGCCGTTGTATGCGGATAGTGGAATCATGACGGTTTATTCATTGTTATTGTACGAATAATTGTCTATCATCTTTAAAAAGCAAAGTAATATCCAGCATAGGTCTGATATTCATTCGTATGATACACGCGACAACCAACTTCTAAATTTACCAAAGCCCGCGACAAGTGCGAGTCGCGATTCAATAGTTTATATGGGCTTGCAGTATTTCAACAGACTGCCACTGAACATTAGGCAGTCTTCAAGCTTAAAACAGTTTCAGAGAAAATTAAAGGTGCTGCTCCTCGGGCAGGTTTTGTACTCGCTGGATGGGTTCCTTGCGGGTTGACGTTGGAATCCCTTGCTTTTATTTTTAAATTGTTTTTGTTTTAAATATTGCTTTGATCATGTATTTTTTATTAGGTGACATGTATTTGTTTGTTTTGGCCACCTAATCATTTACTATTATGTGTTTATATTGTAATTGTATGTGTATATTGCTTACTGTCCACGCACTGTATGTGCTTATTGACAATAAATCTATTCTATTCTATTCTATTGCTTTGTTTGGCCCGAATACGAGGGAAATAGAGGAGCCAATGAAGTAGCCACATGCCTTTCGAAATTTATACAGTCTCTTCCAAAAGAAACACGTCATTTAGTTTTTCATTCTGACTGCTGCCCTGGACAGAATCGGAATTCTATAGTGGCATGCATGCTCCTAGAAGCTGTAAAACACACCAGCCTCCAAATCATCGATTTGAAATTTTTAGAACCAGGGCACACTCACATGGAGTGTGATTACATGCATGCCACTATAGAACGTGCTTCAGAGTATACTAAAATCTACTGGCCCAATGACTGGGTTAATGTCTTACGTCTGGCGAATAGAAAGAAACCGTACAACGTACAGGTGATGGAGTATAGTGACTTTTTAAATTATAAAGAATTGAAGAATAAACTAATGGTAAACTCTAAAAGGAGTGAGGCAGGTGGAAATGTCAACTGGAAGGTAGTTAAATGGCTGAGATTTGAAGAAGGAAGAAGCAACTACTTTCAATACAAAAATGAATATTGGAATGAATTCCAAAATGTAAATATTACACGAAAAGGAAGAATAGCAAGAAAAATTTGTAACAGCAATGTTAATCCTCTGTATAGTTCTCGTATACATTTAAATAAGAAAAAGTTTGTGAACCTTCAAGAAATGTGTAAACAGAAGGATGCTTTAATACCCCAGCAGTATCACCACTTTTACGAGTCTCTCCCAGTAGAAAGGAGCACTGTTGAACAAAGTGACTCTGATGATGAAATTTCCCTGCAGACACTCAAAGAAAAACTACTGCGCCGTAAAACAAGAAGAAATTTCTAAATAATACATTTTGAACCTACCAACTTAGAATTTTTCTATTTTGTAATTTTTTTTCTCTTATGTTACTCTAAATGATCTTTTTAATTTCTTTGTTAGTGAAACTATTATAAACTAAGTTAATAAATATTCTTATTCAACTTACGTCTTTTTCTTTTACACCTTTTGTGAAACATTATATCAAGACAGCAAGGCGTATGCTCAATTAGTAGAAAAATATCCATGATGTCAAAATTTTAATTAGCTTGTCTTAATAGTAAGCTTTCTAATTGTATATTCCCTAATTTTTGTGAAGAACTGCAAAAAATTGTAATTTTGAAGTGTTTTTTTCGTTTCCTGTAAATTCAAGTATTGGTTGATACGCCCTTCTGACTTGAAGCCCTCGATATTATTTTGTATACATAAATTGAAATAGTTACAAGAAGATATATTTATAAATTGCTTAATTTGAAATAAGAACTACCATATAGTACCTACTTGTTCTAAAAAAATATATTGACTTATTTGTTTTTGCGTCTATTTTGACACATTAATTTGTTTTATTAAATGCGACACGTCACTTTTTAAAAATTAGTATTTTAATTCAACATTATATTTAAGTACATGTTTACCATGAAAGATTAATCGATTCTTAAACCTATAACAATAATCAGTAAAAGAACAAGGAAAAATATCCATATTCCTTGGCAAATGATGGAACTAAGTATGTGAAAACACCTGTTATTTACTATCATTAGTACAAGAGTTAGTGGATTTAAGCATTAATTTTGAAATTTGCTTCGAGGCTTCCAATGAAACATTAATAAATTATCCACAACAGTGTGAACACTTGCCAAGTACATAATTTATCATAAAAATTATCATTATCTATATCTACATTTACGAGCTTAATTATAGTTTCACATGTATGACTACAAATATGTACGCCATACATATATCGATACGACATTCGTAATTGGAAATGCTGTTTTTATAATGATCCTATAATTAAATTCTCTCGGATCTCCTTTTTAATTTTAATTACACGTCGCCTGTCATTATTTTGCTAATTTCAATAAAAAATTAATGCGAAATGAAGTTATGATTGGTTAACCTACTTTATATGATAATTAAATGTAAACAGGAACATTGTTTTATTTTCATAACCTTAATTTTATTTCGGGTTTATTTAGTTCTAGAAAGAGATTTTGTATGTATTATTTATACCATTTTATTAAAATGGGTTTTCATGTTTTTTTTTTTTTTTTATTGAAAAAGTGGGATATTGCAAACCGCGGACTTGGTGTTCTCAAAAATATTAAAGAAATTGTTTGAATTTGTGCAATTATATGTGACCTTCTACGAGAAAATGGACCTAGTGTGTCAAAAAACGGGTTTGGACTTAAGAGTGGATTCTGGTACCTAAAAGGGTGTAGAATAAGATGAAATGAGTTAGATTTCTGATAAAAATTTATTTACCCCATAAAAACTTGAGGAAATCGATAAAAATGAGAAAAACATTAAAATTATATTTTTTTTTATTTTTTGGTTTTAAATTGTTTTTTTTTCGTCAGTCTTGGATTTTTTTTGGAGTTTGGATTTTTTTTTCGGTGTCTCGTGATCTGGTACTTCGATTTTCTTCCGTTTGACAATTTCAGTTTTTTCTTTTTTCGGCGCTTTGACTTCAGCTTTCTTTTTCTCGTGATCCGGTGCTTCGATTTTTTTTTCTTGCTGGCAGGTTCAGATTTATTTTTCGATTTTTTTTTCGCTTTGGGTTCACTCGGTTTAGGAGCTACAAAATCCCGTTTCTGTGAATCAGTACATAAGACCCTGACATTCTCATACAAATACCATTTGCGATCTAACGATAAACCGCTTGGTGCAATGAGCGGAGGTAATTCGTTTGGTAGCTCAGCCGTTAATCGCAGATTAAATCTTTCTTCTTCTGAGTCCACAAGTTCTTTACATACAATTTCGTTTTTTTTGAAGTCAAAGTGCTGGTACTTGGTAATACCTAAAATGCAAACGTTTACAAAATTAATTGAAATGAATTTGAAAAATTAAAATCACAAAATCGCGACAGTTTACCTGGTAATCTTTTGTAAAATCCTTCGAAATGAGTATCCCATGTTCGCCACTCTACTGCACTTCCATTCACAGCGTTGTTAAATTTATTACTGCTAGATCTATTGACCACATCTTCAAAATCTTGGTAGTAATCTACATTTGAGCGACTATATTCTAGTTTTATTAATCCGAAAGAGCGATCGGGACTGAACTTGGTGTGGCCAGTTAGGAGGAAATTTAATGATATCGATTCGTTTAAGCCAGAATCCACTCGCCAGGCCAAATAATGCATCATTGCATTATTTTTATTCTGTGCTACGCAGTTATCACAAAATAAAACTAAATTTTTAACGGCATTCTTCGTGAAGTAATCGTGAATTTGGCTAATGACAGCATTAGGTCCTTTTCCTATTTCGAACTCTTCGTCTAATAAATAGTTCGACTGAACGTTAGTGAATTCATTATGAATACAAAAAATTGAACATTTTCGAGCTGCTTTGAAATATGCCGTTCCGACTTGTTGTGGACTGGATGGATAATATATATTTTGTGCATAGTCGAAACTCACTACAAGAGTAGAATAAGCATCACTCATCTTGCAGCATTGTTGGTAGAATTCACGCTGGCGTTTCGCATGGTCAAGATGAGTAACAGTCATTCGTAATTTTGCTTCTTTTGTATCTGAATCAGATTCTTCCAAAACTCGTCGTAGCATCAAGGTATTTTGTTGACAGACGTCACAAAGATCAGTTTTCGGTTTCATAGGCGAGATGTAAGGGCAGTACTTCATCCAAATTTTGTAAAAAGTTTTAATTGCGATTTTATCTTCAGTAAGACAAACTTTCTCAAAACGACGATAAACAGCACTTTTTGTTTCACTGGATGGTAGCAGCATTACTTTACAGTCTTTGTAGTTTGGCATTCTACCAGGAAGAGGTATTGCGAATTTTTCAGCAAAATTTTGAATAAATTGAACGATACGAGTAAGTGATTCCGGTGATAACACACGCGATTGCCGTTTTGGAGACTTGCCACTTAGTTCATGTTTTCGTTCAGATAAGCCAACATTATCACTATGTCGAATCAAATTTTTATAACGTTTTAAACCAACATCGTAAATAAAACAAAACATCTTTCTACAAATATGAATGCCACGAAATAAGTACATTGTATCAACTCTGGATTTATTTTTTACTCTTTGGCCATACTTCTTCCGACTTTCAGTATTATAAACGTTTTCGAGCGATAAATGTTGTCGATGAAATTCCAAATGGCTCAAATGGACTAAATCTTGTTCTGGTTTACTTAATTCTTGGAAAAATTGCCGGCTTTGTATAGCAAGATTTTCTGGAATTATCTTATTACATTCTTTCGAACAACATGCTTCGGATTTTTCTCCGTACATAAAATCGATGTTCATCGACTCTTGTATATCTTCAACGGATTCCTCCAATTCGGATATAATATTGGATTCGGAAACATCATGCAAAAAACTTTGATTTTCAGTTAGTCCCGAAGTATTAGCACCGACACTTTCAGATAACGTCATATCGATCTCATCATCGCCATAAACCGAGTCTAGTCTTTTTAAATCATCATCAAAACTGTCAGAAATATCCATTTTTATAAAAATTACTTCAAATTAACATCAGCTTAGTAACAAAATTACAAAAGAACCAAAATTGCGAAACAACTTTTGAGATATTGATAACACTCGTTATACAGTTGGCACAAGACTGAAGCGTCACTTTATTCTTTTCCTATCTTATAGTTATTTTTATAATGTTCTTCGTATTAGTATACGCACATCAACCCTTTGCTGAGAGCGAACAGAGAGCGGCGTTGTTGCGTCGGTCACTGGTTGCGGCTTAAGAATCAAGTATCGAGATCATAACAAACAGAGCAGCAACAATAGCAAAGGTATTATCACACTAAAGCTAAAAAAAATACGTCACCACATAGGCATGACGTCACCAAAGTCGGCACCCAATCATAACTAACCATACCAAATCGCATCTCCCAAATGAAGGTGTGTTCACAGTGATAATACGTTATGAAACTTTAAATGCGTTTTTCTCAAAACTTCATTTTCACACACTAGGTCCCTTTTCTCGGAGAAGGTCACATATATTTTTTAAAAGTACCGCTATAACATTAAAATGACTACTAGAGACAGGCATTCTCCGTCGGCTTACACTAACGTAGGCGAGCGAGAGGTTTAAGTGATTCAGAGCTGCTGTCGGTTCAAGTTCTGAGTCTCGCGTTTCCCACTTTAGTACGTGAACAGCTATCATAATGTGTAGATGTATTTAGGAATACGCGTATGTGTAATTAGAACGCAAAGCATTGAACACGCCAAAAGTTCATAGAAATGCATCAACTCGCCTGTTTGCTAACAGGGTAAGCATATTTTTATGACAATTCCCAGACTTAATATATAATGGTAAAGTAGTGAGGTGCTTAGTTTGTCAGAAGAGTTTATTATGTCGGAATCCACGTTTGTAGAAAACATGTGAATAGTGTAACACACAAATCTAAAAAAATCGGAGTGGAACCGTATAATGAACTTCTTTGTGGTTTTACTATGATGGTAAGTGCATGTAATATACCGGTTGATCGCCGTGCGAAAAAATGGGTAATTATGGAAAAACCGTAGTAGAAAATAAAAGACTGGCTCACTATAGATGAAACTACAGATATGAAAATGACCGTCACACCCTTATTTGTTAGTCTGTAAAAGACTGCAAGAATATACTGCTGAAGCACTCGCTCAACACTCCACAACTTTGAAATTTTACAAAGCAAGTATTAATAATGGTTACTGATGCTGCCGTAGTTATGCATCGCATGGGACAGTTATTCAAAGAAGTTCAGTCAAACTTACTACACGTTATATGTCTACTTCATGCTTTACATCTTGTAGCAGACGCTATACGAAAACGTTATCCCGATGTGGATTAACTCATGGGACAGACGAAAGGGGTTTTTCTGAAATCTTCGAAACGTATTCGGCTCTTTCATTTACAATGTCCTGACATTCCGGAACCGCCGCAGTCAATTCTTACACATGGGGTCCATGGCTAGAGGCAACGTTTTATTATTTTAAACATTTTGATAAGATAGAGTTGGCGATTTTTTACATCTAAACCCCAAATTAGGCTCAGTCAAATGCAATTTCAAAGTGGGTACATAAAATAAAATAAATAGTAAGTAGTAATTTATAAAACGTGATGAAACACTTACCTTTTATATTCACGTTTACAAAAAAAACCACGTTTATAATGAACTTATGCGTCTCACTGCGTCTAACAATTTCTCGTCATATATTGTTTGTAGCATTCTTTGTACACTATCTACTATTTCTTGTCAGGGTTCGACTAACGACAATGAAGACATTTGTAATGTTGTGACGGCATTTGTTATTACTTGGTAGTTATTGAAAATAGTTTGTAAATCAATTTCAACTTGATAGTCTTAAACTTTCAATTGACTTGCTTTGATATCAGCAGCATCTTTTATATAAAGGTCAAACATAAGGGAATACAGTCGATGGAAATGTTAAAAGTAATTGAACGCAGCTTTCAACCACATTCCTCATCGAGTCAAAACTAGGCTGTGGAAGTTCTGGGATATTAAGACACTGTTTATGAAATTGCCGAATTCGTTTGGGAGACTTAAAAATTACTGCCCTAGTTCATTTACATCAGGATACCAGCGGTAAATAATTTCGGCTACGAGATATAATGCAGGCAGCATACACATAATATGTAACAACCTAGGGAAAGTAGGTTTAAACAAGTGATCAACACGAACCATAAGCTGATTCACTATCATTCCAAACATTTACACTTGCTTAGCCAAAATCTTGAACTCTTGTAATGTGGTTAATATCGCGTTTTTAATGGTTTTGCCAGAATACGATTGAAGTATTTTACTGGCTACTAAATATGGACGTGACGATCCCCTTGATTTGAATATGTGAACTATAATATACCGACTTCCGAAAACCCAGTAGGAGTTGATGCAAGAAATGATTACATTTTCAAACTAAACTATTAAAAAATAATGATGTTATTTAATACTGATTGGGTCCACCGCTGTTTCTTATGCATTCGACAACTCTTCGAGGCATGCTTGAAATTAAATGATTTATGATATCCTGGGGAATGTCATCCCAGGCTTCGTGAATTCAGTGACGAAGATCAAGCAGGTTATTTGGTGGTTGGGGTAAATTTCCCAGTATAGCGCCAATCATATCTGATACATGTTCGATTGGTGAGAAGTCATAAGCAAATAACTAATTGATTGAAAAAATGTTTTTAGATATATAGGCAAGCCTTTCTTTCATAATATTTTACGTTTTAGTGCTCTCTGAATTACTACTATAAAGCGTTTGACGTTTACGATGCAGTATGGGCTTTATGGAGAAAGCTTACAAAGTTGTCAAAATGTTCAATACAATCCGACTGCCGACTGACAAAATAATTTGACGATGCTGCCATAGCACATAACCTACATAAATTGAACACGTAACTATAATGAAGAAAAACCTTGTTTAGATGGAATTTTAGTTTTCCAATTAGAAATATAATATTAATTATCATCATAACACATTTCAAATTTTAGATAAAAAATTCTCAGAACAAATGTTATTAAATTTATGCCCTATTAAGGAAATTATTATAGATGGTATATAGATGATAATTTATAATTATTTATATTTACAAATACATTGTATTGAGTACCTATTAAAAGGGGCATAATTTACCTAAATCTTTTACCTGCTTTGTGTCTCAACTATAGTTACATTTGTGTTCCCGACAGTTATTATTCAATGATTAGTGTAATTACCTTTTTCAGTATGTCGGTAAAGCTCATAATAACAGTGCGAGTTTTTTGTCTTTGTTACATAGTTTCTCGAAATTGACCGTAAAAAAGCAATAATTTCTATATTATTTGAAACAGGACTGTCTTTGCAAAGAAATATTTGGCGAATGGAAGGTGTTACTCAGTAAACACTGATCTCGTTGAAAATTTAATTCAAGAGATTATTCCACTAGTAGTTTTGAAAGATAATTTGGCGGTAGAAAAGAAATATCACGTCTGGGAATGAAAGAGAAATCATTAGAATAACAACTAACCACCGACTCTCAAACAAAGTTCTTGAAATGAAATTAGTACAAAAAGAAATGAAAATATCAGAAGGAACAACAAGCACTCGTTTCTAAGAAGTAGTATTAAAAATACACACGATGACTAGAAAAAATCAAGACTTACACCAAGAATTAAATACACGCGTTACACTTGGGCCAAAGCCTATAAGTACTATCCACTTGAAGATTAGACAAAATTATTACTAAAATTAAAATATTAATCTTTTTAACGAATAAATGTTCTACCAACAACAACTTATTATTTAAATATTACATAAATACTTCAGACTTGCCCACTATCAGAAGAGCTGGATAATTTAAGTTCTTAGCTAACATCATCAGATACTTGATAACCAAATAGTACCCTTTGAAGGAGTATCAATATAACGTGGGTATGGTTAACGAACTTTGGTATAAAAGATGTAAAACAGATGAGAAAATTTACCTGCATGTAATCTTCACTTGCGATGTACTAAAATGGCCCAGGCAAAAGAATTTCGGCTAAGATCTATTGGAGTCCACACAATCGGGATCGGACACAAGACGCCGACCACTTATCGTGCACGAGCGTAGGTACTACTAAAAATTTGTATTTTGAAATAGTTTTTAATTTTATTTATATAATTCGAAAACAAACGTGTGGTGATCTATAAAATAGAAAATACATTTTGATTTGTTCATTTTGTAGTTCAAGTTACACAGACAAGTGTAATATTAAAATCTTAACAAATTAGTTGTATTATTGCAGCATTTACTTGAGAAAATTCGAAACACCCCCGGTATTCTTGAACGCACTCACCAATCAATGCAGCTGAGGATAGAAGCCTGCATTGCAGTTGAAGCCGGTCATTTCCAACAATTTTTACAAGTTAATTTTGTAGTGTTAACCTATTAGTGCCTACGGTATGATTTAACATATGGAGATTATGATATTCTTCAAAGTAATCTGAGCACGTTGTTTCTAACGGTAATTCAGTTTCATCGTTTCGAATCGACTTTCTTATATGTTTTTAACAAATTACATACAGTAATACTTATGTAAAGTAATATAGAATACTAGTATTCACAATTTTATTACCGCGTGTTTGTTCTTTCCACCGAAAAATGAGCCTGAGGTAGGGTTATGTCAAATTTACACGCTTGTATACCTTTTTTCTTTACTTACTGGCATCCTTTATACAGTACAAATCTCTTCCCTATAGTCACCTACAAACGTGTATTACGTATGTGTGCGTTCAAGAAGCGAGGAGTGGGGGCGCACGAAGCGATGCATAGATGCCATTAGTTACAGTTTACTTGTTAAGTTGGATGGTTTGCTCAACTTTTGCGAATAGTCCGTATTCACGATGGATATTTTTACCCTTGAACAAAAAAAATATGTCGTAAAACAGTATCATCTTGGTCGCAGCATAAGAGAAATTGCACGGGTATTTAAAATTAACTTTCAACGTACCATTGCGTTTGAAACGATAATTACGGGCGAAAATAGTTGAATCTATCCTAAATATTTAACCGCAAACGATTTTAAATGTTCAGAGAAACTTTTATGACAGATTAGGACATTGCTTGTTTGCATTAGGAGACCGTTTTGAGCATACAATACATTAAATAGTTTACTTTTTATTTTTTTAATTCTAGTTTTATTTATTATGTATAGAATATAGAAGTTATTATGATTTACCGCTTTATTTATTGTTATTGTTATAGGTATATCTGACATTGTTTTAAACGTTAAAAATATTAAAAAGTCCACACTTATTTGTGTTTATTATTACATAAAGTCCTTATTATTGACGTAGTTCCACATTCATCGACGTCTATACTATGTATATGCGCTTACATCCAAACTGATCTGCAGTACATGCATACATACATACATGCTATATGCGTCCCCACTCCTCGCATGTCGAACGTACACATACGTAATACACGTTTGTAGGTGACTATAGGGAAGAGATTTGTACTGTATATATATATATATATATATATATATATATATATATATAACACAAATGTGTTAACGGTCTTTTATACTAATATTTATTACTTGATAAGGTATCCATGCGTGTGTAAAGAGACTGTATGATATATCATACGGTAGGCATATACCTATGTTATTGTTTGTTAATACTTTTATTTTTAGCAAGAAATTTTACAATCCCTCTGATCCAAGAGATGCAGAAGAACTTTTAAATTATTTAGAAAGCTTAAGTTCGGATGATGAAGAATACGAAACAATAAGAAAATGCGATCACATGGACCTTGTACTGCTGCCTCCACAGGACGGACAAGATACGGATTTAGATGACGCACCAAGCGACGACGGTGAAGGTAAATGTAATATCCGAGATATTGGAAAAGGAGTACTAAAACAACCTATGCAAGTCGTTGTTGTTGGTGGTGAAGATGAAAAGCGTGTAGAGCAGGCTGATAAAGAGCGACATAATGGGGAATCAAGTGACAGTGATGATATACCACTTGCAAGATTATTTGGAATAAAAAATATAGCAAATAGGAAGGCAAAGAAACCCATGCAGAGGCCGACAGACTGGAACGAAAAAATACTATATCGTCGCCAAGAAAAAATAAAAATTGATAAAACCAGTGAACCAAATATTGTTAAAGAAATTAAAGAAAAAAATTTGCAACCCATTGACGTATTTAAACAATTCTTCCCAGAAGATTTTATTGACTATATATGTCAAGAATCACAGAAATATGCTGGTTTCAAAGGAAAACATAATTTCACTGTTTGCACTGATGAAATGTACGTTTACATCGGAATATTGTTGTTATCAGGATACAGTAAAGCTCCTTTTCGAAGGATGTACTGGGAAACCAAACCAGATGCGCATAATGTGTTAATAAGTAACACTATATCACGGGATAAGTTTGAAAGCATAGATCGGTTTTTACACTTCAATGATAATAATACCATAGACACCAACAATAAAACTTACAAGGTGCAACCTCTCATCGATCACATAAATACTGTGTCACAAAAATTAGCTGAGCCACTTGGTTTTTCATTTTCTTTAGATGAAGCTATGGAGCCTTATTATGGACGCCATAGCATGAAGCAATTTATTAAAGGTAAACCCATACGTTATGGATTTAAATTTTGGGTACTTACAACTATTGAGGGCTACGTATTAAAATTTAAGCCATATTGTGGTGCTGGCGACAAAATTTGAAGGAAAATCTCTTGGTTCCAGTGTAACCGAAAGTCTTTGTTTAGGCTACATACCTGCCAATTCCACAGTATATATAGATAATTTCTTCAATTCTCTATCATTACTGCAAGAATTGGGAAAAAATTAAATAAATGGTATTGGTACTATAAGAGCAGATCGTATACAGAAAGCTCCGCTGCAAGATTTCTGGAAAGCAATACGAGGTGTCACGCATACATTACAAAATCCAGATGATCATATAACACTTACAAGGTGGAAGGATAACAATCAAGTAACGGTTGGAACCAACATGCAGTCTGATGATGTTTGCCTGACTAAGGGATTGTGTTAACGTTGGTCAAGACAACTTCACAAACATGTTGACGTGGATGAACCTTCTGTCATTCATCTTTATAACAAAGGCATGGGGGGAGTTGATCTTTTTGATAATATGAGAGGCCTATATCGAATCCGCATTCGTTCTAGAAAATGGTATTGGCCTCTAGTTCGATTTTGCTTAAATACAGCAGTGGTTAACAGTTGGCTGCTTCATCGATATGCTTATCCAAGCACCAGCCTGCTGGACTATACTAGAAGAATAGTACTTTCCCTCCTTACCGCACCGGAGTATTTAAATGGCCCAAAACCCAAGCGTAGTAAAAACGTTTTACACGAGATAAGATACGACAAAATTGATCACCTTATTGATCAGCAAAATACGCAAAGAAGTTGCTCATTTTGTGGAAAATGCACTAAGTTTTCCTGTGTAAAATGTAACGTAGGCTTACACCCAAAAACATATTTTCGAGTGTACCACACACCACCTCAGTAATAATTACCATGTCTATAATATAAGTTTTCGAAAGGTATAATAAACATTCGTGAAATCGGATTTTATGGTTTTAAATACACCCTTGAATATTACCATACGCAATACACATAGTTGCCTATCGTATGATATATCACACGTTAAAAAAAAATAGAATATACAAAAAAACAAACGAAAATCTGGTACCATTGCATTAAGATAACATAAACAAAGCAACTTTAAAAAAATTGTAAATTTTAGAAACCAAAAGTTACTCAGGCATTAATGGGTTAATACGTTTTACAGTATGAACTTTTAATTGACTATTAAACATTTCGTAACTTTAAAACTAAACCGTTTAAGAGATACATTCATATGAACTTTTATGATCATAATAACTCTAGGAATCAGCCCATAAAATTTGTCGCAGATATTTAGGATCAGCCTGTATGTACACGACAAATAAATTATTTGTATTTGTCTATTTTTTTTATAGAAAATATATTTTTTCACTTATGGACCATTTTCCCCAAAATATTCTATGTTTTATAAGCAAATTTTGAAATAAATAACAAACGCTTCTTCGCTTTTAAAGGAAAGAAAAAATATATTAACAGCAACTCGAACTTTGATTAGTTTTTGACGATCAATAACGAATTTCGTATTTCTGGTGACGACTAAAGTGTATTGCTATCTAAACGACGGCAAAAGAATAATATACTTTTGATAATAGTTTAAAGTCAGTCTATCGAAAGTGGGTCACTTTCCAAAGATTAATAATATATAATTGAACCGATCTCCACGTATTAATGAAAATAAAACTTCAAATGTATAGGATTATGATATTCGCTATGTAAAAGTGTTTGCAAAACTTCCTTGTAATTTGTTATTATTATTTATTAAACGAAGTTATTCAAGACATATGGAAGGAAGTATTCGTGTACATCAACGAACCCATTCGATTAACTAATAGACCTGATAATTGATGGGCGAGGAAAATACATGTTGAAATTCCATTTAATTTAATTAACAGATTAAATAATTAAGCTAATAAATAAATAAATAAATTATTATATTAATATCTAAATAAGTAGGTTAAAACAGTTTTAATGTTTTAAGTGGTTTTAAGGTGCTAAAATTGTTTCACCAAACATTGGCTTACTTTATCAGGTGATTGATTCATGCCTGCTATAGAATACTATTACCCACAATAATTGATGAAACTTCATTACAGCGTTCAAAAATACGTAATAATCTATAGTTGCAATATTGTTTCGCCATACAATGGCTTATTCTATAGACACTGTCAATAAAATTCTGAATAGATAACAAAAATCGTTAATTGACGAAGGGGACACTTGTTGAAACTTAATTATAACGATAAGAAATAAGTACTAAACTTATAGTTTCAAAAACAGACAATATTATACAGGACATTTTTAAAAATAACAACAATAAAATAGACAAATAATCAAACTCTGGTGTATATAAGTTAACATGTGAAGATTGTAATAAGGCATAAATAGGACAAACGGGCCTGTTCGCGGACCTCTTCCGCGGGGGTTGAGCTACCCACCAGGCGCGTCCCTAGGTGGCGGATAAGGGGACGGTCAGGTCTCTCTTGGGGGGACCTGATTAGTGGCAGTCATAAGCAGGATGGGTAGGTCTAAAAACCTTTCAATCCTTAGCGAAAGCTGTCACCGCGGACCAGCTCACCCAAGCTACGGTGTAAGGCAACGTGCTTAGAGCTGAATGGCCACTGGGGTATATGTGGTCTCAAACGTTCCCCTGGGGGCACTAGGCGGCACCCCCCTGTATTTACGCCTTGTGCCCGTAATGGAAGCTCTGCGGGCATTGACCTGATTCTTCTTCCATACTCGTGGGAATCAAATGAACCAAGAGAAAAATCAAATATTTAAAAAGGTGGAGTCTGGATAGAATCCAAAACCTAAGGAGTCTATAGAGACTCCCTTGGCAATGGAGACTGATGAGACTCCAAAAAACAAAACTGAAACGCAACGGACTGAAACTGAGAACGTTGCGAAAACAGAGCGTGCACCCAAGGAAAGAAAACATCTTTCAGGGGCACAAAGAAAGAAATTAAAGAAGATGAGGAAACAGGGGGTGGATACGAGTAAAATAAGGCTCCCCCTTTCCCAAAAGGAACCTCAGGAAGAACCTAAGCCAACAGGGGCCGTTAAGCGAACCGTGTCGGCTAGGGGCACTCCTGAAGATAAAGTAACTAAGCGCACGAAGTTTTCTGCTTCGGGCGTGAGTTACAAAGCAGCTCTTAAAGGTATTAAGGCTGCAATAGTTCCTAAAGATTACTCGGTCAGCTTAGTGACTGAGGGAAATATGGGAGCTATACAAGAGGCCCTGATGATGGTCATGGATAGGGCGCAGAAGGCGCCGAGGTTTGAATCCTCCCATCTTATGGACGGCTACTATGGAGTCATCTGTGCAGATGAAGACTCGTACAACACTACGAGAGATTACTTGGAAAAGGAAACTGTTTGGAGACTCGTGAAGAGCGAGGAGCTGCCAAAACAGCAACGAGTTTTAGCGTTTCTGCCAGAGACTAAAAAAGAGGATCTGACAGTGGGCTTGAAAAGACTCGAGAGGAAAAATCCAGGGCTTAAAGTGGACCGATGGATTACCCTCAGTTCCAGGTCTTCCGAAAAGGGCCTACATGTGGGCCTTCGGATTGACAAGGAGTCTGAGGAAACGTTGGTGAGGACTGATTTGAGACCTTACTATCGCTTGCAGAGGGCTAGCTTTGTAACCCTCGAAACAAAAAAAGACCAGAAACCGGTGATGCAGGATGAGGGTACTCTAGAAGAACCTCAGGCATCAACCTCTAAGGGTCAAAATGTTGAAGATTTTTCAAATAAATCTTCAACATAAGAAAACAGCCACAGCGGCACTTTGTCAAAGAACGCTGGCTGAAGGTATCGATATCCTCCTCATCCAAGAGCCATGGATAAGTAGAGGTAAGGTGGGAGGACTAAATATTAGGGGAATGGAGCTGTTAGTTGGTGTCCCAGACACTAAAATTAGAACTTATATCTGTTTCAGAGACGACCTGGACGTGATGCCTATCGTGGAGCTATGCAGTGGGGACATGACGGCAGCCAGGATCAGAAGACTGAGTGTCGAAGGGGGGATATTAGAGACGACAATTGCGTCTCTATACCTACCCATTGACTCTCTAGAGCTACCAGGGCCTGATCTTGAGGCCTTGGTGGCATATACCAGTAAGTACAATCTGGAATTGATTATCGGCGCAGATACCAATGCTCATCATAAGCTGTCCACATCAATCGCGGTGGCTTCTACCTCAAGGCGGCCTCCAAAAATACAAGTTTTTGCTCCAGGCACATTAATTACATTTTCAAAAATATACACTACAAGTTCAAAACAATAGTACATAGATATATAAGTAAATTTTTAATATTTATTGGGGAAAACCCATAGCAATATGTAGATTACATACGAAAAAAATTGTATAACGCTCATCGTAAGCATCTACCATATGCCCTACAATCTTCCGTTGAAGAATTGCATACCATATTGTTACACTATATATAAGAATGTTTTAATTCAATTTTAAATGATATTTCTTCAAATACTTCGACTTTTTTAATATTAATTCAAACTTTTCTGTGTATATTCGTATTCTTTCTAGAAAGCCTTTTGTTATCGTATTAGCCGACCGACCCTTCGATATCTCCCTGAATGAACGATCAATTCACATTCAACATTCTCTTCGAATTTCTACAATTTTACATTTCGTTTTTTAAGACTAAGTAATTTAATTAATATGTACAACTCCTCTTCATAATTATGTAATGTCCCATATCATTTTAAAGCGTTCTTCACAAGGAATATTTTAATGATATTTTTCATCGACTTTTTTCATCTCAACTTTTAGCTCGCGCTTTTGATTAGTTCTTAATTCAAGACATCTATAACTTCGATCCCTCTCCACTCTGGTCCATAAAACACGACCCCTTTTTCTAAACCAGTGTTCTCTTCTGTACAAATTCCTTCTTCTATTTCAAACCTTCATAAGAAACACATATCTTACTCCACATGCTGTTTAGCATACAAAACGCCGCCCAGCGTTCTTTGTTTACACGACATGTCCGGCCGCGATATGTTTTCAAGATAACTCTGCATTGTTCGATGAGATTATCTTATTTTACTTGAATTCACATTAATTAAATTAGTTAATTTCATTCCAGAGTAATTTTTGCATACCAAATTTTGTATACTTGTTCATCGCACTTGTATATTGCTACTTTTATTTAATCACTTAATACATTTTAAATATTTTTTAAAAAAAGGTATATAACCCCTTACCACAATTATTAGTCGTATCCTAAATACGTATTTCGACAACTAAGTTGTCATCATCAGTAGGTAAAAACTACTAATTAAAAGTCGCACGAGGGGCACAGTAAAGTAAGAAAAACGCTTCCGCACAACTACTATACACTGCAACCCTGTAAAGACTCTTTACAGGGTTGCAGTGTATAGTAGTTGTGCGGAAGCGTTTTTCTTACTTTACTGTGCCCCTCGTGCGACTTTTAATTAGTAGTTTTACACTGCAACCCTGTAAAGACTCTTTACAGGGTTGCAGTGTATAGTAGTTGTGCGGAAGCGTTTTTCTTACTTTACTGGGCCCCTCGTGCGACTTTTAATTAGTAGTTTTTACCTACTGATGATGACAACTTAGTTGTCGAAATACGTATTTAGGATACGACTAATAATTGTGGTAAGGGGTTATATACCTTTTTTTAAATTTTTATTTAACCACAGTCTCCATTGAAATAATTTTTACATTTTAAATAGATCAAGTTCTTGTGTAAATATTAAATAAAAACTTTAAAGACAACGTTGTTGTGTTTTATTTAGTTAATATGTTGTAATATATTTATTTCAGTACATTACATACCTATGTCCTGGACCTTTGATGCTCATCATCACCATAATTTATTATTTAAACATTTACAATATTGTTAGGACGCTCCATCTAGTCCGGAAAGAATAAACACGAGTGACAAGAGTCCTTTGACGCTCCCACGTGGTTGAATACGATACAACATACACCCCAAATAGCATTCTAGTAACAATACTAAGTGAATTAAATATCAAGACAAATAGAAATAAAAACTTTTTAGTCATAAACGATGACAAAGAGAAAATCATTGCATTTTCCTCTGTCACCAGCATTCGCATATTGTATAATATTGAAACTGTTTATGTAGATGGGACGTTTACATATTGCCTAAAGTTTTTTGCACAAGGATTTACCATACATGGCTTCGAAAACGGTCGTTATATACCGTTAATTTTTATTTTATTACCGAATAAGCGAAAATCTACAAATATCATGGCACTACGTGCTATCAAAGAACTATGTTTTGACAAATTTAAAGAAACTCTCGAACCCAAATTGGTCGAATGCCAAAATGATTGGCTGCAGATTTCATATGTGTTAAGCATGGTATAGGAAAATACAGCAAGTGGGATTAGGTAGACATTATAACAATAAAGAAATGGGCGAGATTCAAAATTGGATCAAAAGAACATTCGCTTTGACATATTTGCGGAATTTTTATTAAAACACTATATTTCTGATGACGTCGACTTCCCACTGCACATATGGGCTGAAAACAACGCAACTTTAACACGAACTACTAATGCATGTGAATCATTTCATGCACATTTTAACTATTTTTTTACTCCTCACATTCAACAATATATTCTTTTCTGGAAAAACTCAGAGTTTCAAATTGATACATACCTAAAAATACAGACTTTGCAAATAATCGCTAAAATGTTGTAATGTATTTGTCTTTCTGTGGGTTCTAAATAAAACTAACGGTAACGTAGACACACACTATATTAATAATAAAAACGAATAACAATTTAAAAACCAATTACTAACAATAAACACATTTATGTATTTATATTTATGTTCACTCGGCGATGCTCTGGTATTGAATGTCTTAATCCCTTCCTCGACGGCTGATATATCAATGTGAAATTCTCTTCTCGAGCGTTCTACATCCATCGAGAAAGCGCCAGAGGTATGACGCGCGACGCATCGTTGGACGAGTCATCACAATATAAACAACGAAGTTAAACTCCGTCATGAATTCATCAACAGTATGATATTAAAATCAAGAAGTCTTAAAAGTCATATCTTACCATAGTGCTCCCAAAGGATAACTACGTGATCATCTATATGTATTTTCCATACTTATTGTATGTATTTTGTAATAAATGCAGGCGCGGCTCGTGATAACGTATTTGGGAGTGCAAGTACAATGATGCGAGTGCCTCGTGTGTTTTCGGTGTTTACTAAGAAAACGTTACAGTTAGTACACGAGAATACACGAAGCACTTTCATCATTGTACTTGCACTCCCAAATACGTCATCACGAGCCGCGTCTGAATAAATGGTATTTTTATATTTGTTTTGCTTTATGTAAAATTTAGTGACAATATATATACAGGCTGTCCCATAAAAAACGCCAACATTCATAATTCCGTTATTTATTGTCCGGTTTTATTTAAACAAAAAGTAAATTTAATAGCATCAAAAACACTATAAGATAGCAGTGTTTTATTTGTTTTCAATTGTCTTCATTAATGTCAAACGACAGTCAAGTTTTTTATTTTAAATGGCAACATATATATTTTTGGCTATATTCGGATTGGTTTTTTTTTCTGAATTCAACGATGTATAACATGTTTATTTTTGATAAACGTTTATTGCAAAAAAAACTTTATAAATTTCATCTTTGTCTTCCATTATTTACAAATATTCGAATGTGTCATGAAACATTGTAAATATAAGTATTATAAATATTATTATAAGAAACAAAACACTTTACAATAAATGTTGAAATTGCCCGCCACCTTGTTCAACACATATCGCACATCTCCTAATTACTCCAAAGGTCGCATTTAAAAGACAAGCGGCAGGTACTTCTTGACAAGTGTTAATAATTCTTTGTCTTAAAATGTCACCATTTTCTGGAGTTGTTAAATAAACTCGATCTTGTAGATAAGCCCACAATCAAAAATCGAGGGGCGTAAGATCCGGTGAACGCGCAGGCCACTCGATAGGACCGGATGTTCCTATCCACCCATTTCCAAATTGGGTGTTCAACAAATCAGTATTTACTCAGGCGTTGTGCGCGGGAGCCCCATCTTGTTGAAAAAATATTCTATTTAAATTTGCAAAAGGTAATTCATCTAAAAAGTTTTGGAGATTTTCGTGTAATAAAGTGTATTATTTTTCTTGATTTAAGCAACCATCTATGAAAAATGGCCCAATTAATTGATCACCTAAAATGCCACACCAAACATTTACGTTGAAACGTCTTTGAAAATTATTTTCAATTACAAATCTCGGATTGTCTGCACTCCACTGTCGATATATGTTTCTATTAAAATTACCGTTGTTGCTAAAAGTGCATTCATCAGACCAAATTATCCTTCTGTAAAAATTCGGGTCTTGTTCTAATGCATTTAAATAAAAACGACAAAACTGGATTCTTCGGCCAGGATCATTTTGTTCTAATGCATGAACTTTTCGAGCTATGTACGGTTTAAATTTGTGTTTTCTTAAAATACCATGAACTGTAGTTTTTGATACCCCAATATTATGTGCAATTTCGCGAATCGAAGTTCGTGAATTTTGCTGTACTGCAAGAAGAACATCTAATTCCTTATCTTCGGAGAATTTCCGTTTTTGTGTTTTTGGTTTGGTAAATGATCCATAATTTCTTAAATTCTTTTCAATTCTCTGAAATATTTTCGAACCTGGAACTTCTCTGTCCGAAAGACGAGCACTGTACCGACGAACTGCTTGAAGGCGATTTTTATTACATTCAAAGAACACTTGTAACATGTCCGTTAATTCATTGTTATTCATTTTTAACGAAAATACGCTTTTTGTTGCGGCAAAACGTTCAAACAGAATAATACAGAAAACTTAATAAAGTTAAACTGACACTTAAGGCACATTGACATAATGCTAGTGGACTGGGCCAAGTCTACTATAATGAAAGATGAAATTTATAAAGTTTTTTTTTTATTTTTTATTATTAGGAGATGTGCGATATGTGTTAAACAAGGTGGCGGGCAATTTCAACATTTATTGTAAAGTGTTTTGTTTCTTATAATAATATTTATAATACTTACATTTCAAATGTTTCATGAAACATTCAAATATTTATAAATAATGGAAGACAAAGATGAAATTTATAAAGTTTTTTTTTTGCAATAAACGTTTATCAAAAATAAACATGTTATACATTGTTGAATTCAGAAAAAAAAATACAATCCGAATATAGCCAAAATATGTATGTTGCCATTTAAAATAAAAAACTTGACTGTCGTTTGACATTAATGAAAACAATTGAAAACAAATAAAACACTGCTATCTTATAGTGTTTTTGATGCTATTAAATTTACTTTTTCTTTAAATAAAACCGGACAATAAATAACGAAATTATGAATGTTGGCGTTTTTTACGGGACAGCCTGTATATTTAAGATATCTATTGTATGTATTTTGTAATAAATGGTATTTTTATATTTTGTTTTTCTTTATGTAAAATTTAGTGACTACATATGCATGTATTTCAGATATCTATTGTATGTACTTTGTAATAAATGATATTTTTATAATTATATTTTTATGTTAAATTTTGTAACTATGTATATGTATAGAAATAAAATGTAGGTAATAGAAAATTCCTTGTTTTCATTTAATTCATTTTTAGAGTGCAATTTACCGGTCAGATTAATGAAGAAACCGGAGTGCAAAATACCTATAGGATTATATTGACCTGGGAATTTGGCGTGCAATTTACCTATACCCCCTAAATATATTCCTTTTCAGCAATTTACACATCGCAATAGTATTTTCTTTACTTTGGAAATAGTTATAGTCAGCTTATTTACCTAGTCAAATAAATGTGTATTATATAAACTTTTATGAAGGTCTTAAAAATCTATTGTTCTATTTTCATATAGTAATCATAATCATACCCAAGAAACGCTGCCTACATAATATATAAAATTCTAAATATAGTTTGCTTACCAGTTCTACTAAAATTTATAATGTTATTTGTCATTGACCTAGTTATTTTTTGATATCCTAAGATTCAAAGCATTTTCTGAAGATACTGTTTTTTTTTGTGTTTCTTTTTCCCGACTCATATAGATGTAGTCTCCTAGAGAAACACGGATAATATTTTATTCTATTATCTATGTATGCATATCCTTTACATACTACTTCAACTTTTTTGTTCGTAAAAGTGTAAGAATGATATAGGAACTCCGCCGTGACCTGCCCGATTTCTTTTGGTCTGATGAAGAGGAACACTCGTCTTCAAAAATTTACATTGCTAATACACTAATAGTACTTGTAATTTTAAATAATTTGTTATTCTATATACTTAATTGATGAAGTAAAATTTCACTTTGAGTTCAAATTATAATTTAATTTAGATTCACTACTTTCGTTTCGCGCTACTAGAACTTCGTCAGGTGATGATAGCTACTTTTATAGCTAAAGGCTAAGTATGAAAGGAGTAGAGGTGGTTACTAATACTTGATATCATTACCAAATTGTTAAATTTCACTTATAACTATAATTGCAGAATTATGATAACTTTAATGTATTATAGATAACTGAATATACAAAAAATGTACAAAAAATTGTGCCAAATATCAATCGGTGAATTTATGCTTATAATTTGGGTACAAACTTAGGCCAGTTTCAAACTGAATATAGTAACATTTATTCGACAAACATGATTTTAAATATTTAGGTTTAATTACGAAGAGTTATTGACCTCTAATTGGTAATTTAAAATCAGGTTTAGTTTGTTTAACCTATTTATTTCTATACTCTCTAATAAATTGAATTTATTGCTCTTATCCTGTATGTGTAATATGTCAAATTTATTATTAAACTTTCTAAACGTTCTATAGAATTGTTTGCGTAAGTGGAATCCAAGTAGAATTTTTTGTAATTTGAAGCTTCTTTCATGTTCTTTTATGCGTGTAGAAACGGATCTGCCAGTTTGTCCAATATAAGCTAATCGACATTCACAATTTAATTTATAAACACAAGACTGTAAGTTCCTATCGGTTTTATCTTTACTATTGTTAATATAATTATGAAATGTGATAATTAAATATTGCTTTTCACATTTAACGACGCTAATTATTCGAATTTTTCTATTGAAAAAATTCGCTATTAAGTAGGATTCGAACCCACGTCCTAGGTTTTCTAGACCATTGCTCTACCACTAAGCTATTAAGGACTGTGGTTCCGAATTCATCGGGAAGCCTTAAGTTACATTAAGGAAACAAATTTTAATATTTTTGCCTATAGTAACTTAAGGCTTCCCGATTTATTCGAAACCTTAGTCCTTAATAGCTTAGTGGCAGAGTAATGGTCCGACAAAGCAGGGAAGTGGGTTCGAATCCTGTTTGACGGCTATTTTTTTCAATAGAAATATTCGAATAATTAGCGTCATAAAATGTAGAAAGCAATATTAAATTCAATCACATTACTTCACGAAAAATGCAATTAATGTGCTATGAAGTGTGTTGTTAGTTCTAAATTAATATTAGAGTTATCATAATTCTGTAGTTATAGTCATAAGTGGAATTTAACAATTTGGTAATGATATTAATCAGTCAGTCGTAAACCCATCCCCCTTTCATATTTAACCTTTATTTATAAAAGTAAAGACTGTTACTGTTTTGTATTACAATTACCTATCATCATCTGATGAAGCTCTAGTAGAGCGAAACGAACATAGTGAAATTTAATAAAATTATAATTTAAACTCAAAGTCAAATTTTATTTCATCATTTATATATTATTATGGAGTTTCAACACGTATCTCCACTGTCAATTAATAATTTGTAATCCTTAGAATTTTCACTTTAATTTAAATATGGCATCCAATAAAACACCCAATAAATGCTAATAAAAAATAATTATCGTTACTAGTAGTAAGTATCTAGAGTTTTGTATGCCTCTTATTATATTTTTTTAATAGGTATTAGTTTTGCAATAATTTGATACCATTGTATATTTTATAATTCTTCTTTTTGGTATACCTCAATTTACTATTTTCAAAATCTCTGAATTCCTTGCGTAAGTTATTTAGAACGAGTATGTTGACTTTTTTAATATATAAGTAGGTACATAAAAAGCATGATGTAAGGTATGCTTTCTATCCATTTTATTCATAACAGAAATGCGTGCCTGTAGGTTGTTTAATAAAATTTGTCGTTCTATTGAACATAAATGTCTAAATAGTTTTACAAATGTTTCCTTCATTTTAATGTTAATTTATCTTATTTATAAACACCTGTAAGCCTATGAAATTTCTATCCAACACGAACTCCAATACGATTTTTTTCCACTCTTGTAACTATTAGTTTAGAACCCAAGCCTCATATTAATCTTACTTAAGAAGGGTAAAAAAGGAAGATTACATGATAGTGGTGATTATGTTGTAAGAACTAAACGATGCCGAGTGTCTTGCTGGGCTTAATATATTTATCAATAAAGAACGTACAAGCTCTAAAACATGTAGTTATAGTAACAAAAATACAAGGCGAATAAAACAAAAAGGATCCAATCGTCCAGTTTATGTGTCGTCCTAAAGTAGCAACAGAATTCATATGGCATACTGTAAATCAGTGAGAGTCCTATTTAAAACGATGACATTCTATTGGCCCACAAGTGAATAGGGTGCTTATAAACTAGGCGTGTCCCACCGTTGAACGCCTACAGATTGGACACGCCTCTTTTCAGATAAACCGAGCAAATTAAGGACGCTGGTCAGTAGTAGACAGTCGTTTGTTTAGAGTGTTTGTCTGTATACGTTTTTTCCAAATATTTATTATTTTCTTGAGCACTTCAATAAGAACGTGGGACGGTATATATAAAGAAAAAAACTGTGAACATGTCGCGTAAGTAAATCAGAAGAGTGGGGTGGTTGTTTTTAATTTTATTTTTTAGTTTCATATAACGCGGGACGATTCGTGGCGTCGGGGTTTGTACGTTGTGCACCACACGATTCATGTTAAAGAACCAACAAACGGAGAACAGTGCTGCCAAAATTATGACTATCCAAAACGTGGAAAGTTTAGACACGAACAATTCAGAGACAATGTGCGAAAAATCGAATAAGAATGGACACATAAGTTTTAGTGTTGCGTCGCTATTAGCCGATACAAGGCCTTCAAACAGATCTACATCACCGATTTCACAAAATTCTTCCAGTCTCAACCCTAATTCGAGCCCCCAGCACCAATCTAGTGACGAAGAATATGATTCCAACGCAGAAGATTCGATAGTAGATGTAGAAGATTTAAATTCCGATCAGAAAGATGAGAATCCTTCGATCAGAGACGGTGATTTTTTAAGCCAGAGAGATTTCAATAGGGAGAATGTATTAAATCAAGCGCCGATCAGACCTACGCCTTTTTCGGCCCTAGCAGCGGCTGTTTATCAAGCGGCACATCCGAACTGGGCGCATCAAACTTTGGTAAATCCTTTCGGCGGACCTGGACCCATGTTTCAAGGACCCACACCATTCGGCGTACCAAATATGAACGCAGGTAAATACTTTGAGGGGTATACTTAATTATTGGTTTCGTTTGTAACATATAATTTACTGGATTATCTTCTGGAAAATAATTTATGATTAGGTATTTCTTTTTTTTATGGGAGGTTGGTGTTAATTAATTTTCGGTAATTTGGGTCTTCTGTCTGACGAATTGGAAATAATGTTTCTTCTTAATTGATTCAATAAGTAATTAAGTTAATTTTTCTAATTAGAAAATGTATTATAAGAAATTGGTATTTGTTACTAATACATATATCTTGTTATGTTTTTGACATTTAATATCATTATTATAAAACAATTAAATATTAAAATCAATATTTTTTTATTTATTAACACTCTGAGAACAAATGGTTATTTGTATTTTTGTTTGTAAAATAAAATAAAATAAAAAGGTAAGTTTTACTCACAATCACTGAGAGTTACCAAAGTTTTATTACGTTCTCTCAATATAGTTTCTATAGAGCCGATCAAATAATGTCACGCGATAATTTTTCCTATTGGTTTCTATAAACGAATATATTGAAATCTATATTTATGAGAACAGTATAATTATTAACATAAAGTGTATGAAATATGTAAGTATGTAAAATTAAGGATTCAAAGTGGTAATGACAAATAAGTTAGCTATAGTACGAAACGAACTATTAATATAGTGAATTTCAGATACCGTCGGTGACCTACACCAGTAACTCGGTGGTTTTATTTTCAACAGTATGAAATGAGTTAAAACATAATGGTAGGGAAATCTAAAAGCAATTTCATTATTATTCTCATAATTCATACAACAATAAAGGATATTATTGCTACATATATTGTAATCACTTGGTTCAATGGTAAAACAATAAAGTAAAATTTATAGAATTAATTGAATTGAAAAAATTCATTTCTACAAAAAAACACAAGGAAATGATCTTGGATATGAAATGCTCACTTCAATTGCCCGCATATACCTAAGTACTATTATCTCTGTAATTCCAGGTCATAATATTGTTAAATTTGGATGTAATATTAAGAAAGCTTTTAAAATAAATTTGTGAAATATATGTAGAATATAGATATTTTCGCAGCAATAACTTGTTTTGTGATTTTTTATGATTCACGTTGTGCAATCCGTAAGTGGACTTATTTTCTTCTCGACAGATTCACTGCTGCGATTTACAGGAACATATGTAAATATGTATATATATATATGTATATATATATATGTATATATATATATATATATATACTCTTGATAAAGGCGTACACAGCCGAAACATGTAGAGTTTAAATACATATATTTTGAAGTAATATACAGACCTTTAATCGCCTACTGATTAGGTTTACCATATCATACCAAGGTCACGAAGTTATTATATATATATATATATATATATATATATATATATATGATAAACGTAATGCTAATGAGAACTCATAATTATTGAATTCTCACATACATGCCATTACCGCTCTACCCGCTTCACTGCCGCTTTCACACATTTTTTCATATATATAGATATATATATATATATATATATATATATATATATATATATATATATATATATATGCGATGCTGGGAAATATTTTAGGAAGGTGCCCATTAAGATACATATGCATTGTTGCAATTATTTGCCCGCGATACCAAATATTAATAAATGTGGGAATCGTTGGATTCAGCTATGCAAACGGGATTCAGTAATAACACTATTGCTAGTTAGAGAGGGTCACTCTAAAACTTAGCTTGTACTTTATTGGCCGATATAGAACACACTCATTACTAATTTTATATAGCTTCCTTGTTATTTCTGTTCTATTTTGAATTATTTCTTTAAATATTTCGTATTTACATTCTAAAACAGTTTCATTTGGATTGTTTTTAATATATACCCACACAGTTCGTACAATTCGATTTTAGAAGCATCTGTTTGTTTTAAAATTGATTTTAAAGATTAAACTGTTTATTTACTACAGTTTCAGACTATGATCTGATCATTTAATATATTATTCTGAAGACAATTTAATTTTTGAATTTTCGCTATTTATTTTGAAATATAAAACATACTTCGGATTTGGAATGTTTGCATTTATTTACTTCGAAATTATTTTTATTTTTAGAAATTAGTTTATTATTTGTTAGTGCTTTTATTATAGATACAAGTTTTATTTTTGTGCAGTAGTATTACATTTAAGTAAAATGTTTATAATTGTTCTTTTAATTAATGAATGTTGAGTAGTACAAAATTTCCCATATTATACGTATATAATCATACTAATGTCAAGCAGTCAACTACTTTTAGTATTGTCTAGGGAAACTGGGTGGGCAGCCCATAGAAGATATACATATCATAGGTCCATATTACACATGCCTATTACAAGTGGCAACAGTGTTGGCCGTATGTATGAAATGAACGATCGTTATATATATAATTTCACTGTTAATGAAAACGATATATGTTGTTTCAATGAAACTACATATATCACGATTCCATATATTCCACAATTATCAGAAAAAATTAAATATACTTTAAAAAATTTTGATATAGCTACAACATATAAATTTAGTAATACTAATAAACATCTATTTTCAAAACTAAAACCTAAAATAGATAAAAATCGAGAAACACATATCATCTATAAAATACCATGTCGCGATTGCGATAGTTACTACATAAGCCAAACTAAACAAATTTATACGAAAGAATATAAGCCCACAATTACTCCAAAACAGACAAAACAAATTAAAGAAATTATTAATAATAAATCGAAAAAAAATTCAATTAACAACAGAAGTGATATAAAAATCTAAGCAGTATATACTATAACGTAATAATGTAAAGTAAAGACCTGCAATTTACCATCATGAATATATGTTACTGTTATCTATCATATGTTATTTAAATATCTGTACACTGGCTTATCATGCTGGTAGTTCCGTGTTTAGATCTCCGACTATGCTGTCCGAGTAGATTTTCCTTCTCGTTCCAGGCGAATGCCGACAGCTTAACATCTTAAGTCGCTCCACGGGCGAAGACATAATAAATAACTCATGGCTTGCCAATTCCCTGTAATTGTCGTCTAGCTACTGGAGAATGTTATAGCGTGAATTATTATTAAACTTCAATGTATTTTTAAATACATTAATTTTATCCATGAGAACAACAGATATATAAATATGACATTAATATACTGTCATTTATATTTTAAATTTCTTTGAAAAAGGCATTATGTGCCGGAACATGTAAGATTATTTTAAATATATACATATTTAAGAAAAACAGACCTTAAATCGCCGACTAATTGAATCTACTATAACATAAAGATCAAGAAATAATTATATATATAATAGACACTCGATAGTGTGAACATCGGGTAATATAAACTCTGCATTAACGTGAACAACATACTAATTCCGCCAGACTACAATATAGTATGAACAAACTGTACTTTCGATTATGGTAACGAATTTTATTAGCAAAATTCACGTGTGTTTCTCTGTTGCGCTGTCATTCCGATATAAACACTTGCATTCAAATTAACATCATATGCAATTTTCTTCAGTAATGAACTTAATGGCAGCTTTGCATCTTAATCCCGAAGTTATAAAAATTGTTGGAGGAATATTTTAAATGAATTTTAAATAAATAAGGACGATAACGAAAGTGTGCAACTAGCTATTTTGAAACGTCAGGGACATTGAGAATTTAATGTCTAAATCTCTTGAAATTTACATATATTGGTACCTCAGGTTAGTCTTATTTCCATAATGAATATGTCTGCAAATTTGTCCTAATTTTATATACAATAGGCTGCATTTGAATAAAATGATGTTTTGGAATGGAATCAGTGTGACACTGAATTGAATAAAACAATTGATTTCGAAAATGATGTTGAGGAATGTGAGCAGGCAATCGAAAAAAATTCTAACCCCCTGAATAAGTTCCACTGGACAAGCTATAATGCTTTAAATGTATTAACTCAGTGGGTAGAGCAAAATAATATTTATATTACGAACATTATAGTTATAAAGACAATAAGAGAAAGAGACATTATGCAAAAAATAAAATATCACCAGAAACAAACAAAAATTTCTGACTTTGTGGGCATAAAATAATTTTTCGTTACTGTTTTTTTAATTTGTTGCTATTTTCTAATTAATATTATTATATTTTATACTTTATTTTGTCAATTATCAATGTTTATTACTTATTCGTTAACGTAAATAAATCGATAATGTGAACACTCATTGTTTTTTTCGGTTCACATTATAGAGCGTCTATTGTGTAGGTATAGACTGACAAAGAAATAAAATTCTGTCTGCTTTTGACAAACCTAATAGTTTGCCGTTTTATCTAAACGCCGTCCTATCACTACTACCTTGAAAAACCCATAGCTATCAGAATCAATAATAATATCGACCCCAAAATCAAATATCTACAGTACATTTTAAAACTAAGTAATAAAATTAAACCTCTTTTTAGAAAGTTAATCAACATTTTATACACTGTAGTTAATCCGGTAAACAAATTGTTTACACGTCTTAAAGAGGTTGTTACTCTAAATACTATATCACACAAACTAAGCGTACAGAATAGAAACAATTTACATCGGTGTGCTGTGAGATGTAATCTAGATTTACCTTAGCCGTGCATCGCGCTAACACTGATCAACAAGTAAATGTTTACTTTAAGATTTTCTTTTTACAAAAACAATCTTACTATACGAATTATAATAAACCTCTTCATTTCATTTTATTATTTATATTTATTACCTTTAGTTTATCTTTATTTTGTCATTGCGGCAATAAATTATTCAAACGTGTAGAAATATCAGGCGCGGCTCGTGATGACGTATTCTCGTGTACTAACTGTAGCGTTTTCTTAGTAAACACCGAAAACACACGAGGTACTCGCATCATTGTACGCGCCCTCCCAAATACGTCATCACGAGCCGCGCCTGATATTTCTACACGTTTGAATAATTTATTGCCGCAATGACAAAATAAAGATAAACTAAAGGTAATAAATATAAATAATAAAATTAAATGAAGAGGCTTATTTAATAGTTCGAAAAAATCTGAGAAAACTATTACTTTCATTTGTAAAGAATTTATTCTTTTACCTGTTTGTAAATGTATTTAATTAATAATTTCAGTTGTCAAAGGATTAGGTAAATATCATGATCTAGTTCTATAGGTATCTTATTGTCTTTTGTTTATAGACTAGTTGCTAACCAAATTAGGCGTAGAGTTTTTTCGGTTTTCGTCATTTTTATTACTTTTAATTTGATTGCCGTTCACTCCCCTCTGTGAAAACGCCGAATGAAAAGTGGTTCTGCATTCAGTATTAACGAGAAAACATCTTTTACATAAACATGCTTTCTATATATACTAGTTAATTTATGTAAATAAAATAACCAAAAAGTGTTTTTAATATAATGTATTAAAAAATAATAATAGTTCTCACGGCCTTACAATCCGTGATTCAAAAAGAAAAAAGAGGTATCAATATAATCAAATCCAATTTAAACAATAGAAACGATTGGAGTAATTTCAGAAATATTTATTTTCAGAAACATTTTATTGTTAAATCTATTTTCCCTGTGCCAGTATGGATGCGTTTAAATAAATTAAAAAAATATTATTAAACGTTTTTGAAACTCCATTCCTGACTGTTTAAACTTAGTTTATAATTACAAAAACTTCTTTTAATTATTTTTTTTTTAATGTGGTACCTCAGTGCTATAATAGTCCTAACTAGATGTTTGTTCTTGGAACGTGCTTTCATGTCAAAAGTACTCATTTGTAAATGTATGTGTTATAATACTGATTAGGCGTTTTAAAAAATTTTTCAATGATTACTAGATCTAAAGAAGGTTTAAAAGATTAAATAAATCGAAACGTTAGGTAACGTAAATTGTCTTGTTTCTTTTAATTAGTATTCATTTATAAGCGCCTAAATAAAATAAATCATCAGTATGTTTTTTTCCTTGTAGCTAACATACTGAGAATACTATTCTCGGCATGTTATATGAACTTCCCTGATTACATTCATTACCGAAAAAATCTTTTGTTTATTACAATTAAAAATATGACAAAAATGTTTTCATAAATAAATAAAAAATTAATATTTGTTTAAAATTTTAGTTTTTATTCTTAACTCGAAATACTAAAAAATATATAAAATTTGTCTTATTTTTAATTATCGAGCATATATCCAAGGGCTGGGGAGTGAATATTGACTCATCCTGTATAATAGCTGAAACACTCCATAGCAGAGAACCATCGCTTTTAGACACTGCTTAATCAGTTAGGTGCCTTTAAAAACCTTCCTCATTAGATGTGGCCATACTCATTTAAAATTATACGTTTGTGACATATTACGATCACCCACCATTATCAAAAAGCATGTCCGTCCCTAATGAGGAAAGTTTTTTAAGGCACGTTATCTATTACTTAATATACAATGTGTCCCGTATCGTTATGTTCAAATTTTAGGAGTGTAAAGTAGATTTTATTTCCAGTAACAAAAGCGCAAAACTTGTATATCCATTTCTTTCAAAGTTACAGATCTATGAATGTGATTATCAGATCATGAAAAAAATGTAATCCTAAAGACAATTTTTTCAATTTTATTTCAAAAAGTTCAATTAATAATATTTTCGAAATGTCCACCTCCTTGTTGAATGCAGGCTTGTGCCCGTAAGCCAACAGAAGATGTTGAATGTCCGAATTTTATACTTGTTTTGTCGGATTTGCTCAGCAGCCAGGTGAATACGATCCAACAACTCTTCTCTTCTGTTCGAAACTTGCGTGTAGACTAAATTCTTCATGTACCCCCATAAATAAAAGTCAAGGGGATTAAGATCGGGTGATCAGGGTGGCCATGCAACAGGACCACCTCGACTAATACATCTTGGATAATTGACGTTAACCCAATTTTGGACAGCTATTCCGAAATGTGGTGGTACGCCATTCATGTGAAACAACATGTCTCGTCGAACATTCAGTGAACATCCTCTAAAAGGCCTGGCAGTTCGTCAATAAGAAATTGAAGGTAATCGTCCGCATTTAACCTCCTAGGAAAAACGACAGGACCAATCAACAAGTCATCAATTAGGGCCGCCCAAATGTTAATAGAAAATTCTTGTTGAAATTTGGATGGGCGTATAGCTTTGGGATTTTCTGATGACCACCTGTGCAGGTTTCTCAGATTTGTAACACTACTTCTCGTGAACGTAGATTCATCTGTCCAGAGGACTGTTCTGCAGAAATTAAAATGAAGCCGTGTCTCCTGCGATAGTGATATGGATATAAGTTCGTGGCACTCCTAGTTGCGGGCTAGTTGCCTAGCGATTCGACGTACATTGAGAGTTCGATCCCTTGTAACAATAGCTACTGCTTCTTCCTCTAAGTCTGCTGGCAAATTTACTCCTCGGTCGAAAAGATAATCACGCAGTCCCCATTTCCGAAATTGTCTGTGTACTTCCAGAAACGTTCTGCAATGAGGAATGCGCCCATAGGGAAACCGATGTCGGTATTCAATAACTGCTTGACGTGTACTGCCGTTACAGTAGCTATACACAAAATGCATGTCCGCACACTCTTGAGAATAAAATCGGTAAGGCATTTTGAATAAAGAAAACGTGTCCACTCACTAATAAGCTCTTGTATGAACTGAAACGTAATGTAATCCTTTACTAAAAATGCAACATTAACAGTCATCTGAATATTTGTTTATTGTATAATATTTATGGTTCGGCACTTACGAAATAAGAAAGAACCTTCTTTATCATAAATCAATTCCCAGTACCTACTCTTTCTTGTAGATCTCTAAGAAATTACTGTATGCACTACGACACGTGTTTATTTATTATAGGATAACATTTTATTATGCGACGTTAACAATCACAGGCCTGTTATTGAATCGTATAACTTTTTTTAAATAAAATCAGTTTATATAGACTTTAGGATTACATGTTTTTCATGATCTGACAATCATAATCATGGATCTGTAACTTTGAAACAAATAAAAATGGATATACAAGTTTTGCGTTTTTGTTACTTGAAATGAAGTCTACTTTACACTCCTAAAATTTGAACATAACGATACGGGGCAACTTGTATATCAAAGAATCATATTTAGAAGCTTACTATTTATATATTTGTATATCAAGCTGGTCTATTCTACCTATTCTAATATTAAATAGGTATATTTTTAAATGATCTGGAACCTTCTTCGTTATGCTATGTTAATCCTAATGTTCATAAAATAAATCGTAGTCGGTCTGCTTAATGAAAAAATAGTAGGTTCTGTTGTGTTAATATATGCCTGTCAATCAACTAATGTATGCACAAATCTCTGAAAAATGATAAACATAGAAAAGTTTGAATGAGCTATTTAATCATCAGGGGTAATAATTTTACATTTAATACCACATTCTACATATGAATTCTCCCATCTCTTGCATAGTAGCGAGCAAGGTATGTTTTAGTTTCAATGATTATTCGTTAAAAAACTAAGGGCAAAGGGTTACATATATATATATATATATATATACACGATTATTTTCGTATATAATTGGCAATTACACACTAAATTTAACACATAAACAGCATAACCTAATTAAGTAAATAATGAATCTATCCTGCGTTTCCAGTTTTTCTTATACGAGAGAGAAAGAGAGAGAGCGAGAGAGAGAATCTACCACGAACCCAATAAGTCCGTTAAATTTTGGACTTGGCTTACGAACACAGATTATAAGTTTACATTTTTTTGTCACTATCATACGTACAGCTGGGTAGCCTCCCTGGGTATGGCATTAAAATAAATTTGATACCGGGTTCCTTTTTTATTATTACACATTAATACACATACATTTTTCCTATGTGTAACTGTAAAAAATTGTCATTGCATTAGCAACATAGTAGGCAACCAGTCATACATTTATGTTTTGACAAGCGAGAACCATGTGCTACTATATATCTATTTTAATGCAAACGAAATAACTATTCTGTAAATCCGCTACTCTTAGTTCAAAGGATCTACTATTTTTTTTTGTTGTATTGAAAAATTAAACTTTCATACATGAAACTTTTTAAATTTATTACGAAACTTAAAATTTATCGAGCAAAAATATAGAAGAATCTGGTTCGGTAATAATACTTGTACTGGCAACATTAGATAATAAAGCCACCAAGAATTAGGTTATGTTTTTAGAAAAGAAAGTACTAAATTTCACATTTTGAATGAAGAAATTATTTTATTCTAACGATTAATTAAGACAAACAAAGCAACATAACAAAGGTGAAGTCTGATTTCATAGCAAGTTTCGTTCAAGTTACGTATTTGCACGTTATTGTAAATTTTAGTATTAAGGTAACCCCAAAGGAAGTAATCACTTGGCCTATTTTTCAATGGATAAATGTAGGATACAAACCGGAAATTTTGAGACCTGACTTCACAATTTACAGTAAATGTAGCTTCATCAGCATAAATTATTTTATTTTAAATTTCTTCGTTTTCATTTAACATCTTGAACATTATTTCAGAAGAATCAGTTCGCTTTACTTTATCTTCCTCGAAAAGTTCTTGATGGTTTGATATCTTGTATAGCTTATATTTAAATTCTTTCAGGGTTTTGTACACCAAACTGTACGATATTCTTAAATGCCTGCTACATCTAAAAGCGATTCTACAGACCGCTCCTCTACATAACGAATATTGAGCTTCATGTGTTCTGTTAACACGTGGTTGGTTTTATTTTTATTTTGTGTGAATTTGGAAAGCAATCATCTTCTTTGAATTTGTTAAAGATATTTAAAATTGTTTTCGCACAAGGTATAGGCCTGTCAGAATAATTAAAGGAAAACATGCTTCTGACCGTCCTTTAACTATTATTCTTCTGATACAACAATATAATTGCTGCCTTTTAATCTTTGTTGTACTTATTCATGATTAACAAAATAAATAAATTATCTACTTTTCAATAAAATATATTTAATTTAAGATTCATGTTTGAATAAAAATTCAGGAACATTTAACATAAAAAATCTTTTTTATTCTCTCCATGGCAAATTAAGAATAAGCTATAGGTAGATCCTCTACTGGTGTATATCTAGTTGCCTACTATTCCGCTAATGCATTGACAATTTTCATTTTACAGTTACACATAGGAAATGTATGTGTAATAATAAGAGAAGAACCTGGTGTAAATAGATACATAGATACTTATTAAAGTGAAAATATATTTATTCCAATATATACAACATATTTGTTAGAAAATATATTTATTACACGGCTGCTGATGATTATGTGCGGTTCTCTTGTAGAAAATATATAATATATATACATTGAAAAAAAAAATTCTATCTATACTGGAATTTAGCAATGAAATACATTTGATCAAAAATGGCAAACCTTTAACCTGTCATATACATATTTTTCCTAAAATAAATATTTTAAGAAATTGTGTACACTGTTATCCCTGTTGGTTTCTTTACCCTATTGACAAATCATGATAGTATACTTTAACTTAGCTGTTATAAAAAGAGATTCAATTATACCAAGAGATATGAAATTGAGATACGTAATACTAAAGCCAGTAGCTAAAAAATAATCAGTGTGTTATTAAAGGAGAACTCTTAGGTGAACTAAATATTTCTGTAACAAGTCATTTTATGTTTATTCATATTTATTTACAGGTTATTTGTAGATATTAATTCTATGAGATACTTTGTTGAAATACAATTTAAAAATAATATTCATCTTTAACAGATATTTGAAAAGTAATCCTAGTACAATAAATAATTTTGCCCAATCACTATGGCTACAGAAGAGACATTTTATTAAATGGGAATTATTTAATACTGTTTCCAAAAAAAAATTGGATTTAGGTTCATCATTAATAGGGACCGGACACGAGAGGCCCATGACTCAACGCCCACGGGCGTACTATTGACAATTTGTATTTTTAAAGAGTTTTTCATTTTGTTTATATAATTGGAAAACAAACGGGTGGTGATCTATAAAATACGAAATACAATTTTATTTGTTCATTTTATAGTTCAAGTTGAGTAAAGGAGTATTAATATTAACTAGCAATACTTCCTCAAGGTTCTCTTCGGTAAAATTTGTTCCCTTTGAATGAAATACATGTTTGTAGATAGAAAACGTCCTTTCTACATCGCAACTGGTTATAGGTGCATACTGGAAATATTCTTTTATTTCAGCGTATTTAGCAGTTAGATTTTGAAACTTTGTAACATATACAATTGCCGCAATATTACTAAATCTGGATTTCTATTAAAAACTGCGTTAAACTTTTGCTGAAGGCCATATCCGAAGTCACTTAGAATATCTTTCAAATTACTAATAGCCACATCTAATGTGGTCAATCCATCATTTGATTTGAGATTTTGATTTTCAAAATAAGTGATTAGTTTTGGGAAATTTCCAAAGTGTTCCTGGAGAGAGTTCAACTGATTTTTTAAATTTGCAATTTGTATTAGTTCTTTGGCTCAGAAATACTTCGAGAATCGTCATTTAAACATGTAACGAAATTTTGTAGATTATGGAAATTTTGTGCATAAAAACTAGTAGCTTTCAACCATGTTCACCATCTAGTTATTACTGAAGAAGGAGGCAGTGACAAAGGTGGAAGTTTTTCCCTGTAAAGAGCTACTCTCAATGGTGCTTTTCTGAAAACTTTTTTTATGAGCGGATACAAGTCTATCAACTTCCGGAAAAGTGTCTCTAATACATTCACAGATTCTGTGGAGAGCATGTGCTACGCGAGTAATATGCAGCATATTAGGATATGTTTCCTTTAATAATCTGCCTGTTTTCAACATATACAGTGTGTTTCTGAATTGATACGAAAGTTTTCAAATGGTGATTCTTTAGCAAAAATTAAGGGTGGTCTTTCTTATAACTTTTTGTTCAACACCCTTTTCCCTCCAAGTTACAGTCCTTTAAAATTAGGTAAAAAAATTTGTTTTTATTTAATATATCCACTTTGGAAAAATTTAGAAGAATGAAATTTGGCAGATAACTGATGCTAATAAAATGGCAGTTTTTGAGTGTTTTTGTTACCCTAAAATGTAATCACAAGGGGCTGAAAAAAACAACCCCTATAATATTTTGCATCAGAACTTTTTAATGCGCCTATATTTTCCTATTTGAAGAATTGATTTAAAAAGACAGACTCAATCTGCAACTTTTTTATGTCTCGACTTTTTATCATAAAATTGTTAGTTTGATCACAAAAAAATAAAATACTGCTCAGACTCTTTTCCCATAAATTCACAGAGAGGTTATTATTTATTTTAATCCAACTCGCCATTGTGTCATGATGCCATTCTCGACGTTGTTCCATATCATATCTGAAAAAGTAACTTAAACAATGTTCTAGATCGAAACAAATGAGAAGTAAAAATGTATGCGTAACTTATTAATCAAATTCACTATGAAATTAACAGTTACAACAATAAAAAAAGAAACTAACTTACCGTACTTTATTTATCTTATGAAATATAAACTAGCAAATAAAATAATTTTTAAAAACTCCTTACGTTATCTACGCCAATGAAGAAAGGAAATTATACTGTAAAGTTGAAGTTTTTGCGTCGCAGTTCACCGACAAAAAATAGATGTGCTGCTAACCGAATGAATAGTGCTATTCAATAACTGCGTGTTGTACTTAGCGATGTTATAACTACATTTTCATATGGTTCATCGTAATTTCAACCCGATGCGTCCAGTCGCTAATCATTAGCTAAACTATAAGTAATGTATTTTTCAATTTTGTATATATTGTTTATTTACTGTTATAAGCAAAATATTACATAGAAATTTTTAAGGATTGCATCAGCACTACTTCGTATGCCATACACAGAATTTACTTAATTCGGAATAAATTGAGTGCTAAATGTACTGTTTACTATTACTTAATTTTTAGAAATATATTCTGACTTTCTATTTGAGAGTTTGTAATTTGATTTAATACTCACATATTTAGGTTTGACACACAACGAATGATTATATTTATCAAAAGAATAGATTCTATTCAAGCGCAAACTACATAGAAGCTTAACAAACTAATAACTTTTGGCCTTTATAACAGCTTTTACTATGTCTTGCATGGATTCCACAAACAACCTGCAATAATTTGGTGTAAAGGATTCCCAAATTTCTGAGAGCTTTGTCTTTAATTCACTTACTGTTTGAGGATTATTTCTTAAGTAACATTTCATGCGGTGCCACAAGGTCTCAATAACATTGAGATCTGGACTGCTTGAAGGCCATGTTAAAGCCCTCATGTTATTTTTCTCAAACCAATATTTTCTTGATTTTGCCGTATTGGATGATGTCCCATCCTGTTGAAAAATAATCTCTGTTGGGATAGAGCTCTTTTACACTAGGAATGAGACTATTGTTCAGAATTTGTTGATATTTATTGGGATTAACAATTCCATTTATTATCTCCATCTTTCCTACACCCATTCCAGACATACACCCCCAAATCATCACACCCTTTGCAAATTTCACAGTCCTTCTTAAACAAATAGAAACAAATAAGACGTTTCCTATTGTCACCTACAGAAACGTCGAATTTGGACTCATCGCTAGATATGACTTTGGATCAGTCATTTACTGTCCAGTGCAATTTAGACTTGGCCCAGATTAGATGATTTGGGCTTTTGCTAATAGCGGTTTTTCTTTCGCCTATAGTAAAATCGTTTAGAATTAAAGACAATTCAAATACATGATATATTAGTATATTTATTATACCTTATTATTAAAGACGGCAGACTATGTGCCCCAGCAGTGGCGTTGCGTGGAGAGTTTAGCAGAATAACTGCGCTTACTTAAAAATAAATATATCGAATCCCTATACAAAACGTTAAGAAAAAACATAAATAACTTACCCAACATGTTTACATTGTTGCAAAAAATGCGGATGTGCGCGATGAAAAAACTGCACCATAATTTATGTTTCTGTATTAGTCTCGGAAAGGTTCGTACGTAGCGACCTATATATATATATATATATATATATATATATATATATATGTTTATATACAGAGAAGGATTGTTCGACGTTGAGAGATGTTATATTTGCATAGTTAAAGCGCTCTTTGTATCTGTACAACGGATCTTCAGTATTGGTAAAGAGTTGCCCTAATTTTGTAAAATCTACATTTTTATCTAATACACTGTTAAATTTTTCACGGACACAATCACTTTTTTCATGTTCAAGGATATGCAGCACTAGTTTTACGTGGTCAATAATTGCTAATGAGTCCGATAAGGACAGCGCAGTGTTCTGTAAATTTTTTATTGCGTCCAGTATTGGAACGTAACTGTCGTAAATAATTTTTAAATTTTCTGCAACTTGAGGATTGTTAAATTGAACCTGGCTGAGCCGTATTGCAGCTGCTTCTTTGGCATCTAGTTGTAAAATCACTGATTTAATTTTTTCAAAATGTTTATAATAATAAAATGGTGCTTCTAACCAAGTACCCCATCGTATAAGAATTGGTTGCGGCGGCTCGGGTATATCAGGACACAGCGAATGAAATAGCCGAATCCGTTTCGGAGATTTAATCAAAACCGCTTTCGTTTGTCCTATCAGTTGATCCACATCAGGATAAGTTGTACGTATAGTGTTTGTTACAAGGTGTAAAGCGTGAAGCAAACATGTAACATGCAGCAGGTTTGGTTGAATCGTTTTGAGTAAGTTTGCCGTGGAACACATAACCTTGGCAGCATCGGTAACTAACACTTGCTTCGGTAAAATCTCAAATTTGTGTAGTGTTTCTATTAATACATCATATATCGCTCTGGCAGTACACCCTTGCATTCGTTTACAGGTTAGTAAATAAGGAGGAGAAGGTCCTTGCGGAGTCAGCGTCCGTACTAGAATGGCTAGGATGGACTGTTTTTTAATATCTGTAGTTTCGTCTATTGTTAACCACAGGAATTTTTTTTTACCGTATTTTTCGTACAATTTACAATTCTCTCACGCACTGACAGTACGTAATTCCGTAGCGTACTTCTTGCTGGTAATTTCCACGTAGGATTGTATTTCTTCCAAAACTGATGAAACATTGGGTGTTCCACTTTCTGCATTGGTATATTGATCGCAATTAACATCATTGTTAAATCACACACAAATTTATTATATGATCTGCGTCCACTATTATTCGATTTATGTTTGTCACTATTTATATGTCTTTGGCACTGACTTGATTTCCAAGTTAATAAAGTTGTTTCACAAACTAAACATTTCACTACGGTACCGTCATATATTAAATCGGGAAACCGATGTAAAAATTTCTTTACTACGTTAGCATGCAACCGAGTCGATGCATTGTTTCTACGCACTCCCGACATTTTCAACACGATTGTGTTAACAATGTATAGCTTACAACGTCTCATCGGCAACTGAATTGATCGTCGTACGCCTCTACTCTATCCCTCTACATCACGCTACTGTTCGGGCACATAGTCTGCCCTCTTTACTTATTATTATACCTTATAAAAGCAAGTCCTGATTTGTGAATTCACTGCCTGGAAACATTCTCGCTAAATTCTCACACTGGTTTATACATTGAAGCGAGCAATTACATCTTTTAGAGTAGCTCTTCGGTGGGTTTTACATATTTTTACAAGTTGTCTCGTCGTTCTATAAGTCATTTTTTTGGTTGTCCAGTACCTTTACTTTTATTTTCGTAGCTATTTGTTTCTCCATAACATTTAATATTGTCTCCTGCAGTGGATATCGCCAAGTTTAATTTTTTCCGATAGCACTCATGCTCTTCCCTTCATTGTACTGCTTGACCAAAATTTCACGAATTTTCTCTGTAGTAGCTTAACCACGACCCATTTTTATTAGCACAAATTGAGTACAATTATAAGTCAACGCTTACGAGAGTGATAAATGTCAAATCTGTCATAACAATCGTTGCAATTTTGTTAAAAATAAAATCTTCATTGACTGGGATTTTGATTTTCTCATTTTAAAAATTATACTTTTAAAAGAGAACAGTTACTTTTTGTCAGAAATTATTTGAAATTGTGTATTTACCAAATCAGAAATAAAAATGAATAATTAACAATTTTCAGTATTTACAAAAATATTGACTATAAAAATTAGTATCGTCTGCACATTAAGTTGTTAGGGCTCGTATCTGTCGAATATATGTAATTAAAATTGTACAGAAACCATTCTGGAAATTAATACAACAGGCAAAAATTGAGTTAAATAGCGATATATAGATCTACTTAAATATATTCAACATATCAAAGTAAAATTCTTTATTATAATTAGCAACATTGGCAGTAGCTGCTATCAATTACACAAAGCCACGCCTAATGATCGCGCAACTAGATTTATTTGGTATTCGGAGAACAATGATTTTGTATTTATTACGGTCACATAATTTAAATTTAGCACGCATTCCTCTGACTTTAATGTTCGAGTTATAAATATTGCATGTGGAAGTAGTGCTTATTTACTAAATGAAGTTAATTTCTGCTAAATAGTTTCATTAGAACGTAATTTTATTGAATAATTTGAAAACAAGAATACTGTTTGCATTAATTAAGATTATATTGTATATGCAAACAAATGTCGAAACGTTAAACTGAGTATATTTATTTGAAAAATAATTTAACGAGCCGAATTCTAACAAATTAACCGTTTATACTTCAGAGAACCCCTATGAAAAATAGAAATATATATGTATTTATATTTATATATATATATATATATATATATATATATATATATATATATAACTATATATAATAAACTATATATAAACTATATATAACTATATATAATATATATATATATATATATATATATATATATAACTATATATAATAAAAATGTTAATTAATTTATTGAAGACACAAGCTTTAATTTGTTACATTTCTGTTATTGGGATTTCTTAGAAGGTGGAAGTCTATTATATTTGTATTGTTTTTTTTTTACTTAGAGTGTCAAATCTAGAATTAAATTTCAAAAGTAAATGACTTTCTGACATTTACCCAAATTATAGAACTATGTAAATCTAGTTAAGTTTATATACAATTGTTAATGTTGGATAATGTCAAAGGTTATGTGTGAAGGAAAAATTTATTTGTAAAACAATAAGTTCATAATATTAAACAAGGATCAAAATTATAGTATAAATGTCAAATATTTTGGAAAATTATGTATAACTAAAGCGACCAATGAGCTTAAAAATAGAAAAAGCTGTTTGGTTGCTATTGGGGGTTATTGAAACAATTTCAGAGAAGAATTTTTGCACTTGAATTTATTGAATGTGTTTTTGGTTAAAACGATTTTTTTTTAAATATTTAAAACAAGTATAATTTATATTACGTCAGAGAATTTTTACATTGGAGAAAGTGGAGTCATGGTTTGAATTGTGAGGAATAATTTTACAAGATAAAAAAATTAAGTTGATATTTTGGAGAAGAATTTGGAGGAATAAAAATTAAGTAGCATTTTTGGAGAAGAGAATTTTTTAAAAGAGAATAAACTAGAAAAACAGAATTTAGAAATTAAGAAAAGTTTGTTTACCTTTGAATATTCGGGGGATCATAACCTTCAAGATCTGCCAGGATTGTGACCGTTGTTCCTGAAGTTAAAATATACCAGCCGTACGTCAGGGAAGCAAGACTTAATTCCAGAGACTAGACGGATAATTGTGATGATAGAATATTGAGCTAAGTCTTATTATTTGCATTCTTTAAGTAAACAGATACATTTACTTACCGAAAGTAAATAAAGATTCCTTTAATGACCATTTTGTTTAAAACATTGTAAGTAGGGAAGTTATATACAAATTCATTTATTAAGCGGTTTGATTTATCAGAATCTATTTGTTTATGTAGCCTAGTATTTGTCCCATTTCCGTAGATTCAATTTTTCACCTATAAGAAATTCTACATAACCATTAAATTTTATAATTAAGTTTTCAATAAAAACAAATTGTTAATCTATTGTTTATTCCGAATGATTTGTTGAATATTACCTAATATAATGTACCTAATTAAATATTCACTCATAAAGATAAGATTTTCCTTTTAATAAACGGAATTTAAGTAACCAAGACAAGTCGTTTGAATTCAATAAGTTTATCATATTAATACTGAGATAAACAACTGACATGCCTTTTAATTTCTTTGTCAGACAAGAATCTTCACGACCCTGGAGATACTTAGAGAACTCATGTTCGTTATTTCTCCAAATTATATTAAATATCAAACTTTCTTTTAAAACCAAAATACTATTTGGTTGTACAGGTTGTGATTGTTAACTGCAAACGTTTACATTCAATTATTGGACCTGCGCAGAAGTATATCATAATGCGTGGGTAAAGATTCGAAATTAAATTCACTATTTTCAATTAAAAAAAAACTCTTAAGTGAACGTTTGACTCAAATATTATTATATTTTGGCGTCCAACGTGGGTCTGCTAAATTATTCAATATTTTGGCTGTTCCCAACGTTTGACTCGAAGAAGAATAGTATATTTTGGCACTCCAGCGTTTGACGCTAAAATATATTATTATAATATATATATATATATATATATATATATATATATATATAAATATACATGTATATACAAGGGTTGTCTTTTATATTTGGCATTTAGAGTTGGAATAAAACAGTAGATAGCTTTTAAGGGCTTTATTGATTTTCGAAGTATTCTTCAAGAAGATTTATGCACTTTTGTATGCGCTCAAACCAACTCTGGGAGCCACTCAATACAGTCAAAATTGCGTTTTTGAAGGCATCTACTGCTCCTTCTGATGACTGGAACCTTTGACTACATAATTCGTCTTTGACTTTCGGAAAGGTAAAGAAATCACTTGAACTTAAGTTTGGACTGTACGGAGGATGGTCTAATAATTCGAAGTTTTGTTGCGTTAAAAATTCAATTGTCTTGCGAGCTGTGTGCGTATTTACATTGTCTTGGTGGAAGATGATTCGTCGTTGCGGGTTGGCTTCTCGGAGCTCAACGATAACTTGCGGCAAATAAATGGTTGTATACCAATCGGTAGTAACAGTTCTTTGATTTTGTAGAGAAATTGTTGCTACATAACCTGCTTTCGAGATAAATGTCGCGACCATCTTTTTGGAGACACTTCGAGAACGGAAGACTTTTGTCGGCTTTTCTTCACCTTGAAACACCCAAACAGTCGACTGGTGTTTATTTTCTGGCTCGTATAAGTGTAGACTTGGGTTCAAGATTCAACATAGACAAAATTTTTCAGATAAATTTCGTATGATTTGCGTTGTAATTTGTAGACAGCAATATTTACATTAACATTTACCTCGCAAAATAACATACTAATTTGAAAATATCTAAAATATTTTATATAAAAGCCGAAAACTCCAAGAATTTATCAAAATTATATATATATACCGGATGTCCTTGAAACAAAAGACAATCCATGAAAAATGGAAGGAGGTATATATAGAGTGCGAATCCAAAATATTTTCTCCAAATTCCGTCACACAAGAAAAAAAATTACAATGATTTTTAAAAAATATTTTTCCCGCCACTGCATTTCAAGAAGTGCAACTGACTATAACAAAAAGAGTAGGGGTAGCGTCAAGCAGCGAAAATATTGTTCCACGATTCAGTCAGCTTCGATCATTGCATGCGTACATGTGTACGTTCGATATGACTTACATTAACATATTCCGATTAAGGGAAACAGGTACGCTACAGCGTATGTGTGTGTGTGTGTGTGTAAATTCAATATTGGTATTATTTACAGACATTCCGAATTCATAGGCGGCACATAATACAATTTTCAGGGGATTTTTAATTTTAAGGTTCTCGTCGTAAGCTCACAATGTTTTGGATTCATATTCTATATAATTGCATGCTTCCGTTTTTCATATGTTGTCTTTTCCTTTCACTCTGTATCCACACACACACACACCTACAAATATATGTCTTCCAATGTTCTCGCGGTTGTATAATGTCGAAGTGGTTTCTCGGGTATAGATTGGCGTGTGGATTTGGTTCTGAGATTTCTATCTCGACGTTTCAACGAAATCTCATTGGTCTTTATCTGGAACAGGTTGGCGGTTGAATGTGCTGCGATCGAGTACATGGCCTATTATGTACTATCGCTTCCTCCCCTCTCTGTGTCAGTGGTGGGACATTTGGAGGTTCGTCATTACGACTTCGGTAACGTTTCGTGTATGTACCTAATTTTGAGCGGCTTCAGATGATTGGTCCAGTATTATTATTTTCCTGCTCGCGAACCTCCTGACGTCCGACTGAACATCCGTTGCACGATGCCTGTATCGGTGATTGTATCCGGCCCTGGCAAGCAATGGTTTCCATGTCGGTGGTAAACGTTGTGCAACGTCCTGTTTGTTTATGTATTCAGGTCTTTTGTTGACAGTTAAAGTTTTAGTATTTTCAAAATCTATTGTATGCCCAGTCTGTATTACAGGTTGTAATAATGATGAGGTGGAGGTTTGATTCCTTGTTTGTTATTCCTTTGACGTACTGTAAAAACGCTCTTGATGTGATATTTTCCTGTTCCCTTTCCTGTTGGGCTTTGTTTCTATTATGTATAGCTCTATTGATGTCATTATTTGTAAAACCGTTGGCCATCAAAGTGTTCCGAATAATGCCCATTTTTGTTCTTGCGTTTTCTTGATCCGTTAATCTTCGTGATCGTGAAATCAGTATTTTGACTACGGCATGCAGTTGCGCTGGGTGGTGGTGTGAATGCGCGTTGAGGTATCTATTCGCATGTATCTCTTTCCGATATACTGTGTGTCCTAATGTGCCGTCGAGTTTCGTAATAACTAGAAGCACAGAAAATCGAAGCACAAGGACAACTACCTTTCTTGGACGTTTTTTGACAAATATGAGATACTGTGATACAGTGGATTGGGGGGATAGACTGGTTTGTCGTGTTGTTGATCCGTGCGACACAAAGTTTCGATAGACATGAATATGTGGCCCACGAATGAACGTGTTTTTGCTGTTACAGTCTATATCGAAACCACGTTGATATTCACGGTTCAGCGAAGGTTGAGTGTGAGTTCTATATTCTGCCTTTAGGTAAATTTCCTTCAGGTAATTTAATCGTAGACTGGTACCGTAAATGCCAAGCAACTGGTAGTGTTTAAGCTGTTTATAAAGGCACAAAGAAAATTGGAAGAACTTCGGAAACCATTGAGAGAGTGTGGCAGATAGGCGATAGTTTGCAGTCCAAAACTCTCAGTCAGCCGTCCTACACAAGCGTTGGAATTTTCAGACAGTACATGCAAAGAATTTTACTCAAAGATATTCGCCTTTTTACATATAAAATACAGATTGGACAGAAACTTCTACTGAATAGTTTGCCTTTGAGACTTGGATTTTGGCAACGTGTTCCAACAGTTGTTATGTGAAAATCCCGATAATTTACGTAATTTGATAATGTCAGATGAAGTGCGTTTCCATTTATCGGCTTATGTCAATAACCAATCCTGCCGTCTTTGGGCTCATGAACAACCCATGAGGATACCCAGTAAACTCTTCTACATTTTGAAAAAGTGATTATATGCTGCGGCGTGTCAGAGTTTGACATTTTGGTCCCGTTCTTTTTCGAGGACAACAATGCAACAGTGATTGTAATATCTGGACGTAACTTTTTACCTGCCCATTTACAGCGCCTAGGAGTGTAAGACAGGGAGTTGTGGTTCCAACAAGATGGCGCTACTAGCCACATACTTTATTTACTTAACTTATGATAATATATTGTACATGGTACATGACATTATCCTAAATTCCGGTGCTCTGCCTAGTGGCACTACACGGGATCCTAAACTCTGTGCTTTACTGATCTAACTAAATAACTTAATCTAATTAATCTTACAACTAAGCTAATACAGACCTAGTCCGCGCTCTGCTTAACTATTTACAACTGCTCTCCTAACCCGCAGAAGTAGTCTGCTCCTTAAATACTTCATTTGCTATATACATTTTTAATCCCTTCTGGTCCTGGAGCTTCCCTGTTCCGTCCGGGATCCCGATCCGTTCATCCTAGCGCCGGCCCCGCACTAATGGCGGTAGGTGTAACAAAGAGAAAAAACCGGCAGTAACTAATATCGAAACTACAAAAGTGGTTGCTTCTGCAGGGTTGATTTGCTTCGTCTTTACTGCATGCTTTTTGTGCGTATTTGTGTTGTGTTCATTGTTCATCAATTAAAAAAAAATACTTAACTCTTTCTGGGAGTGAACTCGTGTGTTGTCCGCTGCTGGCAGCTTGTGTATTTTTCTGGGTGTGAACTTGTGTATTGTTTGCTGCTGGCAGCTTGTGCCTCTTTTGGGTGTGTGGTTTTGTGCTTGTGCGAGCACGCAAGTGTAGAGGTGTTATATGTTAGCGTGTTCGTGCATGTGTTTAGTGTCGCGACGCATTAATTTTGAGAGATCGGAGAACCAGCCGTTGCGCAGGGCCGCTAGGCCTTTCCCAGCAACTTCTTTAATTTTCCGAACAGTACTTCGACGGCCCGGCCCCCGCCCCATCGAGGCAAGGTCCAGACTCTCGAAGCGCAGCCTGCACGGAGTTGCTCGTCGCCAACCCAGACAGCACTCTTAGCGGCTGCTTCGGTCGACGACGATCACACTTTGCGCGTCTTAACGTTTTCCACTATTGCGGGGCACTGCACGCACGTCGAGCGTGTGTGTGTGCTGTTCATGGCAGCCTGGCCAGGTCGCCGCCTAGAACCGGTCCTAGTGGCGTATCCATTGTACGGCGCCGAGTTTTGCGCCGCGTAGCTTGGTTCCTCTCTCCCCTTGTGGAAAGACGGAATGGCACCTATCCCCCCACCGGGCAGACCGCCCTAGAGCTCTGTAGCGCTTATGCTAATCTACCACCCAATAATGGACCACGTCAGCACCTCACCTCACCCGTTTCCTCGTTTCGCCTCCCGGCAACGTTTCCCGCGTTTGCGCGCGCTATTAGCCACACAGCGCGAATTGCAACGTCTGTTTTAAGGAACGTGTCCCCAGGCCGCCTGATTTTGCGCAACGATGACATTGCTTGGCCACCACGGTCCCCGGACTTAACTGCACCTGATTTATTTTTGTGGGGGTATTTAAATTCTAAACAACAAGCCGCGAACATTACAAGAGTTCAGGAACAACATTGAACAGGAAATTGTAGCCATTGATATGAATATACTACAAAGGGTCATTGACAGTATACGTGAACGGTTAGCCGATTGCATCGAAAATGGTAGTAGTCATTTAAACAATGTAATTTTCAAAATTTGGGGTGTTGCTTGTATGGGTATTAAATGTTAATCTTTTAGCAAGCAAAATATATTTTTTTCTATTCCTACGATACTCATTACACGAGCTTAGATTAAAATCAGTCAAAACATTTTGCCCCCGGGATATCGATTATTCGGAAAAGGAAACAACAATAATGGGACTCTGTTATGTTAATTACTACTACTTTAAGCGATTATATTCGATGATAATGTACCGGCTCATTTGTTTCTAATATTCGTCTAATTTGGCTTTGTGTTTCTTTATTCGCGAACTTGAAGAAATGGCTCAATGGATCATCGCTGAAACAGAAGTCGATTTTGCAGAGTTTAAAAGATCCTACTTTCTGGAACGCATAAATGGATCAATGGATCATCGCTGAAACAGAAGTCGATTTTGCAGAGTTTAAAAGATCCTACTTTCTGGAACGCATAAAACTGTTGGAATATTGCTGATTTAAGTGTAGGGTTGAAAGGAGATTATGTAGAAAAAAAAACGTTATTTTGGAACCATTAATAGTTTTTGGTTTCAAAGTCACATTTCCGCCAAATATCCCTCATATTTGATATCATTAAATGCGTTTAATTTTGTAATAACTCTATTTATTAGGCGACAAATTATACATATTTATGAGTATCAATATACATTAAACTTTTAGTAGATAATAATTTCTTAATATTTTATTAACAACCATTATTGCTGATATTATCATTGCTCTCGGCAGATGATGTAAGTACAAAAATCAATTAGGCAGTCATAAATTAATAGCCATTATCATGTAAATTGTCATAAAACTCCTTCAATCATCGACATTATTTTCGTAATTATGTAGTCCTAAAATATGAAGTACATCAATCCTCACATCACATTCCAATCCATCCATAGGATTGGATGATGTCTCTTTAAGGTAATTTATGACCAATAATTTACGTTTTACGAATTACTTGTAATCTTCTCTTTTATAATGCAATAAAACAATGAAAGATCTTTTCCTATGGCATTATTCAGTGCCGAACCATAAATTTTACCTTCGTTTGTGATTAAGTCGTGAATGTTGGATAATTACTCTTATGCGCACTTATAAAACTAATGAGATAACTTTTTATTATGCGAAGGTTCCATATAAGGAAAGTATACATCAGTTTTTAACGTATTTACCTATATACATATGTGCAACTGTATATGTAGTAATAGAAATGAAATAGAAATATCTTTTATAACCTATACAATTAAATAATTATATGTAATTTCGTATTGTAAGAAGTAAATTACAGCAGATTTAGATACGAATCGAAAATTCAAGAAGAATAAATTAAAGTAACAGTATACACAAATTAATTATTTTCGAAATATGAGCAATCAATTCTGAAAATACTTTAGGATAATTAGAGATTAATTAGCTGTAAATGGTTGTGAACTTGAGAGAAAAACGTAATTAAAACAACAGAATGAAAATGAATATAGCAACTTATCGCAACGCAATCAGGATTATTGCTGTAGCATATATTGTAGGGGAATTATAGAGAACTAAACTAAATATACCCAACAGAATTATTCATTGGTTTAGTATAATAAATGGCAAATAAATGCACACTTATAAATTATTGCCGCTAGTAACTTCTACGTCAATTACATACTACTTAATAATACGAGGGTTGTCTTTTATATTTTGCATATAGAGCTGGAATAAAACAGTAGATAGCTTTTAAAGACTTTATTGCTTTTCGAAATATTCTCCACGAAGATTTATACACTTTTGCATGCGGTCGCACCAACTCTGGAACCAGTTATTCCACCTGTTTGTTGGTACAGTAAAATTTGCGTTTTTGCACACAATTTTTCTTTGCACGCAATTCTTCATGCAAAATTTTTAGAATTGAGGTTTTTGAAATCCGCAATGATATCTCAGTTTCGCGATATGCCACATGTCGATCTTGATTGATCAGCTTGCGTACACCATTGACGTTTTCCTGAGTGACAGCATCGACGTCTTTGATGCACCTGCTTTTGGATCGTCGCTACAACTAATCCGTCCACGTTCGAATTATCAACTAACGAGAAATTGTTGACCAATATGGTGCTTCACTACCGAAAGCAGAAACCAACTCGGCTAGGCATTCGTATTGTCGAGATAATTATCTTCGAAAATAAAAAAAAAATTATTGTCAACTTGTCAACTTTGACAGGTCTTTGTAACTACAACACTACACTTATCGCACTGAAACTTTGGATTTAGGCTAACTAAAGATGGAGGTTAATTTTTAGTACTGACATTGATTAGTGGCGTCCTATATTTCCCAGTATGCAAAACAAAAAAGACAACTCTCGTATTTGCTAACGTGCTTAACGTTGACAAGCATTAACAAGTGGATATCTTTTATATTGATTTTGCGAAGGCTTTTGACACTCAAACACTCTCTTCTGATTGCCAAGATATCATTCGTCGGCGTTTCTCTAGAAATGGTCAATTTGACTGCATCTTACTTAACCCTAGAATAATAACGCTGTGTTGTCCATAAGTTATTACTAATGACTAGAGCTGAGGATGTTTGCGGTACGGCAGGACCGTATGTAGTGCATCCCCACCAGCGTATAAACACGATGCAGCGAAACACTTTAGTTAGTCGTGAACTGGCACCGTGATCGTGTGTTGTCTTGAGCTCTATTTAATAAGTATGACGGACGTGCCCAAGCCAAGAAAGCGCCCATTGTATAACGACGTGAAGAAATTTATCCGAGACTTTCCCGATTTGTATTATAATGGAGCAAAAGTGGTTTGTAAATTATGCGATAAACAGTTACTTTGCTGGGACAAATACGACTGTAAAAGACATGTTGAAAGTGTACACCACAAAGCCAAACAAAATAATGTGCTGTCTAAAACGCAATTAATTTTCGATTTATTGACAATGCTACTCGTCTGCGATGTGCCAGTTCACCTGCTAGATAAAAAGCCTTTCACGACTTTTGGAATAAACACAATTCCAACATAAAGCTACCGTCACGGAGAACGTTACTCACCTATTTACCAATTGTGCGTGAGGACATTGAAAACAGAATGAAAGCAGTAGTAAATGATAAACAGTTATGGGTATGCGTCGACGAAACGACAGATCGAAAAAAACATTCTATTGTGAATATTATAGTGCGTGTACTAGATCCTGTAAAATCAACATTTCCCATTTTATTAGCCAGCAAAAGATTGGAAAAGTGCACTAGCGAAGTAATTACGAAGGTAGTGCTCGATACGCTACAAAAATTTCAAGTTTCAACTAATCAACTCCTGATGTTTATGAGCGATGGTGCTGCGACAATGCGTTCTGTAGGCCGTTCTCTTAAAGCAGATTGTGAGAGACTTTTGCATGTGACATGTAAAGTTCATGCTTTACACCTTGTGGCACAAACTATTCGGCAATGTTATCCAGAGGTGGATGCATTAATAGCAACCACAAAAAAAGTGTTTCTAAAATCTCCCAAACGAATTCGAGAGTTTCACAGTCGGTGCCCTGGTATTCCCGAACCACCAGAGCCAATCCTTACACGTTGGGGAAGTTGGTTAAAGGCGGCATTTTATTATGCCAAGTATTTCCAACAAATAAAATCTGTGGTTCTACAATTCAATCCCGCCGAAGCTGTAGCCATTAAGGAAAGCCAGAGACTCTTTCAAAACCCTTCCCTTGATGCAGATTTACAAACTATTTATAACAATCATATAGGATTGTTTAACGCAATCGAGAAATTTCAAAATACTGCATTATCGTTAGCGGAGTCACTGCAAATACTGGACGATGTACACGCCCAGCTATGCGCAGTAAATGACAACAAAAATGTTAATGTAATAGAAAAGTTCGAGAGTGTGATAAACAATGATTTTGATTTTACCAGATTAAAACAAATTAGTAATGGTGCAAGTGTAGATTCGGTTTCTATCTATAAAGATTATTTTAATTGTGCGTGTGTTACATCCGTAGATGTCGAGCGGTATTTCTCAAAATATAAAAAAATTTATTCATCACGGCGTACATCGCTCACCGCTACAAATATGGAAACGTATCTAATGCTACAAACTTACTGCAAGTCTTATCCACTTGGCGCTATGCTATAATAATCGTAAATAAGGTGTGTTATTTATATACAGTACACATAACTGACATACCTAAGTGATATAAATAGCGAATGCATGTAAAGCAATAAAATCACGCATGCATCACCGATCGAAACAAGGTCATTATATTCGTGCGTTTAACTGAATACTATCCTGGCACACCGCAAACATCCCCAGCTCTACTAATGACACGTAAAATTTACGTGCTATATGTATACATAAATATTTTATATGGAAATAAAACTACATGTTTATAAATCTTTAGCAAATGTTTATGAAAGGAACAAAGTGAACACTAAATGATGAACTAAGTAAACCTGTTTAGTAAATATTGTACTTTATTTCAATAAAGGAAATTTTAAGAGCTAATAAAAGTACGTAGAATAAAAAAAACAAAGTGTTACAATTCATAATAAAATATAAACAAATTTTAATTCTTTTTGTCATTACTACAGTCCATACATATTTTTACCTGGTGTTCACCACATAGGGCACGAAAACATTTATAACAGTATGTGGTTGTCACTCTTTTCTTTACGGAAGGGCATAAACTGCCATATGTCCTTTTTCCTTTTTCCTGGTCGTTTCCTTGATTTTCTGTTGTCGGTTTTTCTTGCTATAAACTGTTGGTTATACAGGGTGGCCCAAAATGACCGAAGGGGTTTGAGTTCATTATAACTTCTTATTTAAGACATAATTATTAAATTTTTTTAATTTTAAATACAGTATATTAATGGAGAATATTTTTAATTTAATTATGAAAAATTATATCTCGCAAGTGGTGGCCATTTTCTGCTTTGCATATTCGTGCTCTTTCCAAAACATTTTCCATAACCTTTCGCAAAAGTTCAGGTGTTATGTTGTTGATTTCGTCGCGTATATTATTTTTTAATTGTTGTATGGTTCGAGGCTTATTAATATAGACTTTTCCTTTCAAATAACCCCAAAGGAAACAGTCTGAAGCGGTTAAATCCGGTGAACGCGGAGGCCATTAAAATCGCTTGTACGGGAAATATTCGTTCACCAAAGATGTCGCGTAAAAGAGCCATTGTGTCCCTCGCAGTGTGTGCTGTGGCACCATCCTGTTGGAACCATACTTGCGGATGGTTTTCCACGGCTGGCCTTAAAGAATTTTCCAACATTGTCCGATATCTAACACCAGTGATGGAAACGGCGACACCGTGTTCATTTTCAAAAAAATATGGGCCAATTATCCTTTCCGACGAAACACCGCACCAAACGGTACACTTAAGTGGGTGTAATTCTCGCTGTTGAACTATTCTTGGATTTTCCGTAGCCCATATCCTGCAGTTTTGCCTATTAATGAACCCATTTAATTGGAAATGGGCTTCGTCGCTCATAATTAAATTATGAATAAAATCGTAATTTTCTTCTGCTTTTTGACGAAAATAAATTGCATAATCAAGTCGTTGCTGGTAATCTGTCGGTTTCAATTGTTGGACAAGCTGAATTTTGTATGGAAACATACTTATTGTATGCAAAATTCTCTGCAGCAACTCTCTTGAGAGGCCAAGTTGTTCGAACGTCTCCTGGTTGATGTTTCTCCATCTTCCCGAATACTCTCCTGTAGCCGTTCAATATTGTCATCCGTGTGCACCGTTCGTCGTCTGCCGGCACCAGGAAGGTTCCTTACTGCCCCTTGTTTTCGAAAATTTGCAAGCAGACGGTTTATTGTTGACTCTGATGGTCCAACCCGCACATTAAAATAACGACGATATGCACGCTGAGTCAAAACAATGGATCGTTGATTTGAGAAATAAAGTTCAACGATTTTGGCACGTTGTTCAATTGTGTACTGTTCCATTTTAAATTCCCAAAGTCTTCTTTACAAAATACTGAAAACAAAAAAAAAATATATAATGAAAAAGTTATAAGGAATTAAAATCTCTTCGGTCATTTTGGGCCACCCTGTACATTCTTTTAACTGTTTCCATGGTCTTGTTAATTGTTCTTGAAGTCTAAATAGAAACTCTTGCCTTGGTAATGCCTTTGAACTCCTTTATATTGCATTGTGATATATTACATATGCATTAACAGATACAATATTTAGCATATTGTAAAAGAAACATAGCCACGTTCTAGTTTTTCTATTAGCACACATGTTTTGAGACATTTGATCGAACGTGGCAACAGTCCCTTTTGTAAAATTGTACGTATGGATCATTTCTGGCTTTGATGATTGCTGATTTACAGTATCGGTAAAATGTATTGTTGAAAGTAAAAAAACTAATTTAGTTTGTTTGGGTTTGTAAGACACTAAAGCCATTTTATCATCGAATGCAAATATACATGTTCCATAGCTGCGTGATTTATGTTCCAATAAATCTAAGGGTATTTCGGATTATTTTGCGGAGTGTTTCAACTATTGTAAAATTATAAGGACGATCAAGTAATTTCGTGGCTAAAGGAATGCTGATAAACCAACTATCCATGGTAATATTACGATTACTACCACAGAGTGGCTTAGTCAAATTTGTAACGAAATAATCTACTAACGGTACACCTTTTGTCTCCGTTGACTTTCCCAGACGCACACTGTTACAATTTTGATGCCGTATTTTTAAGGCTTATTTGGCATATTATATGCGAAAGCCAACAAGTTGTTCATCGATTGTGACGTATGAACCAGCTTTGTAACCCTTAACGCAGCTATAATAATAAATATATTCCAAATGTTGGAAATTGGGGCAAGAGTGCTTTTGGCGTTGGGTTGTTGTCTCGTAGCGTAATCATCAAATCTTAATGAATTTATCAAAAAGTTAAATCTTTCTTTGCTCATAGTTACCTTATACCTCTCTCCCGAATAGCTAACATCGAACAAAGTTTTTGTTGACAGGTGATTAATCTTTAGAGCAGCAAATAAAAATAATAGCCCCAGTAATGCTTTGAGTTCAATTAGTGCCACATTTGAAGCAGTAGCGCTCTTCATTTTGTACCTTTCCCGTAGTTCCGCAATTTTCTGGTTTGTACGTAGTAGTATTTTACTTAAAATTTCATTAGTGAAAAATAAACTGAATGCATCAATTGGTTTTGCTGCGTTTTTGGCTAGGTGCGTTGGTCCTGGTCGAATGTAGACAATATTTTTCATTGTAGTCTTTCCACCTGCATTTTGTACAGGAGTAATAATATGCTTATTTATTTGAACTTATGACAGCATTTTCAGGTCTTTGTAGTTCACTAAAGCTTTCATGAGATGGTGAAAGTTGCGCAGCCTTCATTCCTTTATTAGGTGGTTGTTCATATAATTCTCTCAACACTTTTCTTTTAATTTTCCATACGTCCTCCAGTTGAGTTATATACGCATCTTCATCAAGTTCGTCAGGAACATAGTCACTATCAGCATCACTATCATCGATATCGAACGGATTTTGTTCCACTATGTCTCTTTCATTGTCACTTATGTCACTTATGGTGTGCCGCAAAGCTCCAATCTTGGCCTCTTTTATTCAATATTTTTATTAATTATTTACTGTTGTTTTAGCTTATGCGGATGATCTGAAATATTGTTTAAAATTACATCTACTGCGGATTGTGTCAATCTTCAAAATGATGAATTGATATTGTCAATAACGCCATGGGCCTGCAACAAAAAACTGCGTTCGATTTTTATACTATTCTTATAGATTTTTACTCACTAAAACCAGTAAAAATACTTGAAAAATTCCATCTCGCTATTTTCTTGCAAAACTCGTGTTTGTAATTTCATTTAGAGTGAACTGCCCGTTTAGCGAAAAGTAAGGAATCTTACTGGCAAGGTTGAGAATGTTTATACATGTTTACCAGGGTATTAGGAATGAGTATAAATAAGGGTATTATCATGTTTGATCATGTTTCGACATAATAAATAAGTTCAGGAACTTAGTTGCTGTATAAGCCACATTAAGTATTCAAACGTGACTGTACTCATGCCGTTAGTTAAATATTATGGTTTCAAGAGGTTGTGTTATTTCTCTTGACAATTTTGGTTTTGTTTGTGGTAAATACACTGTTAAAAATCGAGAAAGAAACATAGGTGATTTCGTGAAGAAAGTGTATTTTGCTTATTTTGAGTTGAAACTTAGGAATCAAGACAAAGCCTGGGCTCCTCATAAGATGTGCGAAAGGTGCGAGAAAGATCTTCGTTCGTGGTTAAAGGGGGAAAACCACTTATTTCGTTTTGGCATTCCTATGATGTGACGGGAACAGCAAAATCACACTACCAACTGCTATTTCTGTTCTGTAGATGTGAAAAGTTTCAACACAAAAAATAATTCACCTTAATTCTGCTGTTCGTCCAGTAACTTATAGCTCTGAAATTCCAGTTCCACGCCCGTTTTCGAGTTTGAATGGTATACTGAGTAATTCTTAGTATGGAAACACATTACCTTGATGAATTTAGTTCTCATTTTTTGGTAGATGAAGGAACCCACCTTGTTTTCTCAGAGCGAGTTCAGTGACGTGGTTAGAGATTAAGGCCTTCCAAAATATGGTGCCGAATTGCTGAGATCAAGACAAAATAAATATTTGCTGTCACCCGGAACCTCATTTTCGTTGTACAGGCAATGAGAGAATTCACTAAACTCTTCTCCAAAGAGGGATATCTCGTTTTTTGTAGTGATTTTCAAGGGCGAATGAAGTGTTTTGAAATAGATTATATTTGCCAAAAACTGAAAAAAAAATTTTTGCCGACCCGTCCAATTGGAACAAAGAAAATGTGATTCGTCTGAATATTAAGAAATGCAAGATATTCTAGGAGCAGCAATCCTATTTCTTACTCTTATAGGATTTCGGGATTACACATTAAAATCAGAAATGATGGATTTAGGAATATTGTCTGACGTTCAACTTCAATTCTCTGACCATATCTCTAGCACATGTAATTCAGCTTCTTGTACTCCTAACTTTGGAATTAGTTCTTGCAGGAAGTTTTCGAATCTTTCAACACTCAGAGCTTTATTTTTCTCTCAATATTAACAGTCAATTCTAGAGAGAATTTGGAAAAAATATCAAAATTCATCAATTTTGATTTCGATACCCAGATAGCCAGATATCTACCAATTCTTAATTTGATTGGCTCCAGAGCAAAATAGGCGTGGTTCAAGAGCTCTGACGTAGAAAATATGCAAGAACATGTTCAGACATGTCCACTCACTCAATGTTCGACAGCACAATAATTTTAGTAGTATCTTTCTGATATAAAAGTAACTTTGAAATTTTGTAAAATTCAGTGTGTTTCTTGAAACAACTACTTAAGAAAATATCTCAAAATCCTGAGGTGGAGGCGCAAACTTTAAATCAGTTTCAGAATCAGCATGACAAAAGACAAACTACACGCATTGGTGTATAAGTAAATTAAACTATGTTGGTCAGTGGTATTATTATCCATCTGCCCATCAGAATTGCAGGAGCTAATATTAGAGATTGTCTCATTATTTTGACAGACCACACACTATATAGTACTGACTTGACTTCAAGTGGTTTACTTATTTGCTTATCTTAAGAAAAGGGAAAACAGAATTTTAAGACAGACTATGTAATTAAAACAGATTTAATATCAAAGAGTTTCATCATGCTCTTTGATATTAAATCTAATTTTTGGGATAAAACCATTTTGAATTATGATGAATTTGATTATGACGAAATCTATGTACATTTTCGCAGAAATCTATGTTACTACTGCTATTTTTTATTGTAAATACTGTGACATTTCATGGTGTAAGTCACGAATACAATTATAGAATCTCAATAACACTATATTTAATAGTAATTACAATATTATGATTGCAGTAATTGAGCACTTATGAATTCAGAAATTGGGTCAAATACGTTTTTCTCTACTTGTTGTATTCATTGTTTTGTCTGAAACATAGTTCAATTGCATTGTTACGGATTCGACATTGTTTCCTCCTTGTTACAATATTATCCGTAGTGGCCAAAAGCTTTTCTTGGTTGGTCCTGCTGTTTTAACACAAATATTAAATATGAGATTGTGAAAATTACGCGAAATTGTGATTTGTGCCACTCGTAGATGTAATTATATCTAGACAAAATATAAACAATCTAAAGTTTTTAGCTTGCGGAGTGTATATTCTCCCGGACATTTCTTGTTCTCACTACTGATAATGATTCCACCGCACGCGAAATGATAATTTAGTTTTATAATTTTGTGAGAATTAAGATTATTTTAATGAGAACACTGGTTAGCGAGGTTAAACAGTGTTCATGTTTATAAAATTATTTTATAGAAGAAGAAAGTGATTTGATTAAATTTCATGATAGATATTAACATCAAACTATGTCTAGAAATTTCTTGGGCCTCACAACATATCATCAATTACGGTTGAATAATTTGGTATGTAATATCTGGAGAAGATTAATTGTTGTAGTTATACATCAAGATAAATGATTCGTGTTGTAATATCCTATACAACACGAAATCAATTTGCTACTGAGCCAGTTATATTGGAAAGGTCTAAGGTTACTAACTGCGTCGGATTTAAATTAAATGATTTTCAGAAAAACTCCAAATTATTATTTAAATATATAAGAAATTTTGGATCGAATAAAGAGCATATTAGATTAACGTAGAAAATATCCCAATGAGAAAATGTAAAAGGATGAATGGAATGAAGAGAAACAGAATTTTTAAGCTAATTATAGTAATATTTAAACTTCGGATAGCTATGCATTTGCATAAGTACATATGCAACTGCATATTTTAGTTGTTGTTATGTATAAGTGCATACTTTGAACCTTTTTAAATAGTTTATGACTTCACATAAATATTTAATGTTCTTGTTAGTATAATTACACTTTTGCGATTTCTGTTGTTTGTATGGCAACAGGTTGTGTGTCTTAAAACTTCTTAGCACTAAGGTATTTCGCATACTTTAAAGTAACAAGTATTAGCTGAATACTGAACGCAAACAGACATTTTATAGCAGACAATTAAATAATCTTCTAAACTATTGAATAGATAGGTGAAGTGAATAGCAAGTTAAAGCTAGATTTACTATAAACAGCCAGCACAATAGTTAGTATTTTGAAACCACAATACTTGGAAATATTAAGAGGATTAGAACCAAAAAGCCGTGACAATAATCTTATTACCACGATAACGGTACTTGCCTTCTTTGGAACACCTTCATCAGAAATCCATGTTTTAACTATGTTTTTGTCTTAAGAGTATAATTCTGTATTTAAGTTGCATCTAATGTGAGATAACGGCGAAAAAATTATCTAGGATTTGGTTAGAATTTGAGTCATACAGTCATTTGAAATTATAACAGGAGTTCGCATTTGCTCAACAATAAACAAACGCGACACCCATCTTGTGGTTAGCGCTTTCAAATTTAACTGTAAGAGAGATATTTGAAATGTTTCCGGTCTTACCAACATAAAGTAACTGCAGAAAAAAAATTCTTTCGCCGTCCGATAGATGGCCTTTACATATGCAAACTGTCAAAATTGCAAGTCATAATCATTACTTTGTCTATGGTACGCTTCTAAAATTGTCAGTTCACATTGTAGTTCAACAATGATGAATTTTGAGTATCGCGCAGTGATAAAATTCCTTTATTTCAAAAGCGAAGAAGACATAGGAAATAAAAGATAAATTAGGCTCTGTATACGGCGAAGCCTCCACTTCATTTGCAACGATAAAACATTGGATAGCCGAGTACAAACGTGGTCGTACGAGTATTTTAGATGAGAAACGTGCCGAGCCTCCGAAAACTGCTACAACTAACTAAAAGGTCGATGTAGTGCATCAAACTGTGATGAAGACCGTCGATTGACTATTATGGATATAGCTAAGGCTTGTGGGATATAATCTTAGCACGTGCGCAGGATTTTACATCCACATTCAAATATGAGAAAATTATCCGTCTGATTGGTGCTGCGTTTGTTGACGATCGACAAGCGCATACGGACGGACATGTCGGGCGAACGTCTTAGCCTATATAAAAAAAAATCTGTCAGAATTTTTGCGATGATCGATAATCGTTGATGAAACCTGGGTACACCACCATAAGTTCTAGACCAAACAGCAGTCAATGCGGTGGATTGCGGTGGGAGAACCAACTCCGATGAAGGCAAAAGTCGTTCTAAGGTTGTTCAAAGGCAGGAAATGTGATGACGTTTTTGGGGTAGCCGAGGAATAATTCTTGTCGATTACCTTGCAAAGGGTTCAGCAATCAAGGGACAGTACTACGATGCATTGTTAGATAAATTTAAGGCCACAATTATGAAAAAAATGTCCACATTTGGCAAAAAGGAAAATCCAGTTTCAGCAGGACGACGCTATTCGCACCCTATTCGCCACATCTAGCTTCCAGCATCTTTTTCCTGTTCCTTAATTTGAAAAAAATTCTCGACGGAAAAAAATATGGGTTTATACTGAGGTTAAAGACGCTGTAAATAAGTATTTTTCAGGTTTGAACAATTAATTTTTTTCTGATGTTTGAAGGGATGAGAAAAACGTTAGACCAAATATATCGAGTTGCAGAGAGATTACGTTGAAATACAAACTTTGTTTTGCTTCAAAATATGTGTTTCTGTTAAAAAACCCGAACATATTTCAAATATCCTCGTAGATGCAAAACGTTGTATACTTGTTCTGTTGAGATGTTTACGGTATTAGCTATTTCACACGTTTTGATTCGGCCGTCATTCTTTACAATTGCTTGGAATTTAAAATGTTCTTTAGTAATCAGTGGGACCGCCAGGGTTTCTTATGCATTCGATAACTCTTCGAGATATGCTTGAACTTAAATGATTTATCGTATTCAGGCTTCTTGAATTCAATGACGATTGTCAAGTAGGTTATTTGGTCGTTGGGGTAAATTACCTAGTCGAGTGCCAAACTCTGAGGAGTGAGAAGGCAATGGCAGTAGGGTCACGTTATTTTCTTGTAAGAACCTTGTAATAACCCTTGTTACATGAGGACGTGCGTTGCCTTTTTGGAAAAGGGGTTGAATTAATCTTCGTAGATACGGCATTGCAACAGGCTGCAGTATGTTTCGTATGTAATCATTTGCATTCAAATTTCTGCCAATAAAAATTAGAGGAGGTTTGCTACCGTATGTTGTTGCACCCAATACTATCACCTCCGGTGAAAGGGACGTATGCCGTTCCACAGCAAATTCAAAATTTTTACGTGCTCCACGAAATCGTCCAACTCATCTGCGACCATCGTGGATCCACAGACAGAATAAGGATTCGTCAGAGAACACAACATGATTCCATTTACCATCCAAATTTGACCTGCTGTTGCACCACTTAATCCGAGCAGCATGATGTCGATGTGTCAGTGGCAGACATAAAAATGGTCTATACGAACGAAGCCAAAAAGCGCGTATTCTGAGATTTGTCGTTGCCATAGGAAGTCTTTGTTGTAAAATTTCCAACCAATCGACCGAGTTGTGGAAACTCTGTCTTGTAAAGCCGCAGTCAAAAAATCGCTACAAAATATTGCTTCATTATGAAGGAAACGCAAATTTAAAAACATAATTTTCTAATAAAACAAAATAAAAAAATTGTACACCTGCTAAATTTGTCTGTTCATGTTGTTATCATTTCTTAACAGAAACAGAGTAGTATAAAAACAGAGTAGTATAAAAAATTTTTCTGTATGTTTGAATTTTTATAAGAATCAGTATATAATCCGATGAATGATTTAGTGTAGAATTGATAACTGAAGAATAAATGAATACACAGTCAAGTTAAATTTAACATATGAAGTGGGAATGAGAAAGACTTCTACAAAGTTGGTGTTTCGAATTTTAACGGATGAGCAGAAACATCATGGGCTTGATATTATGATTAATTCTTCCTCTCTGTGTTTCTTTAGTCCTCAGGAACCGTTCAATCAAGAAGAGTACCGAGCCAATAAAGTTACGCGATTGTGTTCGAGGAAAATTACGAGAAGTGTAGTGCATTTTGCAATCAAAATATGGCTTACTATGTTACTATGACAGATAAAAAAAGCATTTGCCAAATAGATCATTTTACCTACTCAACTGACTCAGCCCTCTGTTTCGTTACAATTTCCAAAATTTAAACAAACGCACCGATAAGACGAAGATATCCAACAGAATATAAGACAGTCGGTCAACAATATTCCAGAAAATAAGTTCAAATTTTATAAACAAATGTGAACACCATGTTACAAATGCATAAGAGTGATTATTTCTAAGAAGGATTCCATAAACATTAATGAGCTTAGCGATTAGGCAAGTACCGATGATCTTTTTATTGTTGTTGAACAACACTTTATTACTGTACTGATCACTGATATGTGCGTATGTATATATTATCCTGAGTTTTGGATTTAATAAATACCGTCTTTCTATGCATTAATTCAAAAAGATATCAAAGAAGTGTTGGAGCCTTTGCTAGATACGTTAAAATGTCGTAGTCGCTTGTTAGGAAGTGAGTGCAGAATTAATGATAATTTGTGGAACTTGGAATTTTTGTGGAAACAACAAACGCATGATAAGTTTATCGTGACGTCAATTTCGTCTAATTTAATATAGCGTTAAACTCAAAGATAATTAGTTAAAATGGAATACATGATCATCGATTTTTGCGAGCACAAGAAAACTGTAATAACAACTGGGACAATGTAGTATTTATTGATGAAAAGCATGCGCGGTAAAATGCTCAAAAAAACAGTTTAGCACCCTTTAAATATTCACATTTGCGTTTGATTTAATGTGCGGGAACGCTATATTTGCTTTTGTGAACTTGGATACTAAGGAAATGGTGAACATTTATCGTAGGTGTAAAATTCTTCAAAATGTGTTTTGGTAAAGGGCCATCAAATTAAATGCTTCTTTTGTGATGTGTGTATAGCTGCCCAATTAGCTGAAAGCATATCAACAGAATAATCTAGAACCGCTTGGAATACATACGGTTCGTGGAAAGTCTTCCATCGCCCAGCCACTACACCACCTCGCCGTAAGAGGGTCCGCGTTGGTCCCGGGATCTGAATGGTCGATAAACAAACTCTTACTCTCGTTGTCCCACGATTTTACTACTTGCTTCGTTCAGCCGTTACTTCAAGAAGATAATGGTCCAAAAGAGTGGGGTCTGTGCACATCTAAGATGATAGAAAATTAGATAACGGCATTCGGTGAGCTTTTCGAATTGCCGGTTATTAATCTAGATGAAAATGTTTGGGCTGAAAGCGTCTGTCGAATTTGAAACAACAATCGCATCAGATTAACTAACTTGCAATCTCTAAGTACAGATATGGTTCCACTCAAAATATCCAAAAATTTGAATAAGGCGCGAGAAAGGGAGAAGGGAATAGTAGTACAGCGTTATAGCGCTAGATGGTGCGAGTTACGTCTATACCAAGTCAGTTTGTCAAACGGTATCTTGCTAGGTGTTGACAAGCAGTTTTCGTGTTTACATTTTTTGAGTTGCGTTTGACTTATTATAGCAAAGAATATGCACCAAATTCTGCTTCGAATTTAATATAACAGCAACGGAAACTCTGAAAATACTTAAACATGCATTTGGTGAGGACTCTTTAGGCCAGACGCAAACTTATGAGTAGTACCAACCGTTATAAAAATGGACGTGTGTGGGTTGATGATGATGAACGTTCCGGTCGCTCATGGACGGCAAGTAGACCACAAAATGTGGTAAAATACGTGACACTATTCTGCAAGACCGAAAGAAAACAATTTATGACATTTGTAACATTGTTGGCTTGTCGTTCAGCGTTTGTCAGTATATTCTGGCCGGCGAACTAAACCTGCTGCGTATTCCTGTGAAGTTTGTAGCAAGGTTATCGAGCAATGAGCAAAAAACGACCCCGTGCTTATGTGTGCATAGAGCTGAAAGAAACTGCTGAAAGGGATGCAAACTTCAGTACCAGAATCGTGGGTGACCGGTTTGATCCTGAAACAAAGCAGCGGTCTTCGCAGTGGAGGATGCCATAAGGCAAGTTCGAAGCAACGTCAAGTCGATGTTGATTTACTTCTTTGATGCTGATGGCATCGTACACAAAGATATTTTCCTACAAGGTGAAACAGTTAATGGAAGGTTTTGTTGCGATGTTCTTCGGCAGCTAAGAGCAAATATTCGATTCAAGCGGCTTACCAAGTGGCGCAACAATTCGCGGATCTTCCACAACGACAATGCACCAACCCACACGTTAATTGTTGTGCGTCAGTTTCTAGTCTTAACGAAAATGGCAGTACTACTCCACCCTCCCTATTCATCAGATCTTGCCCCTTGTGACAAGGGGCGTCGTTTTGAAACGATTGAGGAGGTCCAGACCGAATCGCAGGCAGTATTGAATTCGTTAACACGCGAAGACTTCCAGCACTGCTTCTAGCATCGACAAGTCGCTGAGATCAGTGTATTCATGCGGAAGGAGAGTACTTTGAAAGGGCTGGTGGTGAATATGTTGGAAGAACAATTTATTTTTTTTGACATTTCGGGCATTTCTGGATAGCACAACGTATTTGCATAGTTGCGATTATGGAGAAACGCTGTCAAGCAGCAACTGATAGTAATGGTGACTGGACTGCATATTAACTAATTGGGACTGGTAAAAAAAAGTTTTTTAATTATATAAAATTTTCTTAGGATAAGCTTTTCCTCGAGCGTTACAAGAGCGCGTTCGCGCGCTCTTGTAACGCACGGTGTATATCAGCAATTTAAATTTAGCATCTTTACTAAATATAAAAGCAAAATACATACTACAGTATAGATTGTGCAGAAAAGATATTTTGCATAACATAGTTTTAATAAATTATTTCGTACTTATAATACATATACTTTGTTAAACAATTTATTGGTTCCAAAATGCACGTCATAACCTTATTTATTATTAATAAACTATTCATAACTTTCGTTTATTCAGTGTTATCAACATCTTCCACAACAATAAAGATAAAATTAATTGTCGCAATTAAGTGACATTTAATTACGAAATAAATAAGAACTAGAACATTAAACTGAACTAAGGTCATTCTTAATGTGTGTGATTTTATTTTGTAAAAATCGTCACTGTTAATACAACTCCCAGTTTAACAGAATTTGAGTTAAGTATAAATATCGTAAAATGACAATGTAATGATCAAAGGCGGCATTTATATGTATTACGGATAGAAATACCATATTAACCTCCCATTACTAAATCCAGGAAATTTTCTACAGAAACGTTTCATGTAGTTTTTACAAGTAACCAATCGTTTTTAATTAAAAAATACAAAATTTCGATATTTAATGAAAATCAATGCTATAAATATATATACACCGTCGGTTCAAAAAGAAGCTGGGTTAATTAAAAAAAGAAAAATGGTAGTATTCGAAAAAAAAATGCAATCCACCACGCTTTAAGCACAATTGGTAGCGTTCATAGAGTTTACAGAAAGCCTGGAAAAAGTTATTTGCCGGAATCGAATTTAAAATCGCTGTCATTTGCACTTGGATCGTTTCAGTATCTTCAAAACGTGATTCCTTGAAGTATAAGTTTTGAGAACAGAAAAAAATCAACTGCGAAAAATGGATGCGTGATCGTAGGGATAGATTTTGCGGAAAGAATCTTTGCACGATGATAGCAGAAAATCTCTGAGAATTGTGGTGGTAAAGAAATTAGTTCCCCGTTTAATAGGCCTTACTCTCTAAATCTTTCGATCCAGTTCAATAGGCGATCCATGGCGTTTTTGTAGTACACATAATTGACTGAGATTCCAAAGGAAACAAATTTTCGATTAATAATGCCACAAACATGGAGAACGTGGTTAATAAAGTCTGGATACGCGATTTTAATGCTGTTGTCCTTATTGTCTAGGAGAACTTATTTCGATTCATTGGTCACTCGATTCGATGGTGGAAAACACTAGGTTCTATCGTCGTTGATGTTTGTTAAAAAGTCAGGATTGGTTCTCACAAATTGAACAAAATCCCGCACCGCATTCCTATGTGAAGAAGCACGGTATTAGGTTTGCGCACTACTTCCTCTTGTCGAACCTTTCATACACAATCGCGTGATCACTTTCGACGCTAATGACAATGATCCACAAATTTATTAATTTTTCTTTAGAAAATAGATACAATTTTCGTTTCTTTTATAGTTCTAATAATAGTAATAACAACAAATTTCTTCTGGCACAAAAAAAAATATTGAAAAGTAAGTGAAATAATATCAATTAGGGATGTACAGTTAAGCTCACATAAATCTAGTATAAACCATTTTTGAATTTTTGTTTTGTTGTATTTCATTCTTGTAACGTCAAAATGACATTTGTCACATTTTGATATCAAAAATGGCAAGAAAACTGACTCCGGCAGAAGAAGTATAAATTGCGTTTAATTTGGAAAGTCGCACTATTAAACAAGTCACAGAAGAATTTCATTTGAACATACAGTACTACAAGTTAAAAGAAGATGTGAAAATGAAGACAGTATATGTCGCAAATGAGGAACTGGTCTTAAAATAATATCAACTGATGCAGAAGATCACAATTTATTTGATATTCTAGAAAATAAAAAGAATGACTAAGCAAATTCATATATCTCGTATAAGATTCACTAATAGGGAACAACTATGGGAATCTATTAAAAGTACCTGCGAAAACATTGTTGACAAACCTAATTTTTTAAGAAGTCTCATTGATTCTGTACCTAGAATGTTAAGGGTAGTAATTGACGCAAATGGCGGATCAATAAGTATTAGTTTATTTGTGTTTCCTAAATTGTATTAAAATATTACTTGCCATTTGACTTGTCTTTCAAAGAAAGATTGATAAACACTAAGCAATATTAGAAAATTTTGACAATTTTGACAAGTTAGGTTATACTAGATTTATGTGAGCGTAACTGTACATTACATGGAGCAGTATGGTATCGTCCTGTTTAAAATGTTTTTGTTTTTTACTTTTCTTTTATACTGTTTTTCGGCACTTTCTGACATCAATGTCCAACTCTAATCAGCAAGCATTTCACTGTTCCCTTGTCCTGATAACTATTTTCAATAACAGAAATGTCTTGATATTCAATGGTTAAGCCAAAATAGTGAAAGTATAACTTTTATATTAAAGGTATAATATATAACGCTAAGAAATAAGTAATTAAACTTCTAGTTTCAAAAATTCTTTTATTGTAAATACCACTACAATATTGTTTCGCCATACAATGGATTCATCAGGTGGATGAAATACTGTATTTCAGTATTTCATCCACCTGATGAAGCCATTGTATGGCGAAACAATATTGTAGTGGTATTTACAATAAAAGAATTTTTGAAACTAGAAGTTTAATTACTTATTTCTTAGCGTTATAATGAAGTTTCAACAAGTATCTCCTTCGTCAATTAACTATTTATAATATATAATATTCGTCTTATGCTAGTGGGTGGTGAATTCTTCACATACATAACAGAAACTGTTTGGATTATTTATATATGTAGGCGACATCATGAAATAAAAGGAAGTTCACCTATCAAAAACCGACTTACATTGAATCGAAAGAGCCATGTGTAGCTCTTTATATACCCACACAGCCTATATCTACCAATCCTTAATTTGATTTCGAACAACTACTTAAGAAAATATTTTAAAATCCTAACGTAATGGAGCAAATTTTAAATCAGATTCAGAATCAGCATGGCACAAGACATGAAGTAGGCGTATCGTTGTATAAGAAAATCAAACTGGGCTGGCCAGTGTAATTAGCCCTCCTGCAATTATTTTACACGCTATTCGTCGGCCAGAGGCAGGAAGAGTACGCACAAGCTTCACATTTTTGTCATGAATGCTCGTTGTTGTTCTTTTCGTATTAAATCTTTTGCTTGGTGCGTATGACATGAAAACCACTGATAAAGTCGTGTACGACTTATAGCATTCTAATTATACGCTTGGTTTATGAACTCAAGAGTTTTACATATTTCTATTTTTATTCAGTAAAGATAAAATAGAGTTTATTTATTTATTTAGCGTATGCCTTAGATGGATTTAGATTTAAATAACGTTATATACCATAACGGTAAAGAAAACTGGAAACACTGAAAACAGAAAATACCGCACAACAATTTTGGTGTGCCGTACTACATCAGGGACAAAAAAAAACCGGACATTTACTTTATAAAAAGAAAATGAGATGTATGCTAGTCAGAGTTTTTGTAGATAATGCAATTTAAAATTCATCAATTTGTGATAATTTTGTTACCATGGATACGTGTAAACAAGCCATTGTTATGAAATACGCCATTTAATTGTCGAAAGTCACAGTCACTGCAAAATTTGTGTCTGCCTTTTTATTTTTTATTATCACTATTTGTTTCATTTTCACGTGTTATCAGTGTTTTGAGTGTAAGACGGTAGTCACAATTTATCTTATTACACAATGAGACCCGAAGATATTGCTGGAGCCGTTGCTTTACATAATGATGCACGCAGTGTGCGTTACATCGCATATGTCATGAATATGGCTAGAAGTACCATTCATGATGCGTTAAAACGTTTTAGAGAGACGCAAGAATACACCAGGAGACCAGGTTCGGGTCGTCCGCGATGAACAACGCAAAATGAAGACAGCCGCATGGTGTCAGTTTTTAGGAAGCGCAACCTGCTTTCTACGATGGTAGTTCAATGGTTTTTTAACATGCATGGACGTCTAATATCGGCCAAAACAGTTAGAAGAAGGTTGAAAGCAAGTGGACTGATGTCAGCTAAACCTGCAACCGGTTCCAGATTACTAAGGATGCATCGCGTCGAAAGATTGCGCTTTGCACAGAATAATAGAGCCTGGAGAAATGAACAGTGGAGCTGTGTTCTGTTTACAGACGAATCCCGTTTCAATTTACGCTCACCTGATGGACGTGAAAAAGTTTGGAGAAGGATAGGGGAACGATATGCGCAGTGCTGTATTTCCGAGAGATCGCCATTTGGAGATGGTGGAGTGATGGTTTGGGCAGTAGTGTGTATGAACGCTTGTACGGAGTTGGTTTTCGTAGACGAAAATCTAACAGCTGATAGGTACATAAATGAATGTTTGGCGAATCATGTGGTGCCATTTGGTCCATATATTGGCAATGACTTTCTTCTAATGCACGACAATGCGCGACCACACGTCGCTCGCGTTACCACAAATTATCTGCAAGAAGTGGGGATTCGCGTTTTGCCATTGCCAGCAAGGAGTCCTGACGTTAATCCCATTGAGCACGTGTGGGACATGTTGGGACGGCGTATTAGGAGGCGGCAGAGACAATCGGAAAACTTACAGGAGCTAAGAGAAGCACTTCTAGAAGAATGGGAAAACATTCCCCAAGAAGCCATTTCTAACCTGATTCAAGGCATGCCAAAACGTATGCATGCAGTTATCCAATGCCGAGGGAGTAACACGCGTTACTAAAAATGTGATTTCAATGTTACAATCACAAAACATCTAAGCCACAGCTGAAAAATGATGTTACTGGGTTTACGCCATTTCGGTTTTGACGAAAGGATTTTTTTTCTAATACTGTATTTATGATTAATTACATGAACCTTTGTTTGAAATGCGTTTTTCTATCATTTAAAATACTTAACCATTAATTTTATAACATACTAGATCTTTAATTAACAATTTCTGACATAAAACAAATGTCCGGGTTTTTTTGTCCTTAAGTGTATGTGGATGGGAGTGACTTAAGTAATTAAAATAATTCACTGTTGCACCTAATATGTCAATTTTGAGTTTTGCAAAGTATTATTTATTAATTTATTGATATAAAATAGTACAATATAGCTTTATTAGAAAAAAGGCAAATTATGAAGTGGCATCAGCGAGGTAATTCAATAAGCAATATAGTTCATTTATTTGAAGAGACATACAATGTACGTCCGTCGTGTCTATCCATAAAATTATGAAAGGGTTTGAAACAAGTGGTTGTCTTTCTCCCCGGCATCACAAAAGGATTAGGCGAGCTAATATTGCTAATTCTGAAGAACGAGATACACTTATGTGCGCCAGTGTAGAAGAAACTCCGACCACATCGAGCAGAGCCATAGCAGAGCAATTCGGTGTTACTGCAAAAACAGTTCGCAATGTTTTAAAGAACAATAAATATCGATCTTATAAATTAAAAAAATTAAACGAATTATTTTCGGATGACGAGCAGCACAGAATAGAATTCTGCGATCAAGTATTTGAGAAAATCCATGCGGATGCAAATTTCATAAAAAAATTTGTTTTACTGATGAAAGTACTTTTACATTGCACGGTAAGCACTATCCACTAAGAGCGTGATATTGGTCTAGAGCAGTGTTTTTCAACCCTTTTCATGACACGACCCCCCCTAGTATCAAAAAATATTTCCCTACCCCCGACCCTTTTTTTCATATATGTTATAAATATTTAATCCATGCAAAAATTTTAGGCGTTTGCGTTATTAGGATTCGGATATAAATATACAATTAAGTACGTAAAACATATAATTTTAAATCGAATACGTGGCCAATTGATAACTAACAAACAAATACAAACATATTGTTAGGGCCGAGACTCCCAGCGCCATCTGTTGGTAACATTCGGAGCTAGTACAGGTTCCGAGTGTTACCAACGGATGGCGCTGGTAGTCCCCCGCGCTTTCCACGGCCCGCGCTAAACGTCCACAAGTTTCGAGACGTTTCGTTACGCTTCGAGATGATTCTCGCTAGAATGCGCTGGCCTATAAATAGGGCGGTCGACCGCGGCCACGGCAGTTGAGTGCAAGACCGCGAAGCAAGTGGTTGTGTCGTCTGCTGTTTAGTTGTTTGAAGAGCGCGAATTACTTGTTTTACGTATTTATTTGAGTTGTTTGTTATAATTTAAAATGGATAAATTCCTGAGATCATCAGAACCACCAACGTCTAAGTCTAGCGGCAGTATTGGAATAAAGAAAAAACGTCTTTATGACGACAATTATTTGAAATTTGGGTTTACTGTGATTAAGAATAAACCGCAGTACGTAATTTGCTTTGAAACTTTGTCAAGAGAAAGCATGAAGCCATCGAAGTTGGTACGCCACCTAAACAGAAAACATCCTAATGAAAAAAATAAACCCGTGGAATTTTTTGAGCGAAAATTAAAAGCTCTTGAACATAAAAAAACTGCTATAGGACAAATGTCCAACCTAAATGAGAAAGCGTTGCTCGCTAGTTATCGAGTAGCTTTTCGTGTGGCTAAAGCAGGAAAACCTCACAGTATTGCCGAAAATTTGATTTTACCAGCGGCTTTAGAAATAGCAGATATTATGTTTGGCAAGCAAGAGGTCGAAAAGCTCAAAAGTATACCTCTCTCTGACAATACCATTCAACGCAGGATAAGCAATAGCGACTGACGTTCGTGATCAAGTCATAGAAAAAATTAAGAAAAGTTCTTTTGTGTCCCTGCAATTTGATGAATCAACGGATATTGCGGGTTGTGCGCAGTTTGTAGCTTTTGTGAGTTTTGAATCCAATGAAATATTAATGATGTACTATTTTGCAAGGCACTACCCAAAAATACTACAGGTCAGTGCTTGCATGACATGTTCCTTGAAGCTACGCAAGATATGAATATCGATTGGGCACAAAATTGCATTGCTATTTGTAGTGACGGAGAAAAAGCCATGACTGGTGCGAAGAGTGGATTTATTGCTAGACTGAAAGAACCGATGCCAAACGCTTGTTGGATGCATTGCTTTCTCCATCGCCAAGCGCTTGCAGCCAAAACTTTGCCACAAGAATACAGTCAAGTTCTAAATATTATTATTAATATTGTAAATTCTATTAAAGGAAAAACGTTGCAGACTCGATTCTTTCTAATCATTTTTGAAGATATGGGGGCACTACACCGCAATTTGCTTTACCATACAGAAGTTAGGTGGTTATCAAAAGACAAAGTACTGACCAGACCTATGGAACTTCGCGCTGAACTATTAGTATATTTACAACAAGCCAAGTCACATTACTCTGAATTCATTTCTGACCCGGAATTCCTTTTGAAATTGGCTTTTATTTCTGACTTATTTGAACATTTAAATAACTTGTATAAAAGTCTTCAAGGGCGGGATGAAAATGTCATTACAGCAAAAGACAAACCCCATGGCTTTATAAAAAAAATTGAATTGTGGTCATCATCTATAAATCAAAACAACTTTGATTTATTTTCGTCGACACAGTCTTTCATTGAAGAAGTCGGAAGCGAGATAAACATCAACTCATATATATCTGGTATGAAAATGGTGTTTGATAATTTGAAGAAAGAATTGTGTCATTATTTCTCAGTGCAAGAGATATCGGATAACACTGGGCAAAGATGGATCTTAAATCCGTTTTTAAATGCAGCTATAAATGAGGCAAATTTATCAACTAAGCTCAAAGAGAATCTGCTGGAATTATCTGCCGACGGGATGTTCCACTTCGAATTCAAGACTGAAAATTTGGATACCTTTTTGTTAAAAAGAAAAACAGAATTCGCGGAATTAACAACCGAGGCTTTGAAGTGTTTGATTCCATTTTCTACCTCGTACTTGTGCGAGTTGGCATTTTCATCAATGGCCCAAATAAAAAGTAAACTCGGAAATCGCTTAAATTTGGAAAACGATTTAATACTTAAAGTTGAAAAAACGGATCCACGATGGGAGAAATTGATTGAACAAACTCAAGCGCAACCTTCACATTAAAATGAACGAGTACTCGAAGATTTTATTTTTTGTTAATGTGTTTGTATAAATAACATAACGAGTATCATTTTGTTAACTTTTTTTTTAATATATCTACTTTTTTAAAATTTATTGATTTTTTTTCTCTCGACCTCTCGCGACCCCCCTACAGAGGCTTCGCGACCCCCAGGAGGTCGCGACCCACAGGTTGAAAAACACTGGTCTAGAGGAAACAGTCAAATGACAGTTGTAAGTAAATACTTTATGCTGCAAATACACAGTATCCCTAAAATCTAAATGTGTGGGCTGGGTTACTTGGAGATAATATTATTGGTCCTTTTTTTATAGATGGGAATTTGAATGGACAGAAATATTTAAATTTGCTGCAGAACTATATTATACCTGCCCTTGGTGAATTGTCCGACATTAATTTTAATGAAATATGGTTCCAACATGATGGATGCCCTGCACGTAACTCCAGAAATGTACGAAATTAATGATTTCTTTCCTGGACGTATGCTAGTAATTTGAGTAGAATACATTGGCCAGCTAGGTCCCCGTATTTAGCCCCATACTATTTCGTTTTGTAGGGGCATATAAAATCTGAAATCAATGGTCTCCAGCAAGAGAGAGCCAGAAATTTAGCAGAACTAAGGGAAAAGATAGCAGAAGCACTTCATAGGATTACATCTGAAATGTTATTAAATTTCAACAGGGTTTCTATGACGGAATAGGTTACTGTTTAGCTGTAAGGGGTGGCCTGTTTGAAAATTTCTTGAAATAAATAATGAACCTATATCTTTATTACCTATTTATTGTTGAGGAATTTTTTTATTTTATTTTTGCTATTGGATTTTATTATTATTATTATTGGATTATCTTTGTTGTTTTATAGTTAATTTTCGAATGTTCTCTTTATTTGTCTATTTAGTGTTTATAAGATCAACTTGTTGAATAAACACATACAATAAATCAAAGTGTATTTAACTTACTTAAAATAGTATAGTTTGGTTACTGTTCTGACAAACTGCAGTGACAAATATCAGATATATGCCATACATAGTATGGCACAACCAAATTGTTGTTACGGTATACATCTATGGTGTTGCTGGTCTTCGCTTTCTGTGTGGGTTTCTATTAGCTCTACTATGCCCTTCGGTGTTTATTTGTCTGGTCTTGAGAAGAGTCATGGCTGAGAAATTTTGGAAAACGTGGATCCACGTATGGTAGTCAACAGATCCGAGGATATTGTCTGGCTATCAAAATTCGATCTAGCTCATTTAGCGTTACCCAGGGTGCACGTGTAGCATTCTGCCACCGACACGAGCCTCAATTGATGTACGTTGTTAAATTTTATATTCTTGACAACATAAGAAAAACTAAATATTTTGTACGATCACTATACACAAACTACTACACCATTTTCAGTGAAAGAAATAAATAAAGAAAAAGAGTCGGATTTCTTTTGAAACCGATTGTATCGTGCTATGAGTCATCGGCCGCTCGCGTTAGACGGTGATGTCAACCACCGAACACACCATTGGGCGCCGGAAGCTTCGAAAAACGAAGTGAAGAACCCGGGTTATTCGAGACTTTCACCCTTTGATATATATAGAGCTCAAACGTAAGAAAGATATTATTCAACCAGCAACCGCACATACATAAATGTTGTAGTTATAGATGAAAATAAATATTGATATATAAATATTGTGAAATAAATACTATTATTAGTTTTTAAGTGTTTTTAGTGTATATTTATTTTTAATATGTGTTTTTAATCACTAGTGGCTGGTACTAAAGGGCACAAGGGCACGTGCCCACCAAACCAGCAAGATAAACACAGAAAGAAATTCTCATGTAATTCAGTGCATTATTGTATTTTATTATGTATTTTTATAACGATGGTATCAAAGTTTCCTTCCGCACCACAGGCACTAGTGCATAAACGTTCAAAACTATGTTCCGGGGCACAATTTCAGATGTACCTATTCCAAAAATGTATCGGCTGGTCCCGCTTATCTTCGCCAGATGTTTTTATTCGTCTGTGCCCCAGACTCGCTCGACTCCAGTTAACGTCTTGCGTTGTGATAGTATTGTTTTCGGCGCTTACTGCACGTGTTTATTATTAATGATGGAGTTAATAGTGTGCAAAATCTTTAAAAAAAACCCGCTATCATTTGAGGAAAAACTTTTAATTAAGAAAAAAGAAAGACCTATTCTTGAACTTCAAATAAACTACACTTCAACAAGTAAAACTCGAACTTACAATAGAGTATTTAATAAAAATATTTATGAAAAATATGAGTGGATTTACGAATGTTCACTAACAAATAAACTATTTTGTTTTATCTGCTTAATTTTAAGAAAGAGGTTAGTGCGTGGAATAAACAAGAAACAGAAAGGGCAAAGAAATACGAAAATTGCGTTTCTCACATGAATGCATCCGATGATTTTAGTGTTCTAGGCAAAGTGGACATACGCGAACAGTTAGACAGTGCTTATTTGCGACATAAAATTAAGCACAACGAAGATGTGGAAAAAATCGTCCGTTAATTATGTGTATAAAATTTTGCGGAGCTTTTGAATTGGCGTTACGTGGCCATGATAAGACATTGACGTCGGAAAATCAAGGTATTTATGTAGTCTTAATTAACTTTGCAGCTGAATTAGACGCTGTGCTTACAATACATATGAAAGGTTCACAAATGTTTAAAAGCTTCTCTAAAACTATTCAGAACGAATTGCTAGATGCAATGTGGTAAATTTACAAGCAAGAAATATTAAAAGAAATTAAATCTGCAAATTTCATTGCCTTGGTGGCCGACGAAACTAAAGACACCGCTAATAATCACACAACTAATAATCAGCAAATGATTAATATTATTCGATACGTGTTTAATGGCCAAATTTTTGATCGCTTTTGGTCTTTTTTTTTAAGACGGTGGACATAATGCTGATGTATTAGTAAAAACATTGTTGAGTGAATTGCAAACTATTTTAAATTCTCCTTCTGGGTCTGATAACAATAACACTGTTACACAATAACCATATTCACTGTTACGCGCATCAATTTATTAAATTATTGAACGAGCGGCACAGTACAATAAAATTGTAAAAATTTTCTTTGCAAATTTGCACTCATTTTCAAGTTTTTTTCTCGATCGCCAAAACGAACGGTAATTCTTGATGAAATAGTCAAACGTAGATTACCACGCGCTGCTACTACATGCTAGATTTTCAAAAGTCGAACTGTGAACATATTATTTGAACACCAGGATTCTTTCAAAGAATGTTTAGACAAAATTATTGACGAAGATGGGATGGATTCAGTTACTATTAGTGAAGCAAATGGTTTATTGAAACATTTGGATTGCCTGGAATTTCTCTACTGGTTGAAAATATTTTATGTCATCATGTCACATATTGAAATATTATTTATTCAGACCTAATGCGTGGGATTGACAGTGCTCACCTGCAAAACACAATTTAACAATTCCAACAGCAAATTATTCACATTAGAAATTTAAGAAATTCTACTGACAATGACAATCAAGAACCAATAATGAAGAACCTGCAAGAAAAAGACAAAAAACGACAGCTGGAGATAACAGAGCTGTTATTGCAAAGGAAGTATGTGACACTGCTTTAAGCCAAATTAGCGACCGATTTGATTTTAGAGATCACTTAAGTGCAACAAAATTATTTGATTCTCAAAATTTTAAAACTTATAGTCATTAATTTCCACAAAAAAAAATAGATAGTTATAGACTACAGCTTTTCAAGATAGATAGTTAAATGAGAACATTATTTAATAACGTTTATTTTTTATAATGATAGATTATTACTTATATGATCAAATAACTAAACAATTTGAGAAGAAAGATGTTGGTAAGACAGACGCTATATGTTTAAGTACTTACAATATTATTAATGACCGCAATTAACTAATTTATTAAATTTATCAAAGAGGTTTGACATAAAACTGAGTAAGTTTCTTGTTTTCATTTAAAGTTATAAATATAATACTGCAACTAACAAAGGAAAATAAATTTGTCCAAATTTATATATTTTTTAGTTAATTCTTGCTTTCTTTTCCAATTTATATAAAAAATGAAGCTTTAATTAAAAACTTTAGCGAACTTTAGCAACTTGACTGAACTAGCGTCACATTGGATTTGTTTAAAATGGAACTTTTGCATTTTCCACCGCCACCATTACTTTTTTCTTCTTCTCTCCTTCTCTCCGCCTCTCTTTCTTTTTGTCTGCGATAGGTTGGCAGCACGGTAATTACAGGAGACATAAATAACAGAACCGCGAAAAGATAACGTCGTTAAACAAATGAAATTTTAAATTGCGCACAGCCAACTTTATATTGTTGAATGCTTAGTGTGAACGAGCCATAAAACAGATCCACGATTTGATAATTTAACATTATTTGCAATTAGCCTCTCCACCACTAAATTATCTCTCAGTTTTAATGATCGCGACGTCTTTTCTGTCTCGTTCTACGTCGTTGCCATTCTACCAATATTATAATAGTTGGTGTATGCGTGTGTCTCACACATATTTATTTGCAATTACCATATATATATACATACATCAGATGTAAAGTATAATTCGATTTCATTTGATTTTTTTGGTTACTAATGGCGCTGGGAATACTTATAAGTAGGAGGATGTTCTCTTAATGATAATAAGTCTAGCCAGTAGGTGGTGATTTATTGAGGTATTATGCCTTTCTTGTATCAGTTTTTTATGGAATTCTACATCGAAAAAATATTGTGACGCTTTGAACTTAATAGTCATTCAACTTGAACGCCTTTGTGAAAAAACACGAACTTTAATAATTAGCATTTTCGATTGGTATTTTTTTCATTCAAGTGTGGGCCGCTCCAACAAAATTGTTAGATGGTCCGAAAAAGGTATTTAATATTCATTAACTGTTGTCAAATGTTGGTTTAAAGAATTGAGTTTTGCCATGAACTTTGAAAGACAAGTTTCGCACAATGCTGTTGGAAATATTGTAATTATATGGGGAATGCTAGAAGTTAGTCATATTCATGTTCACTAAATTAAAGCGACTGGATAGTGGTACCAAAGTCATCTCCTTGTAAGGATACAGGAAGTGCAAAAGAACTCTAGCAAGCTAACGTATAGCAAGCGCCACATAAGTTGACGAGCGGAGGGGTAACTTCGCGCAGGCTTAGAGGTATTGGGGAGATTTGTATTTAGTTTTACATCAATTTGCAAGATACCATAGGTGGCGTAAACTACACATCTATTATTTAATAAATTAATAAAATTTAAAAAAATTTATAAAAATAGGTTCTGCGCACCCCCTCCTCTCGCCATATTATTTGGCGCTTGCTATACATAGTTATTATATAATTCGTCTACTGAATTATTACAACTAAATAGTAAAACACGTAGTATCTCGTAATGGTACATTTATTTTAGAACTCTATATATTTTAATTTAATTACACATCATAAACAGAATGCTAATTATGGCAACATTTAATCTATATATATATATATATAGTAAATTCAAATTGTTGGCGATTTAAGGTCTGGTTTTACTTCAAAATATGTATATTTAAAACAATCCCACATGTTTCGGCAAATGATGCCCTTTCCAAGGAATATAAAATATAAATGACAGTATATGTCATACTGTTATACTGTCATTTATATTTTATATTCCTTGAAAAAGGCATCATTTGCCAAAACATGTAGGATTGTTTTAAATATACATATTTTGAAGTGAGACCAGACCTTAAATAGCCAGCAATTTGAATTTACCATATCATACGAAGGTCACGAAATAATTATCTTTATATATATATATATATATATATATATATATATATATATATACGGATACCTTCTACATGATACCTGTCAAACCTTCTATCTCAAAAATTCAACCGTAACGGGTGGAGCTTGGGTGACCAGGAACTGCTCCTACATAACCTTGTCCCAAACTCACAAACTTTCAGTTTCAGTGCAGCAACGGTAGTAGCGGTCCTGAGTATGTCCCTTGAAATACTGGACGAAACGTCACATAAGAAGGAAGCCGTCCCAAAGATGCGGTTTCAACCTAGAATCTCAAAACCAATCTTGTTTAGTAGATTCTATATGTTTTTTTAAATCGTTTCCAGAAATACTCCCAATAGCACTTATATTGACGGTGTTTTTATTTGTCCGTCTTTGTATTAGTCATATCCTCGCGTCTATATTTTAATCTCTTATACTACTCATTCGACTTATTCATAGAATTCATTCAGAATTTTGACCATATGTCGCTTGCAACAGTTTGAACGCATTTGTCGATTTTTTTCGTACTAAATTTAGCATTAATACGTTACCCTAAATCTTCATAATTTATTTTTGCGTTAAAGCACACACTGAGAAAAATATATAGTAGTGAACGAAACGTCGCACTTTACTACAACTGTAATATGCCATACTACAAACGATAGTGACCGTTATTAAGGTATAAAAAATACAGGATAAAAAAGATATTATATGGTGCAGAAATTTCTAGAGTTGTAATGTACGACAATAGCACTATGTATAGCAATCTTTCTGTTTTCTTTATCTCTATCCCTTTTTTATCTTTTGATGTCGGGGGCCGACCGCATAGAGCCATCAGCTATAGAACACCATTTTTTCAATGCTTATCTATTCAGCATAAGAACACTGTAAGTAAGGTCTGTTTAGCTATGTCAATTACAATATCGTAACATTAACTACACCGCTGTATTGTCTGCAAAGAATTGTATAATACTATTGCAGATATAACAAAGAATATTAATTGTTTCCAGTTTAATAATCTCCTTCGGCAAAGATTGAATGCGCATTATTCTTCATACAACAAATAATGGTTGTTTACTTTTACGACCGTTAAATTTGAAGTATACATTTCTCCCTTCAATTTCTAGTACTGAATCTAGTTGGATTGTATACTCGTTTTTGTTTACTGAACCACAGTTGCAGCCTGTATTTCGATAATACATTCCTACAAATATTTTTCTCTGTGTAAAACTACACTTTTTTTCAGAGCGCGCGGTAGTAGAAATTTGCTCAGAGATGTTGAAGAATGAATACTCATACGGTTTCGATGTAATTACGTTGCGGACAATACACGGTCATTCCAGGAATAAATTGTGGTACCTCGTACATGTGTTATTAAATTATCCGCAACTATTTCCTTTCACGCATGTTTATAATTAAATTTCGGAACACTTAAAGCGTTAAAATAAGCATTTAATGAAGAAAATTCGTAAAGCCATATAATTTTAATAAATGTTTGACTCAAGTTAATTAGATCTCTTAACATAATAAATTTATTAAAACTAATTTCCAAACCCTACTAAGATTTCGACTTATTTCTTATGAACGATTATTAAATAACACCTGGTTTGCATAAAGTAATTAATATTTGCCTTGCGGCTGTATAATTAGCTGTTCCGCGTGTGTAAACGTTCTTGACTTCGCCGATTATATGATTAGATAGCCTGTTTATACGAATAGTTGAGATTTTAATTTACCAGTGCATTTATAGGTAATTTGTTATTTATAAATCAAACCAATAATAATAATAATATGATTAGTTTTCATAATTGCAGTAACGCAGCAATTAATGTATGTATAGTACTCATATAATAGTAATTATTATAAACGAGCCAGCGGATTACGTATATATATATATATACATATATATATATATATATATATATATATATATATATATATATATGTAAGTACGAATGTTATTATGGTACTATTATAGTTTAAACTAAATTAAAGAAAGGCATACTTTTGTAATTGTTTAGGCTTTTCGCAGCTGTTAGTTTTAGTATTAAATTAAAAACGTTGCTACACAAAATCCTAACTCTATTTAACAAACGAAACTGACTCTTCAATATTTTAGAAAGTTTAATAGCGCTCCTGGGACTTACCTTGGTGAGCGACAGGATGTAGCCAAATACAAAACCAACGAGCTAGACCCAGACTAGCTTCGAGTGAAGACGGTCGTGCGGTTTCTGTCGAAATGTTGCCAAAAATTCCTAGCTCAAAAATGAATAAAAGGGCACCACCGTGTATTTTATAACTTATGATGTTGTTGGTTTGTATGTAGTGGTCTACGCCACACGGAACTCATAGAGGGTATAAAAACCCACCAGGTGGTACTAAAAGAGAAAGAGGGCCCGATACGGAAACTGCTAAATTTTATTAAATGGTTTTTTGTTTTATACAAATAAAAATTGTGAGATTTGACACACTTAAGCACGTTTCAAATTGTTTTTATTAATTTTTATGTTTTGAAAATGCCTAGGAGCTATCTAAACCTCGTATCTAGTTACCAACTTGCCAAAGAAAATATTATAAAATAACGCAATACATATTTTTGATTTTGACGAAAGAAATAAACGTCATGAAGTGCAGAGAGTGATTCTAACTTGGAAATTTACACACTTGTCAAAAAGAATATTAATTTTTATTTCTTTGAAATCGACGTCTAGTTTACTTATTCGATATAATTTTACACTTTGGCACAGAACGATTTCTTCAAGTCTATGGAGTGAAAGCAAATTAAAACTATTTTTCTGTGTCGCTTCTTTCATCTTATTAGAATCTTTCAAAATCGACTTTCTGAACATTGTAACTTTTTTTTTGACCGACTATTTTTAGCTATCTATTTTCTAGGAAAAACGCATGAAACAAGGAAATAACAAATATTTTCCAGCAAACTTATATTAAGCAGTTTTATATAAAAATAAATTCGCTGGTGGTTTACCGCAGTACCCATTAAAATGGTGTTCGCCTTTGAAACTACATATTGCAGTGAATTGTGATGTTGATTGCTTATTTAACTTTAGTTCACAATACACAGTAGCTTTGCCGGTCTATCTCAGTCGGGTCGCCTTCCAGGAGCTCTTCAATCTTCAGAGTTTACCCTCATAGGGTAAGTGGCATGAATAAAACACAAAAGGTATTAGGAAAACAAACAAAAATTTACCCCAAACATTTTAATCGCATAAAAAAAAGAAAAAAAGAAAAAATTAAACTTTATAAAGTATAAAGTTGTACTGAAACATCTATCATGTGAGGAAAACTTGTGTAAAATATGACTGATACACTAGACTAAAAACCTCACTAATATTGACCGCGAGCAAATAATAAACTAAATATTTAGAAAAAACTATCAGATGTTATCAATTACGTTATCCCAAATATCAAACGTCAAACAGCACAATAGCTCTTTGTACACGTAAACAAAATTCTAAATCATGCGCACATTTAACATGATACAAATACCTTTTCCCACCAATCCTAATCTTCTAGAACATATTATTTGAAAAAAAAATCACTTCCAAAAATCTGATAACTTTTCTTAATATTCATCTGACTACAAAATATTTTATAAACTTAAAATTACAGACTTTACTGAGCTCAATTATCTTAATAGTATTACAAAATTATTTCTAAATACATAAATGTAATAGCAAAATTATACGTACATTAATTAATGTAAACGTCACTTCACAAAAAATTATTACAAGAGAGAATACAGATAGGTCATTTGAATCAAAATTACAAGTATACAAGACACGTAATAAATCGAGAATTAACTTTAAATACATGAATAAAGCACCACTAAAACACAAACCGAATTTATCTAAAAATATCTGAATAAAAAGAAGTTCTATTCAGCAAAAAAAACTAGACCTATCTGTTCAATGACTGGTAAATCTCTGCATCTCCTTCCTCCCGGAAACGGAATCATACCCCTACCTAACATAAAGCAAAAGAGCTACAATATGAAAATACTACCACTTCATTCGGACTGCATACATCAAACTAAACTCGCAAGATATACAAGCGTGGACATAAATATACATTATAATAAAATATACATAAAATATAAAATATCCTCAAATATTTCTCTGTAATAAAATACACACAAATATATTGTGTTTTATAGTTTCTTTTAATTTATTTCTTCGCGGAAAAATCCATTGCAATATGTAGAAAGAAATATAACATACGGTATAATTGTACTGTAGAACGGGGATATACGAAACAGGTGAAGTTATATGAAACTTTAGCTCACTTTTTCGAATTTTTCACCGTGAAATGCTAAGTTGGCAACATTCATAATTCCAAACATATTCACTCGCTGAGAAACACATGTGCATTTATGTGGAGTGCAGAAAACAATCCCTAGCAAACGTAAGTAACTCAAAATCAGTGTTTAATTACACATTTTACGATTTTTCGTGAATATCGAAAAATCCATGCAGCTCTTTTATTATAAAAGTTAGCACGCTGGTTCTTTGTAATTAATAGTTCTAAATAGTGTTGGCTACATGCCTAACCTAAAAATAAAGCTGTAACTAATATGATTTTGATAAGAAATGGAAATTAACAAAAAAACTATTTTTGTGGGGTTTTATGAAACACTGAAAAATAATGTCGAGAAAACACAAACATGTGCCTGGCACTATTACCGACGAAATTACCGCCCTGAATCAGTGGAAGAAGCCTTGGCAGCAGTTGTAGATGGGGGCCGATCGTTTGGGCAAGCAGCCACGCGATATGGCGTCCCAAAGGCGACACTATACAAAAAGTACAGAGGAATGCATAACGATAAATTGAGAAAACACCCGGAATGTGTGTCACAACTTCATTGTTCCAACATTTTGCAACATTTCTGCGAAGAGGTACCAAACACGTAAGCAGAATGATGGATTCCTCTAAAACTTCCACCTCTGCGATGTTCGCTATCGCGGTGGGTACTTCCAATTTACGTAGTATTCACAGCTAAATACTTGTATCCAAACTGGATTGAAGGAGGACCAATAAATATATAATGTTCTTTTTACTACGTTTTTTGAATAAAAAGTTTGAAAATCTTGGCGTTTCTTTGTAATTTTCTTCTCTGCTCCAATTTTTTTTATTTTTTTTTGTTTGGATGTGTTTCATATAGGTCTATTAAGTATTCTATATAAAACAAACTATAAAATCATCGTGTTTACCACAAGAAATCTTTCCGTTTCGTATATCCCTACATGTCGGATTATATGAAAGGGTAAATAATAAAAAAGGGGTTATTTTTAATCCTAATTTACATTTTTAGTGTTTATTACATACCTTTAATGAGAAGGTATCAATTCCAATTGTTAACATATTTGATCCTCTTCCGTAAAAAAAATTAGAACAAAAACAGCTCAAAAATCGTATCATATATACCCGTTCTGCGGTACTTAAATATTTAATCGAGTCAAGAAGCAATGTAAATTAGATGCTTACCTTTACAGTAATATTAATAGGAGGATATTGGGACCTTGAAATAAGCATTTCTAGATAAAATTTCTCATTAACTAAAGGCTCTATTTTAACTAAACATAAATCATTAATTCAGATTCAAAACAAAATTCAACTGCGATATATTTAGTATGTTTGGTAAGGAAATAACTAAAGCCAACATGTGCCTTGTCAGGAACCAAATTCCTAATAATTTTCTTAAATTATCGTTGCTATTATAAGCATATCAACAAAGATATAATTTCTCAGATTAAAAACATATTCCAAATATCTAGAATTCTCTAATTTGCTAATAATAAATTCACATGTTTCTGGGATTTATTTTTAAATTCGAAAGACGATGTTTAGAATGAATGCCTAATTGTCATCAACATAAATATCTGGAACACAAAAGATAAGCAATTATATTCATTAGGATAGAATTTTTATTATGTTTACTTTATATATAACATCAAACAAAAAGTTAGCATTTATACCATCAAAATGCCGGTGTATACGTGAGTATTTTCAAACAATTCTACAGCCAATATCGTTGGGAACAAGAAAGTTGGCCAGGACGATATATAAATTGAATGTTTTCATTCGCCTATCAGCCCAATGCCAACTTAATATACTGTTACTTGCATTATTTTGACGTTTACACCAATAAATAAAGTGTTAAACAGTGAAAGCCCTTCGTTTATTTGAAAAGTGAACATCACGAGATGGAGACGGATACTTCCTCGTCTCATTCTGTCGTCCTTTTTCTACTATGAGATATATAACTCGGTTTGTTCTAAATTTAAACAGGTGAATTTTACACATCGCGTACGTAAAATATCCGACGGTGACATCAGCGGCATTTGTTTCAGTTAAAAGAACCCATCAACAAATGAGTAATGGTTCTACTTCTTCGAGTATCTTTTACAGAGAGGTTTTTTTTCTCTTCTGTGTTTATTTTATGTTTTCCTTTTGAAAATTTTTTTGAGCACACTTAAAACTAAGGGATCTTAAAAGCCTACTCATTACTTCTGTTTTTTTAATATTAGTATGTGTGAAACGATTTAATGTAATATACAAGCATTAGTTTAAGTTTAGTGTAAGGGAATTTGGAACCTGTTTCTAGAGTCATTTTTTTAAGCGCGAAATATGGATTTGAAATCTTTCGAGACAAGAAAATTGACTTTCGTAATATATCTATAGCGAAATCTTAATTAATCTTACATACTCGTAGAACACAAAGTGAAATACCCTTTGAATGATTAAAATATGCATTTAAAGTTAATTAGTATATTTTGGTTCGAATAATTTTAATAATATCGAATTATATCGAAAACGGTCGCTTCTATTGTTTCCAAAGTAGCCGTCGACATTTAATTGAAGTTATGACAAGGAAACTGCACAGCGCGGTAGAGGCGGACGCTTAAAAGTTGACATATAAAGTGAATAGTGTATAAGCGGGAGAATCTGGTCGAAGGACCAAATGTATAATTTATATCCGGATCAAAAATGGACCAAATGTAGCGGTTGTATTCGACTCATGAAAGACCGTGTATAAAGTGTTGCTTAACCCATCGCTCACGGGGTGTAACTTCCGTATGAGCTGGTTATTTATTTTGGTTAATGGCAGTTATATTGTAACTTTGTGTGTTTTCTGAATATTTTATTTAACGAAAAACACTTAAACCTTGTTTATCAAGACAAATCTCGCAAATGTAGCCCTTAATGTAAATTTAAAACTTAAATTCTTTACCGTTATATGAGACTGTATGTCTCTTCTTGTTAATATGATCTGACTATTTGATATGAATGTTATCAAAAGACTGTGTGTCTTGATGTTCAGCTGATGGTGTTTGGTACTCTTGTTGAGTCGATACTGTTCAGTATTGTACTGTGTTACGAGTAGGAAAAATTATCCCGCTACCACTACCAACTATTACATAATTTAATGCGTGTATTTATACATTGTATTGTTTGATGTCATAATGGCGAATTTTTCTGGGTCATTCTTTCGTAGAAATGACACCTACCGGCGACAATACCCAAGGTTTACGATATGGTCTTATTTTATTAATAAATATTAAAATATTATTTATAATTAAGTATTGGTTGATGTTATAAATCTGTAGTATGTCCTTCCGGCTAAATTCATTGTTTAGTAGTGGAACCTATTGTGGATATTTAGAGCTTAGCAAAAGATGATCAGATTAAACATCGTGTATGGAATTTGTTCACTAATAACCCTGTGCAATAAAAGAAGAGGCCTAATTATAAAAGGATTAATAAGTAAATTTGCAAATATAAATTCTTAGAATCCGAAGAAAGTTTTATAATTTGAATATTCTCATTAAATTCTGTTATACAGTGGTTTAAACTGGAAAATACACGTTGAATATCTATAAAATTGGAAATGTTATAGTTTGATTATTTATCCCAAATTTACTTATATCTAACATATATAAATAACACCAAATTTAGTTTTATGACAACACAAATAGAAGGGTCTTCTCTAAAATCACAAAGTGGATGACATCTGCTAAATATTTCAATCATTAGATATGGTTCCACATTTCTTTCAGCCAAGCTAGTACTACGTGTGGAATAAACGTTTTTAATACCGAAAACAACCGTTCTACATCTAGTGATGTTATATTTGCATATTTAAAGCCATCTTTGAAAACAGAATCTTTAGACGCGCCTTCAGAAATTTGTTTGAATATGAGAAAATTGGAATCTTTGTGTGTATGTAAATTTTGTAATATAACTAAGTAGTATAATTAAGAGAGTTCTAATCTAAAATCACATGGGAGTTTAAATTCACTTTAGCCCTTCCACTACCTACCTCACGTGACTCAAATGCCAAGGAACCGTAAGCAATGGAGACTTTCAGTATGGTTGCTATTTACATGAGGATCGAAGAGTATGTCGTGATACGGAAGATGAGTAGAGGATGGATGACATTGAAACGGCTCCAGTTGCCGGGCGTAGAGAGATACTGCAATCCGGTTCTTAAGAAAGCGTAAAACACACATTATCTTGTGAGACCCTTGTGCTCACCGGCACCCTCCTATATATAAAATCCGGTGTCAGAACGGTTCTAGCTTTATAGAGAAAGCGCTGGCATTTGAATTAGGGATGAGTCACTTCCTACAAACGCACCGGATTATGTCTGTAGATGCTGTCGATATGCTACCGCATTAATTCGATGTGATGTAGGTTATGAGTAGGTGCTATACATCATGTTTCGAAATACATTGGTTCTCATAGGAAATTTATTGTACTTTGTTTATGTAGTGAACATTCTTGAAAATCAATCAACATCTATCATTCGTGGGAGTAAGACGCGTTTTCTAACTTTGTGTTTATAATTTACAGATTTTATAATTTACTTATTACTATTTATCCTTTTTGCCGAATTTTAAGCGACCGCCTCTGGCGCGTGGTGCAATTTCCCAGCTCTGGTGATGACCACGTTATTATACAATGGATGTCTCTAATTTTTGGATACTAGTATATAGAGGGCGCCACTAATCAAATTCAGTACTAATAAATTAACCTCCATCTATGGCCTAAATCCAAAGTTTCAGTGGGATACGAGTAGTATTGTAGCTACAACGAACTGTCAAATTTGACAACTTAGTCGAAAAATGGAATGAAACCGTCAATATTTTCGCACAATACCAAAGGCAATGATCTCAACAAGAATGCATCGGTGAGTTGGTTTCTCTTTTCGGTAGCGAAGCAACACATCAGTCAACAATTTCGCGTTGGTATAGAGAATTCAAACGTGGACGGATTAGTCTTAGCGACGGTTCAAGAGAAAGTGCACCAAAAACGTCGATGCTGTCACTCACGAAAACATCGATACTGTGCGCAAGCTCATCAACGAAGATCGATATGTTACATATCGCGAAACTGGGGTATCATTAGGGATTTCTTAGACTTCAATTAAAAAAAATTCGCATGAAGAATAGCGTGTAAAAAAATTAGTTTCGCATTGGATACCGCATTCGTTGCCCGAAGAACACAAAACAGCTAGAATGAATTGGTGTTAAAAAAACTTTATACCGCTTCAACACAGGAAACCCTAAAAACATGAACAACATCGTGAGTGGTGATGAATTTTGGATTCATACAAGCCACAAAATAAACGCCTTTTAATAGTAATAAACGTCTGTTGATGTTACATGACCTGCTTTCGAGACAAACGTGGCGACCACGTTTGTCTCGACAGCAGGTTATGTAGCGTCAAGATCAAAGAACTGTTACTGCTGATTGGTATACCGATAGGACCAGCTCTCAACGGGCCATACCCAGCAATAAGTGGCAACAGCGAATCCCCTTTACGCGCAGTAGCTTACACTACCATGCATTGCAGAGTTATGAATTTAGTAAGACTTAAACCGCGCAAGGATATAGTCGTTTGCATATTCGTTCTGTATACGTAATTTGCCCATTTGTTTCAGATATAATAAGGTCATTATATCTCCAAGTTATTATTATTGTATTCTTAGCTGCTACGGAAAAGTAATTTTAAGTAATAAAAAAACAATAACGTTTTCTAAAAGATAAAAGTAAAAAAATCAATAATTCTGCAAAATAAATTTTAATTCTAAGAAAGTCACTAAATATAGGATTCGAAAATACCGCCCTCTCTCCCCAAACAACAGCCGAGCCTATTGTAAAACTCCCGCCTCACTCCCTCGAGATTTCTAGGGGTTATTGTCTCGAAAATTCTAAACAGTCGAACTTGCAACTGTTGCAACCTTTACGTTTGCACAGCTAGATACGAATGACGGGCAATCTATTGCTCTCGATCATCGGACTTACGTATGCGCACGCGGAGTTGCCAAATATGGTACGTTGCCACATCGCATTACGTTCCATACGTATATTGTTGCGTATGGCCCGTAGCGGGTTGGACCTATCGGTATAACTATTTGTTTGCCGCAAGTCACGCTGAGGTGCGAGAAACCATTCCACAACGACGAACGACAATTGAATTTTTAACGCAACAAAACGTCGAATTGTTAGACCGTCCTCTGTACACTCCCAACCTAAGTCCCTGCGATAGCTTTACCTTTCCTAAAATCAAGGATGGACTGCGTGGTCAAAGGTTCCAGTCGTCAGAAGGGGCAGTCGATGCCTTCGAAAAACGCAATTCGGGCGTATGCAAAAGTGCATTAATCTTCGTGGCGGACACATCGAAAACAAAAAAGGTTTTTACAAACTATCTACTATTTTATTTCAACATCTAAAATACAACCCTCGTATCTTTTGTTAACATTAAATAATAAATGTTAGAAAATGTGAAAAATTGCTTGCGTTAGAGAACCTTTTGCAAAATGTATTTATGCCCGATCTTAGTCCACTATAACGTTTAAAAAAATGTTACCAACTGAATTCTATTGAGCTTATATGTGAGCGGATCGGCAATTAGTGAGCCTGGAGAAAGAGGACAGTACTAAAGAAATTTTATTTGTTTTTCAATTTGGTAATTCTTCAAAACGTAACTGTCGTTCGATCGTAAGGACGTTTTTTTATTTGAGTAGAAAGTAAACTGTTTCTAACTTGTTTTGAAGCTTGAAAAGTGGAGTACCGATCAGTGACTAAGTTCTTATTTTTAAAGAATGAAACAAACTGCGACATCTAGCTGGGTTGGGATCTGTTGACGCGGACCAATCTCTATCGAATGCAACCGTAGAACGATGGACTAGGATTAAAACGTAGCCGGACCAGTGCAACACAGTGTACTACAGATGTGATCAAAAAATACGTGATATGGTGTTAAATGATCGTTAAATAAAAATGCACAAAATGGTAGAAGCTCTAGACATCTTCATCTAAATTGCAGATTTAGATTTTGCATAATGAATTGAGTATGAAAAAAGTATGTGACAGACGGATCTCGCGTTTGTTGAGTGTGAACTACAAACGCGAACCAATCCTCAATACAGCAAAGTTAAAATATAATTGGAAAGACTTGGTGCCAAATAATAACAGTTGATGAAACCTGAATATACCATTATAAACCAGAAATGAACAATCGAACATTAGACTGAAGCTGGTGCTTTAGAGAAGACAAAGACCGTAGACTCGGCTGGAAAGGTTATGGCTACTGTCTTTTGAGACTGCAGTGGGATTCTTCTTCAGGATAACACAAGTGTTCACACTTCGACTGTTTCAATGACAAAAATTCTTATACTATATTTCGAATTGCTTCTTTATCTAGCTTATGCACTAGATTTTACTCTTTTCTGACTTTTGCTTTTTCTAAGCCTGAAAACTTGGCTCAGTAGCAAGAGATTTGGATCGAACGATGAGGTAATCACTGAAACTAACACATATTTGGAACAGTTTTTTAAAGCTTACTTTTCTGAAGGAATGAAAATACTTGAATGTTACTTTTAAACTTATTTTGATCTTGTATTATTGTTTAATTGAATAGTTTTTTACCAGTTAAGAAACAAAAGAAACGTAATTGGGGAGAGTACAGCATGGAAATAGTTTCCTCAATTGAAAGAGGGTAATTTTGACATAAACGATCCTGAACGTTCAAAAAGACAATCAGACTTGGTAAAGATCGTTTGAACATCTCTGTTGGCTTGAGGCCGCAATGCAAGAAATAGACTCGAGAAAACATTATCAAGTCATTTTGAGTACAATAACGCTTGTCCTCATACAATTAACGTTACATAAGCGGCTATTCAAGAACGTGGTTAAGATGTCATTTCACATTTGCCTAAATCCACATTTTTCTTATATTGTCCTGTCTCTATATAGAAATCCACATCACGATTTTCACTTTCATACCACCAAATTTCTTCAGGCGTGGAATCGAAAAATTACAAGATCGTTGAGATGATGGAAGAGAATATGTTCTTGATTAGTTTATGTATTTTGTGTGATAAAAAATAATAAATTTTTAGTTAAATAAATATAATAAATGCTGCGATCTCAATATAAAAATAAAGCGACTAAAGCAATGAAAATTTAGTAATGTAGAAGAACTGCAAACTTGTTCTAAGGCCATTCAAGCAAACAATGATAAATGATTTTGGTTTTTGTAATGGTCCTTCTCCGCAAATTCTCCGTGTTACTTTAATCAACACCTGAAATTCTTTTATTTCCATATTAAAAATAAACTACCAACTTATTCGCTTTTTAATCCTGTGAAACAATAATTATTTATTATATCTACTTTAAATTTTGAATGTAACTTTGTTAGTGCTATAAAATGTAAAAAAAAAAAATACGTATAAATCTAGATGATCGTGGCGCCCTCTATCGAAAAGTCACGGTACCATCAATTTATATATGTAGGTATGTATAAAAAGTACGTAGTTAAATTTACATATAAAATATTTTAGTTAGGGAAAGAGAAGTCACTATGACTAAAAAAGTGTTCAAAACATCATATGCAAAATAGTCCAATTATATTTCCCGCATATCTATTTATACAAAATATAAGAACAGTAAACATACAAGAACATATAAGAACAGAAGATTGACACAAATCCATCAAAATCTTAAAACAATGGAACGGCGACTTGACGGATCTAAATTCGATTTAAAATTTGATCCGGTACGCCCTGACAAGGAGCTCCCTTTGTTTTTGGTGATCCACGACAAGTGCATCGGATTTATGTTCGTGGGCTCTATCTCGGCATAACGTTGGTTTCGATAGATCTCCGGGTAAAATTGTATTCAAAATAATTTCGCAAAGGAATCGATGCCACTTAAGGAAAAGGTGTACCCGAAATAATTGGATGTTTTTTCAACTTTTTCTTGTTGGAACTAGTTCGTTAATTATAGTTGGTGAAATTGATTACTAGTAAGTGAGCGTAGAATTGCAAGACGTTCGAAACATTAAATACATAGAAAGAACAATAACAACAAACATATACATACGTTAATATAAGTCCGACATATTTATTGCTGTTTTTATATGCTATAACGATCTAAGTTAATCTAACTTATATTGGACCAAATAACAATTGCAAACTTTTTCTTGAAAAATACATAAAAAAATTATAAAATATAAAATATAAATTGCAAAAGCAGCATATTTAAAATAGTTAATTAGTATATACGAGGTAAGTACCATATGTTCCCAGCCTGAGACAAAAGTTTTTAAAATTTTATAATTTTTATTTTTCAGTATAATTTCCACTAATTTCAATGTATTTATTAGAACGATTAATTAATAATTCCATAAGTTTTATCTCTTTAAGATGGTGTACTATAGCTGTTTCAACTCCATATCTCATGAAAATGTCCTCTGAGATCTTTTTTAAATAGGAAACTAAATAATAATCAGTAAAAGGCATATCAGGACTGTACAGTGGATATTCAATTTCTTGAAAATCGTACTCTCAAATTGCAGCCTACGCAGTATGGACGGGCACATTGTGCCCGAATCAAACACCTTTTAGCAATTTTCCTCGGAACATTTTCTCTGAATTTATGCAATAAACTAGTATAATAAGAGGGTGGATCCTTTTGCTCCACTCCTGACCCACTCACAATACAAAATTGGCAAATATCTTTCTTTTATTTTTAACATAATCTCCATTAAGGTTAACACATTTTTCCCATCGATGTTCTAGCATTCCTAATGCATCTCGAGAAAAAAGATTGCCCAACTTCTGAAAATCACTGATTTATCGCACACATCACATCATTATCTGACGGAAATCGTTTACCACGCAAGTGTTAAGTTTTGGAAATAGTCGGTAATCTCTGGGGGCCAAATCTGGCGAATATGGCGAATACTCAACGAATTCAATGCCTGTTTGAGCTTTTGCAACTTGAAATCGTTATTCAAGAAAACACCTTTACGCAACTTGCCCTGACGTTTTTCTTTTGTCAAGTAACGTAATTTGGGAATTAAATTGGCATAATAAGCATCTGTACTTGCGTAATTTTAGTAAATTTCCTGGAAGGAGGGCACAGCGGTGCTTATTATATCAATTTTATTCTCCGTACCTTGATAAAAGAAAAACCTCCGGGGAAGTTGCGCAAAGGTTCTCTTACATCAGGATAACGCACCCAGTCACAGGTCCGCCATTGCAACAACTGCAATTTGCCAGCGATTACCGACTGTTTCCAAAACTTAAAGAACACTTGCGTAGTAAACGATTATCGTCAAATAATGATGTGATATGTGCGGTAAATCAGTGGTTTGCAGACGCTGATCAATCTTTTTTTCGAGAAGCATTGGAGATGCTAGAATATCGATGGAAAAAAATGTGTTAACCTTAATGGAGATTATATTGAAAAATAAAATTAAGAAATTTCTTAATTTTGTATTGTGAGTGGATCAGGGGTGGAGCAAAGGGATCCACCCTCGCATATACATTGAAAGAAAACAAACACACTTCTAAAGACTAGTTCTTATTGAACACACGTCTTGAAATGTCTTTCATATAGATTGCAACAGAAACTTATCATATTATTTATTTTGATTAATTGTAGGAGAAAGATTTGATTATGCAGCTATTTCTATATTTATATGAAAGCTTGGAATAATTTTCAAAATATTAATTATTCATATTTGTTTCATTATTTATTTATACAGCAATAAATATCTTGTTAAGTATGTATTTGTTGAATACATAAATATATTAGTAAACTTGTTTATTACATCATCATAAGCTACTCGAATACGATACATATTAAATAGTTTTTTTCTCTTTAAATAAAACCTTTGTTAATTGTTACAACAGATCGATATCTATGACAATAATATATGGTAAATCATTTGTATCGCGAGTTGTCAGCCATTAATAACAATAGCAGATCATTTCAACAAATGATTTTTTTCTAATTTTTAAATTAATACCTTATATGTAGCTACGTACAATCACATGTATATATTTCAACACACAATAATAAATTAGATCTGTTTCTGTATCTACCCGTTAACGCGATGACATCTAATTGACGGTTCGTATTGGAGTTATTTATATAAGTAGATTTTACATCTATCTAACTGTCAGGTATTATTTTATAATTGCTTAATTAAATGCATTGTGTCTAATTATAGCATTTGGTTCGAGAGAATTATGTGTCATATCCATAGGCAATATTTTTATTTTAATATTTGTTTATGCTTACGGAATGCTAATAGAGCAATAGGAAAATTAAGTGTTGAACATGGAAATGATTTGCCATTTTTGATTAAAATGCTTTTATTATGACGAATGGTTTTTGTAATGCCAATATAAAATTATTTTTAAGTGAGCCCCTCAAAATACAATCTTCTTCCTAGACGCTAGATGCAATATTAAAACTGTATGAGACATGTTCGAAGGGAATATGATTTATAAATGAAAAATTATTGTTAATATATAATCGACTTTCTACTCTTACACCAGTGGTATTACGCCTCCCAAAAGGTAGGGTCAGTGAAACATTACAAACCCCTGTGTTAGCAATGACCTTCTTATATATATATATATGTAATGAATGAACAGATTGTAAAATATATGGGAGCTACTTACTTAATCATAAAGCCTATTTACCCGTCAAGGTGTAAAGAGCAGGAGTTGAGCTGGCGCCTTCAGCAGAGTTGCAGTTTGCCATTCCACATTTCTCTAAACGTTGCTTCTCGTACCTCCTCTATCCATGGTTTCTAGGTCTTGCTTTTGTTCTCTTTTTGGCAGGTTTTGCCTTGAAGACTTGTTTAACAATTTTGTTATCTGGCGTCCTTTTCACATGTTGATACAAACGAAATTCTCCTTCTTCTATTTTTCCTATGATGGAATTTATTTCTAATTGTTTTCTAATGGAGGTGTCATTCTGTCTAAACCTTGTTTCGCTTTCGATCTTTCGTAAGAATCTCATTTCTGTCGCTGATATTCGTACTGTCAATGCTCGTAATTAAGTTCAAACCAGGGGACTTTTTGGGTTGATTTCAATGTATGTTAGCTCTTTTGTTTAATCAGGGACCCGACATGAGAGGCCCATGACTGATCGCCTATTGATCGTACTATTGAAAATTTGTATTTTTAAAGAGTTTTCAATTTTATTTATATAATTGGAAAACAAACGGGTGTTGATCTATAAAATATGAAATACATTTTTATTTGTTCATTTTGTAGTTCAAGTTAAGTAAAAGAGTATTAATATTAACTAGCAATACTTTCTCAAGATTTTCTTCTGTAAAATTTGTTCTCTTTGAATGAAATACAACCTCGTAGATAGAAAACGTCCTTTCCATATCGCAACTGGTTATAGATGCATACTGGAAATATTCTTCTGTTTCAGCCTATTTAGCAGTTAGATTTTGAGGCATAATCGCCATACACAATTCCCGCAATGTTATTAAATCTGGATTTCTATTAAAAACTGCATCTAACTTTTGCCGAAGGCCACATCCGGAGTCACTTGGAATATTCTTCAAATTATTAATAACCACATCTAATCTGGTTAATCCATCATTTAATTTGAGATTTTAATTTTCAAAATAAGTGATTAGTTTTGGCAAATTTGCAAAATGTTTCTGAGGAAAGTACAATTGATTTTTTAAAATTGGAATTTGCGTTAGTTCCTTAGGTTTAGGAATACTTCGAGCATCGTCATTTAAACATTAAACGAAATTTTGTAAACTATCGAAAGTCTTTGCATAAAAACTAGTAACTTCCAACTATGATCTCCATCTAGTTATTACTGGAGAGGGAGGCAGTGACAAAGATGGAAGTTTGTCCCTGTAGAGAGCTACTCTCAGTGGTGCTTTTCTAGAAACTTTTCTAGAAATGGATACACATCTATCAACTTCCGGAAAGGTGTCTCTGATATATTCACAGATTCTGCGGAGAGCATGTACTACACAAGTAATATGCAGCATATTAGGATATGTTTCCTTTAATAGTTTAACTGTTTTAACATATACTGTCACTGACATATAAAATTATTATGTATTTTCCTTGTACCTGTCGTCCGAATGAAGCATTTGGTGTATATTCTCGTAAATGGTTTTTTGTTGCTATTACATATGCGATATATGGAAAAGTTGGATGTAGTACACCAGCTACAATATTTACCACACAGCGTCCTAATATATCGACAGTTTCGTTGGCACTCATCCATAGGTGATTTGAAAGATGGCTTGTAATGCGTTCTACTGCTTTCGTGTAGCATTTAGAAACATAATATTTGAAGGTGGGACTGTTAAGTTTATGTAATGAATATTTGCTGCCATTAAAGTTTCACAGAGTTCTTCGTTATAATGGCCAGACTCCAACGGGTCTAATTTCTGTTTATATGTTTGCCATGTTAAGTGACGTTTCACGTGCGGTTTCTTGGATTTTGTTAACAATGTTTTACAGGATTTGCAATAAATTGCGGAATAATTGTCAATGGACATAAAATCAGTTAAACAATATTCTATATCTAAATAAATGAAAATTCAAAATGTATTCACTGGACACTACGTATATATGTAATTAACAGTTAAAACAATGAAAAAAAGACACTATCTTACGAAAGATAAACTAATTAATAAAACAAATTATAAAAACTTCTCCCGCATCTATCTACGCCCATGAAGAAAGAAATTTAAGTGTAAAATTGAAGTAAATGAGTCGCAATTGAACGACAAAAACCAGATGTGCGGTTAACCGAATGAATAGTGCTATTCAATAACTGCGTGTTGTACTTGGCGATGTTATAGACTATTTATATGGTCCATCGTAATTTCGGCCTCTTGTGTCCAGTCCCTAGGTATGTATAAGCGAAAACTAATTATTTTTTGACAATAGGAAAAGTTGAAATTGATCTAAAGTGTCATCTTTGCCTAACTGAAATATAAACAATTAAGTAAAGTACCCTCAGAACGAAACAAAAGAATAAATATATACAAGTGACACGAGCGCAGACTTTTTTGTGGCCATAGGGAAAAGATATTTCTTATTCTAAAACTGTGTTTATTTTACAAATATTTGAAGCTCTACGAAAATGTATTTATTCAAATATGTGTTTTTAAACATAAATTTGAAATTAGACAACCAGACCTTATTAATTCTTCTAATTTTATATGATTATTCAGCTTTGCTTAAAATGTATTTGCTCCTCGTAATGCTGAATACTTCTACCAATTTTATTATTAATTCGCTTTTTAACTAAATGCAAAACACAGCAAGATAAAATACAATTAACAACGTCGACGACGATAAAGCTCGCAGCATGTACTTTCATAATTAACTTAATTATACTGTCTTAATTAATTAACAAACTAATTAATCACCTATCTGTTGTTCGTAATTAATTTATATAAAGTAAAGAACAAGATGCGGTCGAGAACAGCAACACAACTCTAACGAAGATTTTCAAAACCGCTGTTGTATGTTTTTTGCAACGTCATTCACCTTTACCAATAACTAATTCTCCATTAATTTCGGTTACACAGTCGATTTTTTTTCAAGGCAGCAATTAGGCATTTTTCCGTGAGTATGCGGAATGATTTCGACCTCAAACAAACAACAACGGTGCAATTAATCCATTATTGCCTTTTAATTAATGTACTTTATAATGGGTTCGATACCGCTCATGATGACCGATAGATACCGACACAGAACATCGAAGACTGTACGTTATAGATGGAGAATGAGTATCGTCCGTCCATATTTGTAAAGGAATATGTTCTTGATCGAGATCGATGCGATCAAATAATTTATTATGTTCGACTGTGTTCAATGGGATGCTCTGAAAGCTTGGGTTATGGATGAGTAATTGTTATGAAACATCGTATAGGTTCTCATAAGGCTCGGCTGTGGACATGTGAACATACGATAAAGCAATTAGTCCCGGATGATCTGGATAGCCTTGACACTATATACTTATAAGGAAGGACCGACGTTGATGAAGTTAAATGTCAAAATATTTTGAATACATTGTAATTACAACGAATATAATGGGATAGTGTCAATATTTAGTTTTAAAATACATATTTTAAATTTATTATTTATTGTATGTATTCTTGATGGGTATATTGGAAATTAAGCTTCAATATTACAAGAAAATTATCCAGCTTTTACATATATTCCTTATTATATCGAATTGAATATGTAATTAAATATACGAGGGTAATTCAAATATAAAGACGTTTTGAAAATAAATTTATTGAGCACAAATTTGGACAATAGAATTTTTCTGCGCATGTTACATTATGTTTCACATAGTTTTTCCAGTGGAGTGGAAGATTATTAGAGCCAGTATTGTAAAAAATAATGATACATGTTTGAAGCCAATTACACACGAATTTATCAACGTACATATCGCGTTCAAACTTTGCCCTCCTAATGCTTCCCTTTTCCTTGCTTGCACGCATGGAAATCTTGGGTTATAGGATTAATGTTCATGACTCATAAGTTTCCCAATGAAAATTTGCTAGAGTTTCTTGTGTTACTGCGACGGTATAACGCTTGGCATTATCTTGAAGAAGTAATACACTGCGAACTGAAATTCTGCGTCGATTTAGTCGTTACGTCACCTTAATTTTTTAAAGATATGCTATGAAGCTGTCCATGAAGAAATCCTGTAAGTACTATGTCGTTAAAACCTAAAAAATGGTTATGAAATGTTTTCCTGTCAAGAAAATCAAGTTTTGGCTTTCGCATCATATTTCACATGCCTCTGCATACTGGGAGGTTTTGGTGTAGCGGTGAGTGGTGCACTAAGGAAAACACGTAAGAAGCTTCAGAAAATTGTATTCCCAATTTGGTACCGATTCAAATCAATCAATTCAATTCAAAGGATCCGAGCTGATTTGCGTTAATCAAGCGTGGAACCCACCGAACATAAATTATTTCAGTATGCTGTAACCTACACCAGGTGCAAGCAACAACACACCACGAAAACTGGCTTTAATTAAATTAAATTAAATAAATTTTGCGCAATCCAACAACCCTCCTCAGATTTACCTTGTGTGGGTGGGATGATCTTAAATTTACAAAACAGCTAGCCAGTGCCAACGGTGTAGATCTCAGTGAAGAAGGTCGTGTGATTCTTGTCCAAATGTTGATAAACTAACTATAATTTAAAAGGGCGCCACGGCGTTTTAAGGCATGTTTTACGTAGGGGTTATACGTCATGCGCAGGACGTAGTTGTACTAATGAACTCACTATCAATAATTAGTCCGAATACAGGAGATGACATGAAGTAAATGAAAATGTCCCACATTAAAAAAGAAGAACCAAGTTTATTAAGAACGTTTCCGTAGAACAGTAAATATACAAATTAAAATTAAAAAAAAATAAAGAAAACGTATCGTGTTTCAACATATGTGAATGAGTGCCCTTAAGTTTAGGTATCTAATAATTTAATAAATATTTAAATTTTAAACAACAACACTCACAAATTAAGACGACAAATTTTCATATAAACTAAATTCATCATCGCAAATCATAAATCCACAATAATAATTAGAAATACATATTAACATTTCTAAACTGATCAAAGAAATTATTAAAGGTTCCAACTAAAAAAAAAGGATAAATTATTGTGAACCTTACTATACTAATCTATTATACAAACAAGGAAATTTCTAACTGTTCAAAGCGAAAGTGGTCAAATTAATGATTCTTTACTCTTTTATTTGTATGTGACGATAACGACGCTATTATATATGACACAATTACAAGTTTTGAGAAATAATCAATCAGACGAAACGTTGTAATTAGTCCAGCAATGGAGTCGCCTCACTCGTGGTCCTTGCTGAAACTTCCGGTCCGCGTGAATTAATTCACTCCTAAAACAGATTCTCCAATTCCAATGATTTTAAACTTGAACGGCAAATCTCATCATCAAATAGATATAGAAGCTGTTAGCAGGAAACAGAATCAAGACCCCTACACATGGTATTCTATGCATTAGAAATAACGAAACACGTAGATTGAGGCACAAAATGTCACAAGGAAAATTAGCGCAAAAGACAGTCACTTATAGATGTTCGAGGGGCACAATTAACCTGCGGTAAGACAACAACGCCGATCCAATCATATAAACTGGAGTTCACCAAATACTGTATGCTGCCAAATAAACTGCCTATTTCGGTGTAAATTTATTCTATCCAAACAAACATACAGCGGCAAACAAACAAAAATACAACTAGTTTAGCCGAGGTTCTCAAGGGTAGTGGTCGAAGTACCACGATATCTCGTATTCCCTCTGCAAAGCAAGTCATGCATGTTCCAAACGATAGCGACACCGCTACGGGTGTACACTACCCACCAAAATATCGTAACAATGCAGAATCTTCATAGCGTTTCTTCTTGCAGCCTTTTCGAGGACATATTTCGCTAAACGACGAGGATGGGTATATTTTTATACTCAATTGCGTCCGCCACAAAACAACTTGTGCTATTTAAATATTTCAACTTGTGGTAGCCTTTCATTGTCAAGCTGCTTATGCAATCAACAAAAAATGAATCTTCATTTTAACTGTTCGTTAGACAAAAATTTGATTATATGCTGCGATATGATACTATAGCGCAGGGTTTTTGGGTGATGAGGTGAGGAAACAAGTAAACAAAGCAGCAGCAATATCGGGACATCTTAGGTATCCAATCTGGAGAAACAAACACCTAAGTACGGAATGCAAATCAAGGATATACAAAACATGCGTACGACCGGTGATGACATATGGTGCGGAGACGAGAGCGGAAACGACGATAACAAAGAGGATACTAAGAACAACCGAAATGAAGACTCTAAGAACGATAACAGGATACACATTACATGATAGGCAAAGAAATACAGATATAAGGGAGAAGTGTCAAACGGATGACGTAGTCAGATGGATACGGAAAAGAAGAAGAGAATGCAACCACCATGTCAGCCGAATGAATCCCGACAGAATGGCCAGAATAGTACGAAACAACATACCTCACGGAAGAAGACCCATAGGACGACCACCAAAACGCTGGCGAGACAGCTGGCAATCAAATTCACAAGAACTGCCGCCACAAAGAAACCGGAACTAAACAGGCGATACGCCTATCGAAAGAAGAAGAAGAAGAAGAAGAAGATATGATACTATGTGCTTCTACTTCACTTATGCTGATAGGTATGATGACGAAACTATGCTAAACACGCGCACTGAACGATAAGTAACGTCGAAGCTATTATATTATACATACGATGTATATACATAATTCAGATTTACGAAATATGTAAAGAAGCATTTAGCTTTACTGAAAATAAAATCTTTTAGGTTGAAGTAAAGGCTGTACTAGCTAATTTTGAATACATATTTTACGTAATTTCAAAGGGGCTATCCTAATAGTTAGACGAACATGAGATTCTACAACCATCGCCAGAGACATACATATTGGAACTATTGTAAAGTAAAGAATATTTGAAAAAAGAAAAAAACGGCTCGCATGCTTTTTCGCAGGAAAATCTGTATGCAGAGCTTTGCGACAGCTATGGAGCAACGGTATTAGTTGACGCAAAGATAACTTTAACGAAACTATAGCTACGAGCGGGGGAAGCTGTCGCTCACGGGCGCTTGGTTTATTAGCGGTAATGCGGTCGGGGCAATTACACTGTGCAAACTTACATGGCTTTCCATGTTTGCTTTCTTTGAAAGCGGATTCCTGTGGAAGACAACATTAACACGATGGCGTCGAAAGGTGATTCACAAACGCATCATGTAGGTGTCATATTTCGCATGTGTCACGCTCGGGATAAATGAAATAAAAGATTTCCTCCACGAAAGAGGGCCATTGGGAGAAGTCTGTCACCATTAGGGCGTCAGACACTAGCTAGGAGAAGACCCATTACCGAGAATGCGATATGATCGCCTTTCAGAAGCCAAAAATGCCTCCTTATATTTAGTCTGTAGTTCATGCAAAAGTTCGGCAAGGTTTGACGGAAACGAAGACGTAGATACATTGTAGGTTTTCACACTTACGTTGGACAAATTGTGGAAACATGCATCATTACCAATCTAGATTATTTTGCATGGTTTTACACAACATTTCCATATTTTATTATACAAAACTGAACATACAACATATTTCAAAAGTATTTATTTGCGCGCTGAACGGGATTTCGAATTAGGGCACATTTATTCAGCAATTAAGCCTATAATGACGGGATTTGTTACGAAAGAATAATTAATTTTGGACTATTATCAACTAAGTGCAGAAAGGATTCAATGTTTCGAAATGGTAATGCTCGGTCACATGCCACACAAGTCACTCCCCAAAAATTAGACCTTATACTTTTTCAACACTGCCTCTTCAAACTATCACTTGTTTCGCTCCTTGAATTTTCTTGCTGGAAAAAGATTTAACAATAGTAATAGCAGTAAGCGACCATTTTTTCAATCAAAACCTAAGCGGAATTGACACGCTACAATGGCGTTTGGCAGAACTATGCTAGCTAAAATAAATAGTAATAAAAGTGTATTATAAAAATTATTGGAATACAGAGAATAGCTTAATAGAAAAATAGTAATTTTGGAGATTATTGATAGGAGGCTTTCTTAAAAGCAAAAAAGCCTATTTCTGATTTACAAGACCAGTATTTTGGTTAAATTATTAAAACGAATGTTAATTTTTTGTCTGTCATTTTCTATTATAATATATTTTAGTGGTTTATTTTCTTTTTGTATTAATCGTAAACATTTACTATTGATATTATTAAGATTAGAGTTTATTTAAACGACATTATTGATTACCAGACCTCAAACAAATAACAAATTAACTCATTGATTGCTTATCAAAATGATCAGGGAAGGGCATTTCTTTTTAATTTTCTTTTAATAGGGTTACTAAACTGACATCTAGATCATTTGCTTAGCTGTTAGTATTAGGTTAAGCACTCAGTTTACTCCGCTTCTTATACTTCTCATGTTTCTCTCATTATGTACGTCTATCGTTATATGTAAGTATATTTATAAACTCGTGCAAGTTTGAACATATCTAACACGAATGTAAAACACACAACGTACACACATTTATGCCTTGCATTTGTTTCTATGCTGATACATTTGGATACGTTAGTGAGCGTACCTTATGCGACACTCACACTACATAAAACCGACACACCGAGAGAGAGCTGGATAAAAAATGATCCACAAATATCTCAACTCCACATATCAGTGTCGGAAGTTAAAGGGGCAGCTAAACGATCATTACCAGATATTTATTACTTGTGGCGTTTAGCAGATTAATAACCATCTATCACTGCGACAGGACGGCTACCACCCCGCTATTTAACATTCCACACGGGTAAAAATACTGTCTGCGACCGTCGAATAATGAATACATCTTTTAACGCGGATATACCCACTCTTTTCGTTCTCTATATACGCTATAAGCCGAAAATAAAGTGAGTTTTCTGGCGCATCTGGTCTTTTATCTTTTCACGTTTGTTCTTTCTCTCATATGACGACGGGGTATTTTTATTTTTTCTGCGTGGATTTTTTTCTTTAATAGTTTGTTTGCGTTTACAGGAAAAACACTTAAGTATGTATATTTTATTGAATGCTTTATGTATTCTTGTCATACTTGTGTCTAAATTTATCGTTACGCGCCTTTTTAAATTACCGAGGTTAATAAATGAAAGCAGTTTGTTAGAGGAAATAGATTAATGTGTAATTTAAAGTCACAGCTTAAAAGTTATAAATAAAAGAAAAATCCCTAAATCTCCGATTAGTAAGTTTTAACAAGAAGATCCAGTAAATTTACACCAGCGAAAAATTTAAAAGCAGTCTAACACACTGTTTTTGTAATAAAATTTGACGGACACTACTGGTAGTTTTATTATAATATTCAGATAAGTAATATTATTATATTTCTATATTACTATCAGCCACTTTATCACTACACGAAATATCTATTGTGTTCGCGGGTTTTCTACAAAATATAAATTTATTTTACTTTATATTTTATCAAATTTTTGGCTAGCATTAAGACCTACAAATGTGTTGGAATATTTGCAAATTGGTTCATTTATGGATTTAAATCTAGAATACCTACATGCTTGCTTACTATCAAAATTTAATTAGGTATAATAAATAATGTCATTTTGACTCATCTATAACCTTTTCAATACAGAGAGATATTATCATATCTTCTGCTGTAAAGGTGTGATTTTAGCCCGTAGCTGCTACTATAGTGATTAGGTATGCTCACACTACAATCAGGTCAAAATGACCGGCTACATAAATAATACATTCTCGTCATTCTAGCAAGTAACTAGTAATGGTTATATTTAAAACATTATCTTATAACATCTATGACTTACAATAACACACAAAGCTAAACCATTAAAATAAGGAAAAATAAAAATAACGAGCCTTCAAACTTATACGAGTATAATTTATTGACGAATGTGCATGAACATATCAGAAACAAAATTAGCAAAGTTCAAATTCAGATACGTTCCTTGAAAATATGTCTTGAACATTGTGAACAAACATGTTTATGGTAAACTATACAACCATACTTTTCTATTTTTTTTGAACAGGACAAAAGTAACAATTTTTCCGCTTTGCTAATGTTCCCTATCATCGTGTAATGGAGCAATTATAGTTGGAGATACGTTTTTAATTGGTCCTATAATAAACCTGAATTCCTGTGTGCTATGATTGTTCATCGGACGATGTTCCATTTCTGCTTTTACAAGTCGAAGAGTTAGTTTCTTCATAAATTCAAGACGTTTTGCTGTCAGATAATTATCTTTACATCACTGTGAAGTACAAAAGCATTGACACCACTGATATCTAAAAGTCTAAAAAATATAACCATAGGTCATCTCCTTGTTCTTCGCCCGGTACTGTAAACTGTACATTTTTCATCAAGTGCATCAACGCCACCTTTAGTCGAGTTGTAGTACATAACGATTTCAGGCTTATTGGTAATGGGATCAGTACATTTAGAATGCTGCGTGGAACTAACTAATAAAACTGCTTTCTATTTTTTAGGAACATATTACAACAATGTGATATCTTTCGTGAAGCCATATAATGTCGATTCCACTGGTCTAGTTTTGTTAGGCAGAAATTGCTGGAATTTCTTCTTTATTATTTTTTAGGGTTCAAACATAAGTTAGTTCGTTTTTTCATTAATAGACGCGAGGTCGATTGATGTAAATTAATTATCAGCTATAATATTCCGATTACTACCAAAAATTGGTTTTGATAGCTGTATAACAGATTGACTTGGTTAGAGTTGTTCTTCTTGTGAAAGTGTTCGCCCATCTGAGCCTTTTCCAACATATATGCAGCCATCCAGATATTATTTTGATACCATTTTTACAAGGTTCGTTTGGTATATACATTCTAAACTTACATCGACCACGAATACTAACATTTCATCAATCGTCGCACATTTTCCCACGCTGTAAAGTTTTTGTCAATTTCTCACAAAATATTCAATTATAAATGAAATTCGTGGTGAAGGATTAAGCTTTTTACCTTCATGTCACTGTGTCGCTGATATGGGTACCAGGACATGAGGGAATTAAAGCCAAAGAAGGTACTAATAGGAACTTCATAGGACCAGAACCTGTATGTGGAATCGCTAAGGATTCTGCTAAAAAGGAGATCTGGTTATGGCTAGAAAAAAACATACAAATAAATGTAGGTTAACGGAAGGTCAACTCCATGTCAAAACACTACTAAGGGAGCTGGACGGAAAGTTTTCAGCCAACCTAATTCGTAGAAACAAAAAAAAAATTTAAATAATTACCGGCTAAATAACCGGACATTAGGAGATGTGAAAAACAGGAGGAAACTAGCCTTCATGTAATATGCACGTGTGAGGAACTGAAGGAACTCAGACAGAAATATTTCGGGAGAGATCTATTGGATCCTTCGAGTGTACTCAAACTTCCCCTGAGGAGGATAGTGGCTTTTATCGAGGATACAAGACTAACAGAGTGGAACTGAGAGATCTATTGGGGATAGTACAAAGAGCAGTGGGCTCAAGTGCCTGGACGTTCTGGCGTCCAACCAAAAACAGAAGAAGAAGAAGACCTTCATTTCTTATATTAGGATCATCAAATCTCAAGACACCTAGCAAAAAACGAAGCGACCTTTAGTCATCACTGCTCGAAAAATATCCCTACCTGAATCATTATGCAAAAAATTTATTTGAAGATGGTCGATCTATGCGATACGTCGCCCATCAATTACAAACCAGTCCATTGATTATCCGCAGAGCATGGCATGGGTATCAGGAAACGGACAGATACTCTAGAGAATTGGATAAGGACGTAGAAGATAAATTAGTGGTCGGGATGACCGTTACATCATCAATTCTTGCCTTCGCCATACAACTTTTACCGCTGGGGCCTTACAATACCTACTTAGAAATGCTTATACCGGTAACAATCTCTGATCAAACGGTTAGAAGAAGACTTAAAGAAGCAAATTTGACTTCTTGGAGGCCTGTGCGAGCTCCTCGCTTGATCAGGGATCACAAACGGATCCACCTAAACTTTGCTCGCGAACATGTGGAATGGCAACTTTGACACTGGAGGTCTGTGCTTTTTAGTGATGAATCCTGGTTTACTTTAACTCGTTGCGATGATCGTGTACGAGTGTACACACGTCCTGGAGAGGGATGCACTGCAGATTGTATACAGGAAATGGATCGATTTGGATCAGTATCAGCTATGATGTGGGGTGGAATCAGCATAGATGATCGTACCGATTTGGTTGTTGTTCCTCAACGTCTCAATGCACATAATTATGTTAGAATGATGCTTGAATAGCATGTTGTACCACTTGCCAACAATTTTGGTGATGGTTTTATCTTTCAGCAGGATAACTGATAACAGCAAATTTTACAACCAATTTTCTTCGAGAACAAGGAATCCAAGTGATGGAGTAGCCAACCATGAGTCCAGGCTTCAATCCTTTCGAACATGTTTGGGATTCACTTGATAGAAATAGCAGAAAACGCTCTGTTGCCAGGACTTAGCTGAAATTCTTGTAGAAGAATGGAAAAATTTACCACAAGACATATTAAAACGCTATATCCGCAACATGCCTCGACGATGCTTAGCTGTAATTACTGCTAACGGACGGCACACACGATATTAAATCTGGATATTCGGGTTTAAACCAAATTTTTAATAATTTTAAGTAATAAAATACATTTTGATTTTGGTAGTGTTCTTAATTGTTTATTATTATACAAGAAAATTATTCAATGATTGCATATTTGTTATTAAAATCTTGTTAACTAATTTTGAAAATTTGGCATTCCAAAGTTGATAATTATGTCGTTCTTTTAATTAAGAAAATTAAAAAATTGTTTTCCGCTAATTTTGTTGGGCAGTGTATATACATTTATTTTTGGACGTATAACGACACAATCTCATAAAACTGCTGTAAGGAATGGTTGTTGAGGTATGATTGCTGTGTAGATGTTAATGTACGACTGTTCTGTTCTGTACTGTTTTGTGTTGTGTTACAAGTAGATGAAAATCTAACACTACCCTTAAAAACTATTACATAATTAAATAAGCCTCTTGTATAGTGTATTGGTTGATGCCATAACGGGAACTTTTTCTAAGATAAATTCGTTGAAGCTGTACATACGGGAAACAATATCCAAGGTTTATGAGAGGGCATTAAAAATCTGGTCTTGCTAATAAATAAATAATAAAATATCATTACTAATTAAGTATTAGTTGGTGTTGTAAATCTAAGTATGTAGTTCCGGATAAAATTCTAGTGTTTAGTAATCGCCTTATTGTACATATTTAGGAAACGTGATCTTAAGAATAGATATCCAGATTAAACGCTTTGTTCACTATAACCCTAGGTAATATGCAATCGGTCTACATCACAAAGTAATAAATAAGTTTGGAAATATAAACGATGCCGCTTCTTATAATTTAGAGAAAGTTTTACAATTTGAATGTGAGAATAAAATTCTGTTAATGAAGCGGTTTAAATACGAAAATGAACGTTCAATATTTATAATGTTCTGTTGGGATTCCTTAGATTTACTTACGATATAAAATGTTTGAAATTAAAATATTACAGAAGTATATTAAATGTATTCTGAAAAGCTTTTAATTTATAATTTCAAAAGGTAATTAGCAATTTTGTTGGAGCAGATTGGAAACCCCAAACGAAATCATCTGACTATATTCAACTTTTATTGTATATTAAAACGTGTGCTTTGCGCCATTGACACAATTTGTTTCTTTAACTGGTGTTAAGCTACTCAACGAATACTAAGTTTCCGTACATACGATTAAGCGTACTAATTGGTGTTACCCCCGGGATTGCGTGAATCGAAGAAACGGTATTCTTCCATCATCTTGCACACAATGGTAAACGTTTTTTTGTCAATAACAGCGGCTTTTCGACGCTGCACGCAGAATCTATCCATTAAGTATTTATACGCTAAACGAAATTCATTATTCTTGCGAGCTTATACTACGTTTAAAGTTGTAATAAGTTATCGCTCATGATTTTTTTAAAGGGATTAATTTAAATTTCCATAACTTCTTAGCACCACAATATTTTTTCGATCTGTTAAACTGGCAACATAAAATATACTTTTTTTTATTTTGTTGTTTATAACTAACACCAATTAACTATTGCTTTTAATTGAAATTGTGAAATGTAAAACAACAGCACCATTTTAGCACAAAATATGTCAAAACCAAAAAAAAATCAAGTAAAATATAACAACTTTCAACAGAGGTCGTCCAAGTTGTTGTTGTGCCACCGTAAAGTAGGTAGTGTTACAGGTGCGAGGTATACACCGGTGCAGATAAGTAATTATTTATTCGCACTAATTGGTGTCACGGATATCGAAAACTGTTGGAGTCTGGAATGTCTAAAAACCGGGAGCCCCCAAAACCGGCGCTTTAATTGATCCAATCGCCCGGGTACAACCGATTTCACCTTCTCTTTCCATTAATTAAAACATTGTCATTTGAATAAAATTCTCATTATAGGCGGTCAGCATACTCGTGTGGTACAGTCTGTCTCAGGACTTTTTGGGTAAATACGTGATATCTTAATGAGAATGTTTTTAATAACGGTAGCATGGAAAGCAAAGTTAAAATTTAATGTAGAATTGTTGTCTGTAATAGCTAATAATTAAAAGAGTTAATATATAGTAGAGAGTATAGTAGTGATTGATTTTAATGCTTAATTTTTATTTTAGTATTGTTTCGTTTAAAATAGATATTTATCCTCTGTAACATTTTTTGAAATGGTACATTGGAGCCATCAAGGTTACGAGTGGAGAATGACAAGTTAAATGTATAGTTTTCTTCTGGTAGCTTAGTACCCATTAAAACCGTTGTCGGAGTGTCGCTTTCTCAAGATATATGACGTACAAGATTGTGTTATACTAAGCAGCAACGTAGGGCATTGTCATGGTTCTCCGCGTACACTGACGAGAACTAGGATTTGAGTTAGAAACAAGTGTCTACGTAGAAATAAGCAATGCGAGAAGTATGCGTTGTGTATATCCATGTTTACAAATACAGATATGTTTTTACCAGTTTCGTATTAATGTATTTTACGCTTGATGCTAGTTAAACACGGATATCTTTTATAAGGTATATTGAAGCCATCGAAGTTATGAGTAGTGGTTTATACAGGTAGACGTTTTGTTTGCTGCTAGTAGTATGGGGAGCATGGAAAACTCTCCAGACGTTCCTCACTTGACCGTCAGATGTCCTGAGATGATTTCTTATGACATGTGACTTACACGATTAAGCAGCAACGTAAGGCAGTAGCAACGTAAGGCACTCGCATGCTTCTCCACGCACACTGACGAGAACTAGGACGAATTCGAAACCCGTGTCTGTACGTAAAAGTAACCAATGCATATAGTATGCCTTGTGAATATCTATGTATAGATATAGAGATATGTTTTTTCAAATTTTTGTGTTACTGTATTTTACACTTAATGTTAGTTAATCATCGATACCTTTTACAATGTATATTGAAGCCATCTAGGCTACAAGTAGTTAAATGTATAGTTTCCTTCTAAGAGCTTAACGACTCATGAAAACTGTAGTGGGCGTGTTTCACTTGGCTGTTAGATGTCTTGAGATGCTTTCTCATGGCATATCACGTACAAGATTGTGTTTTACTTAGTAGCAATGTAAGGCATTACCGTACTTCACCACTTACACTGACGAGAACTAAAATCTGAGCTCGAAATACGTGATTATGTGATAATTGTAAATTTTATAGAAGATGTGTTTTCTCGAATTTCGATTTATGGAAATAGCGACTGGTTTTAAACATCAAAATTAGAGGAAATAATAATCAAATTGGTGAGCATGCTGAATATCTGTTAAACAAATCTCTTGTAACAAAAGGAAATAGGAAAAATCTTCGTGACCGTTAGGTTCATGTATAAGTTCTTATTGAACTAAAAATTTATTTGTTTTTTAACAAACAAAATACATGAACTATTTAAGGATATATTCTTCTCCATTATTTACCATTGATTATGAACGATCTTGTAATTTTTTCGATTCCACTTCTAGAGAAATCCAATGGTTTGGGAATGAAGAAGACATTAAGCGAATTTTGAGGCGCAACATTATTATTAAAGAATATTACTCGGGTTGTTTGATAGAAACCGAAAGAAATTGAACACTGACGGAGCGAGATCAGAAGAATAAGGCGGATCTGGAGTGACCTCTCAACTGAGTGCTTGAATAGCCGCTCTTGTAATATTAGCAGTATGAGGGCGAATTTTACCGTGCTGCTCAAACTAACGGAGTCGTTGACAGTAAATCTCACCAGTGACATTCTTCGGCAGCAATTGCACTACCAGATGTAAAATATCAGTTTAGGCGCGAAGGAGTATCAGCTTTTGTTCGAGGAGTTGCTTGTTCTTGATGTTAACATGGAGGCAACATTTTTCGTTACAAATAATAATGTGGAATAAAAGTCGTCGATCTTTCTGATGAGCTAGCAAAGATGTATACAAATAATTGTAAAAATACAATGACGTAATGTGAAGATGATGTAACAGTAAAGGAATTAGAATTGAGAAAATCGATCGAATACAAGAACCAGCCAATAAATGACGAATGGTATCTTTGATTATTCCAATTACCCCTGTATGAAAATAAGATGCACGAGAAGCTTATGTTGTGTACATCGTGAAAACAGGTTTCCGATTACGTTATCTATACTCCCTTTTCCGATCTCATATTCTACGCGGGGGAAAGGCGTCCTTTTATTCACTTATCGTTGTTATGTCGTACGGGCAAGTGATGTGACAAAGGTTGGGTGATTCTATTATGTATTTGTCAGTTATTTTGTGAGAATTTTTGAGAAAACAACTAAGCCCAAACTGTCTAGTTATTTTAACGCCGTTTATCGAACTTGAGAACTCTTGTCGGCGACATATATATTGTGCCCTCCAAACATCTATAGAGCTCCGCTCTTCTTTTCTTCTACTGTTGGTTTGGTTGGCGGCCGTTGAATTTCACGCCCGCAGAAAGATAAAAACCACTTGAGGGAGTTGAATTAAACAACGTAGAGCTGAAGATCATTTGGAACCACGTGCTGACCGAAGCGATACCATTACATTTGTCTTGGCATCGGCCTACGGCGACATCAGCAAAGGGTTTGGTTTTGATTTATACCGATGCTATTAGATAAATTATTTAATAATACATGCAATAATAATACATTCATTCGTTGGAAATTTACCTGCAATTATTTAATAATAGTTCTTGTGTTGGAAATTTAATAATACATTCAGTAGTAATAATAAATTAATCAGTTTTGTCTTGGCTATTCATTAAGTCATTTGAGCGTTTAATAACTTATTATTATTTACACCATTTTTCGTTCATTATTTTGTATTGAATCTTGGCGTTGATGTCTTTAGTTATATAAATAATTAACGTCATATTTTATTTAGTAAAAGTGTCGTATATAAGCTTGTAATAATTTTGCAGCGCATACCGAGATCTCACGTATAAGTATATTTCTTTGTTAATATATAATGTACCGACTGGTTATATACAGAGGTGTTCGCAATTTTTGGTGCATTTATTATTATATGTAATATCCAGGGCTTCATCTACTGTAGTATCCGGTCTATATATGCTATTACCATTTATTATTTTTATATACAGAGACGTTCAAAACTTTATTTTACTGTTTTGAGTTACCAGCATTTAAAATAAATATTATTACATGTTATTTTGGTTGTTGTTCGTCTTCTTTTTATTCCTTTAGCATCCCAGGATTTACGTGTGTACGTTCTCGCATTGACGTCCCCCTCGTAACTTATATTCACTTATACAGGCAGCCTTTAAAATGCGGCGATGCCATCTTTAAATTCAGATCAGTCAGGTTAACAACGTTTCATCAAGAAACCCACGCCGTCTTCACTCGAGCTAAGTCCGTGGTACTGGTCGGCTGACTTGTAGGTTTAACAGCAACCCGACCACGAAAGATAAGATTAAATTAAAAGAAAACTATTAATTGATTAATTAAATTAAAATACTAATTTTCAAGTAGAAATATAAATTATTTTTCTTGATTTTCACAATCAAAAGCGGACGTTATAATATGGAATACTAGCATATGTAAACTTATTATAAGTGACAGGTTCAAAATTTCAAGTACTTCAGAATAGAAATAACCAATGCGATGTAAATATTTCAAAAAAATCCACACATTAGGTGTAAAGGTGAAGGTTGATGATCCTCTTTTGATTACATACGTTCCATCTCCAAAATTCTAATTGAAATCGGAAGAACGGAAATTGTGATAAAAATTTTCTGTTACAACTCAATGATACAATTGAGAAGAAATCACATGAGAACAGATATTGTTAGATGAGCGAACTAAGGAATTTCCAAGATCACTATATGGTTATATACAAGTGCAATTAGATCCATGATAAACTATAGAGCAGTTGCGTGGTGGACAAGAACTAAGCAAAGAGAGTAGACGGCTAAGTGGCATACAAAGACTAGCATATTTAAGTGCCACAGGGGCCATGGAAATAACTCTTGCCGCTACGTTGGAGGTGATATTAAACTTAAAATCTTTATATGTTCATATACAAGCGGAAGCAAGGTCAGTAGAATACAGACTAATGCAAGGCCAAACACAAGCAAGCCATGCTCACAGTACCATTATATTGATATATATTGATAGAAGCATTTAAGGCAGATTCCATTACAGAGAAGACGAGTCAAACTATGGTTCCGAAATTCAACTTTGATAAGAAATATAAAATAGTCATACCAGATAGGAAAAAGGCCCACCCGCAGCCGGAAGCGTGTGCTGCTTCAAACGAACTAAGTAATCTCAAAATAGTGACATAGCCTAAATCACTCACAGGACCGAAGCCTTCCTTTGGCTTTGCAAAAACAAATATCAAAACAGCTATGAAAAATTGGGCGGAGAAGAAATCTAGGAAAAGGTCTAAGGTCAAACTTTCCATGTCAGATTCAGGCAAAACAATTCGTTACGGATTATTTGCCCAAGTTTACTGAACAGAGACAGAAAGTTTGTTACGATGATAGTAGGCCTATTAACTGGGCACTGTTCTAATATGGGCTTGACAGAAGAAAGGGTATGTAGACTCTGTCAAGAGAAAGGCAATCGATTCATATAGTATGCCAATGTGAGTGTTTAAAGGCAAAGCGGTTCTTAAATGTGAGATCAATATCGTACTATATTTAAAAGAACCGCTCTGGAAGCGGCTAAGCTTAATTAAAAAAGCAAGGCGAGAGAAAGTACTCTAACAACACATGAGAATCACAATAGATCTAGAAAAGACGGAATAATTTAATGCTAAAATATACAGGACAATAAATAAATAGAATAAAAATATACTTGTGAGCGAAAGATGTATTTTTATTAATATATCTTTAAATATGAAAACACGTGCTTTAGTTCAAGTATTTTTGTATATTCTATTAAATGCAATTCTAGCAAGTAACACTCAGATTCACTGAAAGCTGAAATTCAAACTTCCAAGATGAAAATTAGAGGCAACTGAAATAATAAGATCCCATAACAAGGAAGAGCTTTATACTCTAAAAGCTCTCTGACAAATTTTATTGAAATGTTTTGCAATATATATATTATATTATATTATATATATATATATATATATATATATATATATATATATATTGCAATATATATATATATATATATATATATATTGCATATAAATACACGCATGCATATCTGATTGCTACTCTATTTCCTAGTTTGACCGTTCTGTTTTATTTTTTGTACATACTTTGTTTTGACCGAAATTCATAGGTTTATTACCTCATGTCATTATAACTGTTTGGTATTATATTTACTTGTATTTTATGTCCTCACGACTGATATAAGACAGCATTTTTTCAAATCTAATTTATACTATAACCGTTTCCGGTTTTAAGTTGTACCAATTAAAATAAAAATGTAATTACGTATTTATTTTTTCGTTTGTTTCATCCTATATATATATATATATATATATATATATATATATATATATATAGTACCTACCTAATAACCAAATTTTCGGTTGATAATTAGTAAGGGTTAATTAAAGAATGCGCTTTAAAACAAATTATCGGTCTCATTTTATAAATATCAGAATTTATCGTAAATGTAAGGTAAGTCTTTATTTTTTCTTCTGTTCATTTTAAAACACTTTAATGAGTTTAACGGTAAGTGTAAGAAGATAAATTTAATTAATCCAATAAATGTTCAAATAAACATTTACATTTCTTAAACTAGTTTTCATTGTTAATTTTAATGTTTAAATTAGTCCCATTTTGTTTAGATATTTTATAATGGTTTTGTTTTTATGAAGCTCAATAGCTTATGTTTCTAATAACCGAGCAACCATAATTAATACATATTCCTAAACGTGACAAATTTAAAAATAAAATAAAGCTGAAACAGCAATGAAAAATCTAAAATGGGTAAATTTTGAATGCACTTTGTATAAGCATCGATAAAACAAATTTAATAGTTGTTTACATGTAGAGTTTCCCGTTATTTTCTGTAATAGGTTTAAAACGCAACAAAACAGATCGTGTTAAGAAATATTAATTTCAATAAATAATACAAAAATAAATCATTCAATTTATACAATATCTATACTAAAACAAATGAAATTAAGAAAGTAAAGAAATATTATATAATAGACAATGTAAGTTGGTCTACAACACAGTTAATACGACTACATAGAATTCAGCCAAAGTTATTAATGCTAATGCAGGATCTACTAAATTGTGTAATACAATCCGAATAGCTCATACTAAATTATTCAAATTGTTTGGCCTATCAATATTTTGTCTTAAAAATGAGGTGTTGATAATTACTTGATTGGAGAATTTTCATTATTATTAAAGCGATCATGGTATCTGGTAGCTTTCTCTTTTATTCTGTAATAAATCTGTCTGTAATATCGTATTTTTAGATCATCATATATCTTCCTCATTTTACTGAAATATTTTAGTATTTTAATATTTGAGAATCTGACGTATTCCCTGGGTCTATAGCCTTAGGCACACTCATAATAACTGGATGTTTTTACTAATCAACCAATTCATCTATTTTGCCTTTAATGTTATTTGTCATATTTTAGAATTGATGTAGGTTTTCCAATTGAGCTCCTGTAAGCACTTCAGCTTTTTTATTAGTTGAATTATTTATATTGATTGGAGAGTTATTAAACTTATTAATTCTGAGTTGTGTAGTCAGATTAAAAAGAAAGAAAATTCTATTAAAAATATAGCGTGACACTTTTATAATGTTCGTAACTAGTCCTTCAATTTTGTAATGAATTTAAATTCTTTCGAGTAAATCTATTACCCATCTGGAACACTACCAAAGAGATGGAGAGACGTCAAGGAATCCACATCTCCGGAAATTTCAAGAGGCAGGCTCGGAAGTTACAGACCGACTAGATCTTAAATAAGTGGAAGAAGTAGAAGAAGAATCTTAAATTCCTTTCCAAAATATAGTCCCAATATATCCGAATCATTAGTCACTACATACATTGTAAATAAATTAACATCTCAGAATCAACATAGCAGAAAAAATGTCAATTTTTTTTACTAACAGATTTTATTTTCATTTCATTTAAATCTTGACTTTCTTTATTTGATCGTATTTTAAGATTATGAGCCTTTCTCTGTGAGAATTAGTAAGGAAGTATCTCACAGTATCTTCAAGACCGGAAATACGCCCAACTTTATATAATTATAGGCCGATGTCATTACTGTTTGGCATAGCAAATATTTTGTATGAACACATCTACTCCTAGGTTAACACATCATTTCCTTGATGTAACATGGTTTTGCTTTTAAACATTCTAGTGTGCTTGCATTCAATGGAAATATATTATGTCCTGTTTTCAAAAGATTATCAAACTTTTGAAGAATTGAATTTACAGAATTTTACAATATTGCACTATAAGCATTCAAGTTTCAATTATAATTCCATAGTTATGTAGAAATTAAGAAACGAAACTAAAATTGCATGATATTATTGTTCAATATAGGCTCCTTCTTTTAGAATACATTGCTCCCGTAAAAAAATTGTGTCTGCAGATGCGCCCATTTTATAATAGCTTCCATAACTTCTACATTATAGTGAATCTTTCCCCTTGAAAATTTTATTAAGAATAGACCATTTAAATTTTTGTAGCTATCGTGTGAGGAACAGAATAAAGAGGAGCGTCATCTTGTAAGAAATAAACATATTTTCGACTTTTCTGTAAGTTGGTTTTCTGTGGGCTTGCAAGGCCCACTTAAAATTACCTATGTGTAAAGCGACTTGTGGCTTGTGGAAATACGCCCAACTTTATATAATTATAGGCCAATATCATTACTGTTTGGCATAGCAAATATTTTGTATGAACACATCTACTCCTAGGTTAACACATCATTTCCCTGATGTAACATGGTTTTGATTTTAAACATTCTAGTGTGCTTGCATTCAATGGAAATATATTAGGTCCTGTTTTCAAAAGATTATTAAACTTTTGAAGAATTGAATTTACAGAATTTTACAATATTGCACTATAAGCATACAAGTTTCAATTATAATTCCATAGTTATGTAGAAATTAAGAAACGAAACTAAAATTGCATGATATTATTGTTCAATATAGACTCCTTCCTTTTGAATACATTGCTCCCGTAAAAGAATTGTGTCTGCAGATGCGCCCATTTTATAATAGCATCGATAACTTCTTCATTATAGTGAATCTTTCCTCTTGAAAATTTTATTAAGAATAGACCATTTAAATTTTTGTAGCTATCGTGTGAGGAACAGAATAAAGAGGAGCGTCATCTTGTAAGAAATAAACATATTTTCTACTTTTCTGTACGTTGGTTTTCTGTGGGCTTGGAAGGCCCACTTAAAATTACCTATGTGTAAAGCGACCTCTTATTCCTAAAGAATGTAACCATATTTTCCTTGCTGAAAGGAGAAAATTTAATTGTTTTGCGTTTAAGGGGTAAAATTGTTTATCTATGATTCGGTAATAGCCACAACAGACTCTAGGAAGCGTTTCCTATCTTCTTAATTTCATGCTAGTAGTGAATGAGTGATGTTTAAACGAGTTGGCTTGTGCTGATCCGTTAACAATCTCGGAACACAAAGTACGCCTACTTTTCGATGGTTAAGTTGGTTTTTGATATTGTTATCTATACAAAAAAGGTTTAAGTATATCAATACGTTAAGCACGTATTACGCATTTGTTACAAATGAAACAGACATGCGATATACATATCTGTAAATGTACACATGGACAATACACCTCGTATTTTCAGCATTTACTTCTGCACAAGACACGTTTTTCTGCCATTTACTATTAGGCGTTATCAGTTAAGCTAGTGAAGTAATTAAAGCTTAAATCGCCTATAAGGTACAGCAAATTTTGTCCTATCAGGTAGCACTATATAATATAGTGACATCTGACGGACGAAAGAGACTATGCCGAAAATGGCAACTCTTCCCTTGACCGGCTATGCCGGTACAGAAGGGAAGAAAATACATATATAGGTGTACGTCCACGTATACATATTTTCTTCCCTTCTGTACCGGCATAGCCCGTCAAGGGAAGGGTTGCCATTTTCGGCATAGTCTCTTTCGTCCGTCAGATGTCACTATATTATATGGTGCTACCTGATATGACAAAATTTGCTGTACCCTATAGGCGATTTAAGCTTTAATTACTTCACTAGCTTAACTGATGACGCCTAATAGTAAATGTCAGAAACACGTGTCTTAAGCAGAAGTAAATGCTGAAAATAGGAGGTGTATTGTTCATGTGTACAGTTACAGATATGAATATTGTATGTCTGTTTCATTTGTAATTGTTATCTACACTATCAACACTAATATTCAACTTAAAAGTAATATTCCTTACAATATCTCTACGATCATCTTGAATAAGTGCATTAACTATCTCAACAATATGTTATGTAGTTGGCGATATTTCAAAGCTTTGCATCATTAATAGGCATTTATGACTGATAATGTTTCCTCACCAAATTGTTTTTTAAGTCTTTCACAAATTTCTGATTATTTCAAGCGTTAAATTATAAAAAAAACTTAATAACGTTGCACTTGAATGTACTTTGGTTTCACTCATAGTTGTCAAATAAACCGAAAGAGATGTAGACGACTCAATTGTCGTAGAATATCGACATTTGCTACTGCGAATTATCTAATCTATACAATTTTTTGGTGTGTTTCTTACATGTTGTTCGAAATTTAAATTATAATGTAATTTTGGATGTTTCTCGTGTATATATATATACAGGGTATTATATATTTTGCAGGGGTTTAGGGACCTACTAGGTCATTGTTTGGTAGTAGATGGTGCCCATTTTGAGCACTTAAACAATTAAGTTTGTCAAGTTCTTTCTTTTTTCTAGTTTTTAAATTAACTCAAATCTAAAAATAAATTCAAAACTAAAAAAATTTACAAATATTGTTCGAATTGATTACCGTCATGCTCAATACAATACTGGCATCTCCTCCTCAACACCATCGGTGGCATTTAATACGAAATTATTAGGTTTCACCGACAAGTTACAAATATTTGGTTTCGTAAATCGTTTACGTTCTGTGTTAAATAAACTCGATCTTGGAGATATCCACAAAACGAAAAATCTAAAAAATCTATCAAGAAAAAGTTTTATTTGTGAGTTGCTAGTGACAATTATGTGTAAATTAATTAATAAGACTGTCCAAATATTAGTGAATTTATATATATAGAGCAAAGGAGCCTAATATTGGATACATTTTTGTTAAATGTTAACTTTTTATTAAAAAAGAGCTCTACATTTGTGCTAGTTTAGTGAAGTTATAGCATATCCATGTATTATCACTTGAGGTGTGCAGCAAAAAAATAAAAGTCCTATTTGAGAAATTATTCATTGTATTTTTAATTGTCAATTTTGTCAATTCAGATTAGTAGTAACCTAATATTGGATATTATATATATCTATACTAGGAAACCATGTTTTTAAACAAACACTACTCATAATTTTAATATCTATTTTATTGACTAAAATACAAAATGAAAAAATCAATTAACAGACTAATATAGGAAACGCAAGATCATCCATCCACACAAAAATCGCAGATAAAATTTTTTTTGTCTTCAGCACCGGCACATGCTTCATGGACCCATCTTTAGCATTTACAACACTTTACCCATTTTTCCCCTGCTTTATCTGAAGAAAATGATTCTAAGCAGAAGAGGCATTCAACATCTTCTTCTTCGCTATCCATATCATTTTCCGAATTTAAATCGGATTCTGACGAATCCGAGGAAACAACTTTTTGTTTTCTCTTTTTAGATGTGTTGTTTTTCTTAATCTTATCGGGTAGTTTTGGTTGAATGTTTAAATTTTTCTTAAACTTTTTTGTGGTTTTTAGATTTTGTGATTCTTCAAGGGCTGTTTTGTAGGGAGAACCTCTAACTAAGGCAGCGGCACCAGAATTTTTTCTCTTTACTCCTGAAGAACCAAGTAACACTGGTAATGGATGGATGTCAACTGGGTTTACAATTTGTTTTTGATTTTCTTTATTAATGGCAGGTTTTACAGAGAATTTCACATTAGGTTTTAAAGAAATATTTTGCAAAATAAGAACTTTAGGTCCAGGTGTTGGAGCAAGAGGTTCTGTTTCCATTATTGCTTCGTCCATAACATTTGCAGGACTTCCTCCTTGGATAATATTTTCAATCTCAAGGGATGCTTCAAATTTATTATGAATTGAAAAATCATGGTCTCGGAATTTATTCCTATCAAAAGGCACAATGCCACATTTCCGAAATCCGTTTATGGATATTTCCAGTGATGCAGTCCTTAAATAAGCTTTTCCCAACAAACCTGCAATCTGGTAGGGTGAAACTATTCTTCCTGGATTAGCTATTAACCAGTTCTCAATTTCTTGAGAATAATATGTTTTTAAGGGTCCCATTAAAGCTACATCCAATGGTTGAAGCTTATGGGTTGAGTGTGGAGGGAGGCATATTAAGATTATATGATTTTCTCGAGCTTTGTTAATGACATCCATATTGCGCGTGTGTGTATAATGCCCGTCCAGTATTCAAATAACAGGATCTACGCGGGATGGCTTGGCATGCATAATGAAGTGATCCATCCATTGCGTAAATAAATATGACTGAATCCAGCCGGAAGGTGGCATTTCCCAACTGATCCTGGAGGTGCTCCATCCATAAGTTCAGCTTTAAAAATTTTTCGTGGGCAAATCATCATAGGAGGTATAAAATGTCCATTAGCATTCATACATAACACAACAGTGACAAGCGAACCTCGTTCTGATGTTGTCAAAGCCCCTACCTGTTTCTTTCCCTTTGGCTTATAACTTTAGCGTGCTTGTGTTGAACTGCACTTATCCTCGTCTCGTCTACATTATAAATTTTACTTGGATTAAATTTAATTTTGTCTAGTTCTGGTTCCAAAATATCATAGAATTTTCTAAGATTTTCTTTAGTAAATCCTTTGATTCTAGCTGCCGAAACACCTTGAGGAATTCTAAATGAAATATTTTTGTTTCGTCTTATGAAATTTCGTAGCCATTTTTTCCCAGCAATAGCCTTCGCTCGTGAAAATGGATGTGGCAAATTATTAGCTAGAGCCAACTGATAAGCTAAACGACGAACATCTGACGACGTTAAACCATAGAATCTTTTCTCTAATTCCAGACAGTGTATCGCCAACTCCTTTTCTAAAGCTTCGGGTAGCACTGGTTTACGACCAAGCGTCGATTTCTCTACATGTTCTAGGGGATTCTGTAATTTACAATAATACTCCAAAGTAGCTTTCGGAACATTGTACGACTTGGCAGCTTTCAAATATCCCATCTCTTTATTTAATATTGCATGAATAACTGGTCATGTCTGCTTTATCCCACTGTTTTTTCTTTTTAGTAGCCATGACTGTAAAAAAATATATTATCTCAATTAACCTTAAACTGTGACGTAAAATTGGATATCCAATTTTGGGAACCTATAGCTGTCCGATATTAGGTACCTCATAAAAATTTTAGATTAGCAATATTTTAGTAAATAAAAACAAATCTTTGGGTATAAAAAATCTCTAGGATATTTACTTTATAACATGCACTACTCATTACATTCAAAAATATTTAAAATTTTAAACTTGTAACCAATAAATCACCAGTTTAAAGACGGAGCAAAATACACTCGGACGCACACATTTCAGTTAAAAATTATTTATGTCGTCACAGTCAGTTGTAGAACCCTGCAAACTTATTAATTGCGTATTAAGATATAATCCAGTATATGGTTAATAGATGACGCACACATATAGTTTTCCCTTAAAAATTCATAGGTATCCAATATTAGGCACTATCCTAATATTAGGCGCCTTTCCTATATATATATATATATATATATATATATATATATATATATATAAATATAATAACTTCGTGACCTTGGTATGATATGGTAAACCTAATCAGTAGGCGATTAAAGGTCTGTATATTACTTCAAAATATATGTATTTAAAAAACTCTACATGTTTCGGCTGTGTACGCCTTTATCAAGAGAATACAAAATATGAATGACAGGATATAAATGTCAAGTAATTAAGTTGCTATGGTTTAACTTATTCAAAGATACATTCATGTAATAATAATAAATCATGCCTTAGTATTCCAAAAAATAGATAACAAGGTGTGAACATATGTGTTGTTCGCTGCTAGCAATTTGTGTCTCCTTCTGGGTATGAACTTGTGTGTTGGTTGCTGCTGGCAGCTTGCGTCTCTCTATGGGTGTGTGGTTTTGTGTGAGAGCGTAAGTGTAGGGTTTTGTATGTCGGTGCGTTCGTGCGTGTGTTTAGTGACCGGTCGCATGAATTTAGAGAGGTCGGATAACCAGCCGTTGCGTAGGGCCGCCAACCCTTTCCCGACAACTTCTTTACAATTCCGTGCAGTACTTCGACGGCCTGACCCCCGCCCCAACGAGGCAAGGCGCTGACAGGCGAAGCGCACCCTGTACGGGGTTGCTCATCGTTAACCAAGTGAACACTCTTAGTGGCTACCTCGGTCGACGATGGTCACACTTGTGCCATCTTAACGTTTTCCGCCGAAGCGGGGGCATAGCACACACGTCGAACGTGTGTGTGCTGTTAACGGTAGCCTAGCCAGGTTGCCGCCCAGGACCGGTCCTAGTGGTGTGTGCATTGCGCGGCGACGAGTTAGCGCCGCGTAGCATGGTTCCTCACTCTTGCTGGAAAGGCGGAATGGCACCTGACTGCCCAACGGGCAGACCCCCCTAGAGTTTTGTAGCGCATATGCTAGGCTACAACCCAGTAGAGGACCACATCAGCAAAAAACAGAAAACAGGGATAGGCAGGGAAAAGCAAGACATGAGTTATTATTACGTATGCCCCCGTGGAGCGACTTAAGATGCAAAGTTGTCGGCATTCGCTCAAAACGAGAAGGAAAACCACGAAAACCTGCTCGGACAACTAGACAGGAATCAAAACACGGAACAGTCAGCATGATAAGCAAAAGTATATGATATTTAAATGATATTTAAATATCATAAGGTATATAACAAAAAAATATTGAGCGAATGCCGACAACTTTGCATCTTAAGTCGCTCCACGGGGGCATACGTAATAATAACTCATGTCTTGCTTTTCCCTGCCTATCCCTGTTTTCTGTTTTTTGCTGATGTGGTCCTCTACTGGGTTGTAGCCTAGCATATGCGCTACAAAACTCTAGGGGGGTCTGCCCATTGGGCAGTCAGGTGCCATTCCGCCTTTCCAGCAAGAGTGAGGAACCATGCTACGCGGCGCTATCTCGTCGCCGCGCAATGCACACACCACTAGGACCGGTCCTGGGCGGCAACCTGGCTAGGCTACCGTTAACAGCACACACACGTTCGACGTGTGTGCTATGCCCCCGCTTCGGCGGAAAACGTTAAGATGGCACAAGTGTGACCATCGTCGACCGAGGTAGCCACTAAGAGTGTTCCCTTGGTTAGCGATGAGCAACCCCGTACAGGGTGCGCTTCGCCTGTCTGCGCCTTGCCTCGTTGGGGCGGGGGTCAGGCCGTCGAAGTACTGCACGGAATTGTAAAGACGGGAAAGGATTGGCGACCCTACGCAACGGCTGGTTATCCGACCTCTCTAAATTCATGCGACCGGTCACTAAACACACGCACGAACGCACCGACATACAAAACCCTACACTTATGCTCTCACACAAAACCACACACCCATAGAGAGACGCAAGCTGCCAGCAGCAACCAACACACAAGTTCATACCCAGAAGGAGACACAAATTGCTAGCAGCGAACAACACATATGTTCACACCTTGTTATCTATTTTTTGGAATACTAAGGCATGATTTATTATTATTACATGAATGTATCTTTGAATAATTTAAACCAAAGCAACTTAATTACTTGACATTTATATCCTGTCATTCATATTTTGTATTCTCTTGATAAAGGCGTACACAGCCGAAACATGTAGAGTTTTTTAAATACATATATTTTGAAGTAATATACAGACCTTTAATCGCCTACTGATTAGGTTTACCATATATACATATATATATATATATATATATATTTATGAAAAATGTGTGAAAGCCATATCCATCTGGAATGTGCAGATGCCGACATTTCATTGTTTTTACTAATCATCAGTACACCTTACCCAGAAAGAGATACGACTTTCATTTCTATACTGCGTGTATATATGCAAATGATGAAAAAATTAATAATTATTCCCAAATATAATTCCCACATTACATGCATATATATTTATTTAAAAACGTAAATTTGAGTTATTGGCTAAATGTAAATGTTAAAGTTTCAAAATAATGTTTTGTAGAAAACTACATTACGTTTCACCATCAGGTGGATGAAAGATACAATTTTCTGTTTTAGCGAGGCCATAGTATGGTGAAACAATTCTATAGGTGTACAATAGATTATTTTCAAACTTCAACATTTGCAATTTATTACTGATTATATAATAAAAATCATGAAATCACTCACTATTTATTTATATTTACTATTTAACTGCGATGAACACAACAGTAAAAAATTGTCGGACGATAAATAATTTATTCAGGAGGTATTGATGATAAACATAAAATAAAAAGGTCAGACTTCGGATATTCAAGGACAGAAGTATTTATTCAGGAAGATGTATAAGCGTAGTAAATTGGATAAAGCACGAATTTCTACTTCTGTGTGCAATCCTTTTAGTTCTGGTTTCCAGATAATTCTAAATTCTAAAAGAGACTGATAATTTAGCAATTTTATCTCTATTATCATACAACATCGTTACCTCGTTATATTCCTTGAAAAGGTAGTAAATCTATACGACCTATTAAATTCCATATTTTATTAAAGAAATAGAAACAAGAAGGATACTTATGTTCGCTGGCACTAACTATATTCGTAGTAGTATTTGCCTTTTTATAATCTGCTATACACCACCGATATACCAAGTTTTATTATCCATATAAATGAATTATTTCCACATCAAAAAGTGTTCCTAATCAGTTGTACGATAATTTAACCAAAATCATCGACCGTACAAATAAGAAGTAAATCTTTAATGAATACCCATTTAACAATCTCTAAAGCTCTCAAACTCTATTCAATGTGTAATCTGTAACATTGGTAATAAAATATACCGGTAACTAGCAAACAACACAGAAACGTATGGTGCATTTCAAGGAATATAACTAACGTACCTCTAAGAAGGCATCATGATACAAAATCAGATACGGAGATCACTATCTCGACGGCCGACGATCGACGATCATAATTTAACAGAAATGATCCACTCTAATTGCCCATAACGGATGCGATGCTATAACCATTATCTCGCTAATAAGTTCAATACACTCAGAATGCACAACTCGACTAGGTACCTACCACGTAAAGTAATCTTGTCTCCAACTAATTAGTGTAAGAAATCTGACTAAATTGCCGCAACGGTGGACAAAACAATACCCAAACGATGCATGATGAAGATGACGACGACGACGAGAACTGCTTATACACAAAAAGACCGATACAAAGACTGAGCAGCTCCAGGGCAAGTATTAATGTGGAAATAATGATGAGGACAGTTTGTTTTACAGTTATTAAGTCACATTGAATGAGCTGCTGAGTGAGAATGGTTGAACACGCCAGGTTTGTATAAGATCTTGCTTGTCGGAGACTTTCTAGGAATTTACAAGTCGATTTCTGAAAACTGATTGGCCGGGTAATTGATGATAATGAAACCCGGACTCACTCGGGGAGTTCACTTAAGCGCTGCCATCTATGTATGTACGGTGGGCAGCAAAAACGGACGACAGTTTGAAAAATTCAATTGAGCTAGGTTCTTTAGCGTCGCTACCCGGTTTAAATCACTCATCGATTGCTGTGATGTGTTTTCTTGAGATGCGGTAGTTATTAGACTTGATCGTTCAATGCGATAGCTGCATCGTGTCGTAATACGTACAGATTTGTTATTAGAATAATAGTAAAGGCAATTTTAAATTTAACGTGTTTCTAAACTTAATATGGAAGCTGCTCGCATGAATAAAACGAGGAAGTTCTGATGATACCGTATGTAATTCGTGGGAAAAATATAATTGCATAGCCGGGAAAATTGTTATATTCTTTTTTTATGCATTATACGAGTACATAATAGAAATACTATATACACCGGCGCTCATATAGGTACATGTATAATAAATTCTATTTAATTCGCTAGAATGATTTTTATTAACTTAATGCAAGAACTACGTATGTAATATTACATTCTGTACTTCCCCTAATTGTGCGTTTACAGTAGTTTAGTTGAATATATTCAAAACAATGCCTTTTTATTTTATTTATGTGGATTTTGTATCAAAAATTACTTTTGAGTTAATAAATGTCTTAATATTATTTATAATACGTTGGATATAGAACACCTGATACCACAATATTTCGAAGCCCAAAGTTCGAAGCCACAATATTTCGAAGTCCTCAGACAATATAGTGTTTTGAAACCTACTCCTATGATACTTGTGAGTAACGAAACCAAGGAAATTAAAAGAAAAATGAAGGCTATACATTGTATATTATATTAGCTGAACCCACACACAATCAATCTAGACATTATTATTTTTCTGTTTTGGATTATATAAATTGTAATTACTGTTATATTTAACTTCATTGCAATGTTCTTGCACAGTTCATTGTAAATGCTTTTAGATATACAATGTTTTTGTTGATTCCATTTGGTATATGTACAAACAAATCCCGGTCTTCCTACACGGGAGCATGTAGGGTATAATTATCCATGAGAAAAACAAGGATTCTCCAAATTCAATCGACATACTTGCAATGATTGACTTTGTAATTTGTCTATCGTTATTCCAAAAGCCAATTTAATTGGAATTTGCAATCATTCGAAGTGGAATGGCATATCCGTTGGTAACATTACTATTGTTTAATAATCTTTTGTATTGAAAATTTGACCTTCATTTTATAGAAGTAGGAATATAAATAATTCAATCTTCAAAATAGCAGCACTCGAGCTTACTTCTCCGCATGCTCGACAGCAGTTCTTACCTCGTGAACTTCAATGTGAGAAGTACTGTCTCGTGGCGCTATTTACGTTTAAGTAATAGTAGCGCTATTAATGATATTATATTATAAAACCCTTAACTTTCTTTCTACTGGTCAAATCGAGGATTTCAATAGCTTTAACTCCGGACAATGGGGATCATTTTGCAAAAAAACGCACGTAAATGGATGTGTTCGTTATATATATATATATATATGTTTTCTTTTAGGTTTCCGCGGGTAGTAGTATGTGTTTTAACTGGATTCCGGGTTTTCTTCCGCGTTTCCACTGTTTGGCCTTCGTAAAGACCGGTGCTGGTTTCTGGACGACGTTTCGACAAAATCACATTTGCCATCTTCAGGTCTGCGAAACCAGCACCGGTCTTTACGAAGACCAAACAGTGGAAACGCGGAAGAAAACCCGGAATCCAGTTAAAACATATATTCATATTCATATTCATATTCATCTTTATTAATCCTCTCGACCACAATAGTGGTATGGGACAAGTCCAATATTTACACAGCATAAAATAATACATGTATTAATATATCAAGCATGTCAATAGAAAATAAAATAAAACAGACCATTGCTCAAAATCAATCACAAGAACAACAATATATAAAACATACAATACAAAATACAATAATAATAAATAATGAATTAGCTTAGTTGATCATTCAAAAACTCTGTTAGTGAATAGTAGCACTTCCGTAGTAAATATCGTTTGAGTTCAAATTTGAATCGATTGTTGGGTATTATATTTTTGAAGCTTTCTGGCAGCTTATTATAAGCTTTTATTGATAAATACCAAGGATTTCTTTCATAAAAAGATAATCTGTGTTTAGGTATTTCTAACACAGAACTATTTCTTGTCACATATGCGTGGTAACCGCTTATCTTTGGCATGCTTCTCAGGTTTACCTTTGCATACATTATCAGCTGCATTATGTAGACACATGGTAGTGGTAAAATTCCCATTGAGGTAAAGTATGGTCTACAACTAGTTCGACAACCCACGCCATTCATTATACGTATTGCGCGCTTTTGCACCACAAAAACCCTGTTCAAATCAGACGATGATCCCCATGCAATAGTCGCATACGAAAACAACGAGTGAAAGCACCCAAAATAATACATCAGCAATACATCATAAGCAACCTCTGACCTAAGTCGGGCAAGTACATAACATACAGGGGCCAGTCTCTTACACAGACCATCAATATGCACGTTCCATGCACACTTATAATCGATTGTAACCCCCAAAAACTCTGCATTGTCAACTTGGCAAATAGTACGACCATTCGACCTTACTAAACTTGACTCCTTCCTATCATATGAAACCGGCTTAAATTCAATGAACGCACTCTTTTTACTATTTAGCATTAAGTCATTATTTTGCAAGTATTTATTTATTGTCACTAAACTTTCTCTAGCCTGATTAATAGTACTTAATTTATTTCGGTCACCTACCAACACAGACGTGTCATCAGCAAATAAAACAGCCCTCTCAGTAGGCATATCATTCACATATATTATATACAATAAAGGGCCAAGAACACTGCCCTGTGGTACACCTCTTTCCAATGTCAATTTACTAGAACAAAACTCATTTATTTTTACATAGTGTGTCCTCCCCTCGAGATAGCTCTCAAACCATTCCATTACGTTACCCCTTATTCCATAATGATATAACTTCCCAAGCAGAATTTTATGATTGACAAGGTCGAAAGCTTTGCTTAAATCTAAGAATATACCCATGCATGTTTTGCCCTCATCAATATCGTTATATAGATACTTTAAAAATGAGACTATGGCACTTGAAGTATTACGACCAGTGCGAAAGCCGAATTGGTTGCTATTTAAAATATTATTCCTTTCTAGAAACTGTATTAATCTTATTGCCATTATTTTTTCAAATATTTTGGAAAACGAGCTCAATAAAGATATTGGTCGGTAATTTGCCAATGATTCCCTTGATCCGCTCTTAAACAGAGGTTTAATTTTCGAAATTTTTAATTCATTGGGAAATTTTCCCTGTACTACCGAATTGTTAATAATTTGTGTGAGTGGAGACACAATCTCTCCAATGCACCGTTTCAATAAGCAAGTACTAATTTCGTCATATCCGTACGAATACGTATTTTTAAGGTTATTTACAGTATACATAATTTCAGTTTCATCAACCGGATAAAAAAAGAATGAAAGCATGATAGGTGAGGAACTATTAATTTGATAGGTAGACTCATCATCTGATCGCAATAGGTTATCCGCAATTTCATTATAATATTTATTGAAACATTCTGCAACTAAATTTTGATTACTGATGACTTCGTCATCTATACTTAGTGTAATATCTTTGCATGTCTGCGTAATACTGGTATTGTTATTTATAATAGACCAGGCCGCTTTAGTTTTATTTGACGAGACAGACATAAGACGATTATTATACATCAGCTTAGCATTTGCAATCATTTTCTTATATGTTTGTTTATATTTTTTATATTGGTGTAGAATTTCATTATTACCAGTTAATGAGAGCTTATACATTTCTTTCAACCGCAACGACGCAATTTTTATATCGTCAGTGACCCAACTATTTCTAGGGTGGCTACTACTTTTGCGATGCTTGCATGGGAAGGCAGTTTCAAAGGTCGGGATTACCTTTGCCATGAAAATTTCATACTGTTGATCAATGCTCGCACTCACATCAACATTCCAATCCTCTAAATCCAACAGTGCTCTAAATAAATCTATATTTTCTTTATTATTTAATTGCCTATAAGAAACTGTAGCACTTTCAGGAATAACGCCAGTGAACCCCAACGACAAATCTATTACCTGTGCCGAGTGGTCCGATATACCATTGTGGACAACATCTGACTCAAACACCGGAAAACTAGCACTAACACATATGTTATCCAAGCAATTAAACTGTCTAGTGGGTTTATCTATAGTTAAGATAAGGTTATGAGAAGCTATTAGATCTTTAAATTGTTTTACTTCAGTTGAGATAGACAAGAAATTTATATTAAAATCCCCACAAACAATTATATAATAATCCTTATATTTTTGTAAGATTTCTAATGCTTCATCGAGTTTCTCTAGGAATATTGTGAAACTACCCGTATTATTCCTATATATTGCTGCAACCAATACCTTCATATTGGGTGACGTAATTCTACACACCACACACTCAAAATCAAACTCAACGGACAGTTCATTAATTACTTGCATTCCGCTACTATATCTTACCATATCGTTTCGGACAAATATCGCTACACCGCCATGTATATGTTTCTGTCTACAGAAATGATCAACCAAGCACAATTTACTTAGTCTAACACTTTTAATATCCTGAAGTGAGCACCAATGTTCAGACACACAAAACACATCACAACTATCCCCCAAAAACACCTCCAGTTCGCCAGTCTTATTTTTTATCGATTGAACATTCTGGTGAATCACTGATAACTTCACCGAATTGTACGCTACTTCATCGCTCTTTCTTCTAAAAAAAATGGGTTCTTTACTTTTAATATTTTCATGTGTAGACTCGTTCATGCATTCTTCTATGTGTTCCATCACTCGGCCACTTAGATACTTCCTCGTCCCGGACCTCAAATGAATACCATCTCTACTGTAATCATCCACATATATTAAATTATTTATACAAAACACGTCGACATGTCTGAATTGTTCTGCCATTGTATAAATGCGATGGTTAATGTGTTCTATAACTCTGTTTAAGTATTTCTTATCCAATCTAAACGGAATAGTGCTTATTATAAGATTAGTCCCTCGTGTTACTTCCATTACATGCTCGTAAATACCTAATAGATTTTGTATTGATACACTGTCAACACATTCTTCCACATTGTTTGCCCCAGCCATTATTAGAACAAAATCTGTTTTTGTATAGTTACTAATATCATTCTCTAAATTTTCTGTAATATATATAGTATACCGTATGAACGCCCGGGAGTGATTGATCTACCACAATGTAGTAAGACGAAGACGAATAGCGAGTTTATGTGGTTAGGGTTGAGAGAGTATATTCAGTCTGTTCTACTGTCTAACTGTACGGGCGTTCCCTTTCTTTATCCAACACATTCTACATACGATCTAAGTACGAATCAAATAATCTCTCTCTAACACATTGAATATCCCTATCAGTCGCTCAAAGTGTTCAAGCAAGGCGTCCGATATATTTAATCGGAAAACAAGCTTGCGCACTATGTAGGTTATTTTGTATAATCATCGAACGCTATCGACTGGTGATCCAGTTGCTCCTTGTCATCCGTACGTAGAGTACGTATAGAAATGTTAACAAATGTCCGTCGTAATTTTTATAACCGATTGGGTTATTGCTCGGCTCAAGAGGGTGGTTTATTTGAGCATTTACTAAATAATTAGTTTTTTTTTTTAGAATGTTCTTTTATTTAATAATTAATATTTATTACCAATAAAGGTATTTTAGTTAAATTTAATATTTTATAGGTAGTTTATTTAAGGAAACCATTTATACTGGTAAACACTTTATTTATATTCTTGCAAGAATCGTTATTGTTTTGAAATTTTATGCTATTACAGAATACTTTTTATTTTAATTTTTTTCAATAAGAGTTACGGTTTTGTTTCATAATTTTATATTATTTATGTGTTTTCATTTGAATAAGAATTTGTTAAGTTCAAGCCACGAAGCTATGATGAAACTTATCATTGAATATTTAGCGATGAAAATTTCTGATGCTTCGCCGGTAAGAATTATTATTATGCAGTAAACAAAAACTCTGCACTTTACGGCGAATTGTATTTTATGATACTTTCAACTATATTATATCATTTTATTTAAATTTAAATGTTAAATTTAAAGTATTATGGCCGAAGAGACATAAACAAAAGTATCCGTTATTGTAGGGACGTTGACAGCCGGCATATGACAAATAGTGCGAAAAGCAACGGTGTAGTCGGATAAAATATCCAAATTCGTACATTAACCATAAATAATATACTACAAATAATTTTGTAGTTTGTTAAACAATTAGTTATTAATTTTGAATATTTATTTTGATACATCATTTATTAATAAACAGCCATAACGCTTTCTTAGTTCACCACAATTAAATACGCCCTGTAGAAGTTTAACGTATGTAGCCCCTCCCACTTGCAGTTGGCCAGTCATTACTTATATATCTATCGATCGCTCGACGTTGTGCACACGGTATATTATAGACTGCTTTCGTGAATTGTGATGCTATAAAATTCGCCAATAACGAAAGATGATTGCAATGTTAATATGTGCTGCTGTTTCGTATTTATCTATTTTTATTTTGGATTGAAAATAATGAAATTATTATTATTATCAGTATCATTAATTAAATGTTAGCTTTAGAATGGGGTATTTAAGAAAGTAAATATATCTATTAACAAATAGAAAACAAAAGTAATGGCATTGTAAGAAAGAAGGAGCACTTTGAGGACAAATTACTCGAATACATTGACAGTTAAATATCTGAAGTGAAAATAGATAGGCAGAGGAGATCAGAAAACTGGAATCGAAGCATCTGTAAAGTTGTATCGTACTATTATTAGGTCATCCTGATATCAGAAAGAGACTTAAAAATGGACAGGAATTATGATTTATAAAACAGTACGACTGCAAATATAGAGTAGAAGATCGACAAGCTGAGAAGAAGCGATAGTGATAGTTAGAGATAGAAAAGAGTGGGTAAAATTTTTATGTAAAAATTAATAATAGTGCATGTTCTAATGTAAACCCTTTTAGTACTATCAGATCTAATAAAATGTTCAATAGAATGGCAAAAGAAGTGAATTCATCCAGCCATATTACCTACTTCTTTAGAGCTGTCCTCGTAAATGAATATGCAGTTTCTGTTTCCACAGTCTCCTAGGGGGAGGAGTCCTAATGTTAACAAGATGTTAAACTATTTCTGTGAACTTTTGTGTCACAGATAATGATTATTGCTTCATTTGGCATTATTTTTCCACTATTAGTACTTTTGAATCAATATATAACATGTTACTGACATATCTAGAACTGGCATAAATACCATGTTTAATGGATCCAATCTTTAAATTAGGAACGCTGATATTAACATTAGATTTACAAGAACATCCTCATACCTTACTGGAATGGGTCAAAATGTCTTGTTTCTATATAAATTTCTAATCCAGATGGTTATTTAAATAATGAGCATGACTTGCTAATGGAATTGCTTTATTCGGGTAGACAGGCTGACATTCCGGTTGATTTAGTGCGAAGTTTTATTGAGTGCTTTTCACTTCGTTTATTTTTATTCGCCGCTTCTTTAGCTGGCTAAATACAAGATAGGAGTGAATTCGTAAATTATTGGAAGCTAACTGTGCTAGAGAAAATGACTGTATCTTCAGAAAATGAACCAGTATAAATATTTTATCTATGAAAGTAACAGAGACGCTTCAATTTCGAAAATTTCTCATAAATTGGTATAAAAGGTGTTAGAAAGATATATTAACACAAAAGAAGATTAGAAAAATTAAAAATTAAAGCGTAGACTCCGCAAAACAATCTCGGTTTTAACCAAAAATTGTTTTTTCACTAACCCAAATAGAAAATTCATTGCCATTAATATCTGTAAAATCAATTTGGCGTCGTCTCAATGCAGATGGTATACGTGAATATATTGTGGTAAGGAAACCATTTGAAACCAATTGAATGTCACAAATTTTATACACTGGTGTGCGAAAGTCAATGTGGCTATTCTTCAGAATGTGTCGTCTCACAGAATTTTACATTAGAAAAAAAAAACGTGTTATATAATTAATAAATGAGCAAAAACTGGGGAAGACCAATGTGTTAAACGGTAACAGATAAGTTATTTTGTGCGGTTTGTTGTTTAGAGTTTATGTTTATTGTTAGCAAGTAAGCCTAATTTGCACTTAGGTTGTTCGTATCAGATCTGAAATTCATCGAATTAGCGTTGTTATTGATCTCTACCATTTCCAAAAACTTTCTACACTTTATGTTGTTTACAGTCTGAAGGACTTTAACATTATTAAAATTAAGCGTGTGATCATTGTTAATCATATGTGAAGATAAGGCGCATCTGCTCTTACCAGTCCGAATGTCACTCTTGTGCGTGGCGAGTCTAGTTTTTAGCCAAGTGGAGGTATGACCTATGTTCACCTGACTGCATTCATTGCAAGGAATGCAATACACAACGTTGGATCGGAAGGGCAAAGGCGTCAAGTCTTTGGTTTTACTAAAAAAGTTTTGTACTGGGTTGTAATTGTAAAAACCTAATCTAAGAGCACACGAGAGAGCTGTTCTGATACACCAACAATGTAAGGAAGTCTGTAATATTTTAATGTTTTGGGTTGTTCAGCAATGGTATTGTTTGGAATTTGATTGTAGGAAGAGGGTGTGGTGAAAATTAGTTTGTTAATCAAACTGCGTGGATAACCGTTATTTGAGAAAATCCTACCCAATATGTTAAGATTTCGTTGTTTGAAGGAAGGGTGGCTCATCCTAGAAACCCTATGTTTCATGCCTAAGATGAGATTTATTTTCTGGCTATTCGAGTGATTAGAGTGGTAATTTAACATTCTATCTGAATTAATGGGTTTTATATACCAGTCAATCATTAACACATTGGTCCTCCCCAGTTTTTGCTCATTTATTAATCATATAACACGTTTTTTTTTTCCTTTTCTAATGTAAAATTCTGTGAGACGACACATTCTGAAGAATAGCCACATTGACTTTCGCACAACAGTTTATAAAATTTGTGACCTTGATTATGTATAGTAACTTTTTCAAATTCGACGTTACACACCTGCAATCCAAAAAAAAATTACCGGATCTTTTACGCTATCATCCTCTTACATTTTAAGTATTAACTGTGTGACAAGAACATGTGTGTGTACGATTATTTCTTTTGTTTGTCAATATTGCACATGTAGCTTTCTTTTAGAAGTGGTTGTCCTGTTTTTAAAATGTAATTTCGAAATAACTAAGTGTACGTCCGTTGACATTAGTTGTGTTACTTTAAAATATTACAAACATATGAGTAATTTCTCAAAAAAAAACTAGTTCAATTTGTAAGTATTAACGACTTTCTTTTGTTAATAAGTACTAAATTTATGTCCATCTACTCTTAAAGTGATCCCCTGAGGAAGCATACGAATTCGATGCGAAATATTGGGCTATAAAAAATAAAGAATTGACTTAATTAATAGAGTTTAATTTTGCTGGATTCCCCCCCAAAAAACGACTATACTTTCCATACATGTTCTAACGGCAAAGACTCCTGGTCTAATTATATATATATATATATATATATATATATATATATATATATATATATATATATATGTACAAGCGTATATACTCTTAAAGTGATCCCCTGAGGAAGCATACGAATTCGATGCGCAATATTGGGCTATAAAAAATAAAGAACTGACTTAATTAATAGAGTTTAATTTTGCTGGATTACCCCAAAAAAACGACTATCCTTTCCATACATGTTCTAACGGCATAGACTCCTGGTATAATTATATATATATATATATATATATAATAAAATGCTAGGAAATGTAATAGTCTTATGTGGATGAAACAATTTTGCACCTTCAGCACGCTGCTAGGGTTCAAGTATCACCAAAAGAAGTTGATATAACATGCGATAGTTAAATGCTTAAACTTATAGAAAGTTTACGAACAAGATGTGCGGCAGTATTAGCTGGTAACATTTTTATAGTTCGTTTCACTATTTATTCAATTGGAAGCGAATTTATGGAATAATGGTACTTAAATGTGACTAAATTTAAACACTTTTACTAAGATAAAAATTAAAGAGGTTACCGCAGTTACCGCATGGAGAATAGCATATTATTCGTGAAAGTATATCAAAGGACATATAAAATAGAAAATTTAAATTAGTTAATATTGTAACGGTGATGTAAATGAACATAAATTCAAGTACGCTCGTGTCTAGATTTATATAAAATGCATTACAACAGCTCGACTATTAAAGAGAATAATTCAATAAATTTCATTTAAATTAATTAAGCATAAATCTGACATTTCGCCGTTGTATGAATAAATAATTTCTTTACAGCGCCGCCGTCGTCCATATAATTTAAATAAAACCTGACGTCTACAAATTTCCAACGCTTAATGCGATTACGTATATTTTATTGAGCGTTAAAATTCAAATTCTCATACTCGGATCGAAGATGGGCGTTATATATGTTGTGATATATATGACCTTTGCTGTACGTTTTGCAAATCAAACAATATTTAAGTTTAAAATGTTAATATGATTTATGTTCTATACGCGTTTGCCTATTTATATTCATAAAAAGATCCTTGATTTTTAGAATAAAAATAAAATCAATAATTTTTCTGTAAAATAATAATACAACGCTAAAACTAAATTACAATGCTACGGAAAAACTGTTCTATAAGGGTTATCTTATAGCCACACAATTGTATACTAATTGATTAAAAATATCAAGAAAAAGGCAGATAATACATTCAAGCAGCTGTATTATAAAACTCATCTAATTTAATATTTCCTTATACAGGGTGATAAATAAATTGAACTTTATTTTTAAGTGAAAATAGTGCACACAAAATAATGGCAAATGAAAACAAAATTGTGATAAAAGTTGCGTTTAAGCGCGTAGAATAGATGTTTTGCCACATAGGTGTTATTAAGAACTTTAGAGTTTTTCAGAGTGAAATCAAAATTTAAGCAATTATCAAACTGTACGTCTAAGTCTCTAATATTGTGAGAATTATGTAGATTGTCCCCTTTCACATTATAATTGACAATGAAAGCACTATTACAACGAGAATAACGTACCGCTGATATCGAGGCTGGGTTTGCCTCTGAAACTACAGCCACAACAACAGATGACAAATTGTGTGCATCATTGACTGTATTAATGCGGGGATAGATCTTGAGATTATCGGCATCGGGTAGTCCACTGTAAGGATACCGAAAAGGCTGTTGATAAATAAAAACAAAAGTAAAACGGCCGAGTTGACCCCAGAGGCACGCCAGATGTCGCCACAAATTCGGTGAATTAATTAAAGATTTTGTGATCGATGTCGTTAAATGTTCGCTTGAAATCAGTGTAAATTACATCAGTTTGTCTGCTAAATTAGTAACTCTTAACTTTCCGGTAACAAAACCGTATTAAACTAAACTGATAACTACTGAGATGTCGGATTTTATATTAGTATAGACAAAATTACATAAAAATTTTCTCAAAGATTTTTGTAAATTGTGTCGCTGTGTGATTTACAATGTAGAATAATACAATACAAATATGAGAATTACTCAATAAAAACATGTTTAAAGGTTCCGAAGTAATTATAATTTAATAAATTTAACCCTTAACTGGTGAGCGTCATTTACCTTACGTTCGTGGTAACCCAGGGTCTGACAGACCCTTCACACAGGGATCTACATATATATGACTATTTATTTGAAAATTTTTGATAATATCGGTTTATCCCATATCATTCTCTGTATTTGTATTGAAATATGAACAATAAAAGATCGCTTGTATTAGAAAATATTTATTACAGAAATTCAACTAAATCGAAACCTTTTCGGAACAGAACAATTATCTGAAATGTTTTTAGCTTCCTAAAATGTACAAAAGTATGTTATATTTTGCACATAAACATTTCAAATCGAACACCATATACAAAAATAGCAAAATCAAAATGCTGAAAATTTTAACAACAAACTTTATCGAGAGTTTTTATAAACAATTATTACATATATTCTTACTGCACTGCAAACAAACTGGCTTCCTACACCGTACACAATGTGTTTTTGTCTTCCTATCCTTAGAATATGGACAAATGTAGCATCTTTTTCTTTTTGAGGTACCATTTTCAACTTGCAGATTCGGTATAGTATCAGTAATGCCCAGAATAGTTCCTATGACTGTTTTTAACCCTGTTTGTATAGATGGATTGTTATATCTCGTGTGTATAAAGGGTTTTACAAGAGCATCCGCTAAACGTTTTATAAACTCAAACCGCTGTAATTTTTCACAATCTCTGTAGGATTGATGAAGAATGAAAGCGTTGCACGAAGCAATATCCACAATTGTAAAAAAAAATGGCTATAGGCCATCGTCTAGTGCGGCGCGAGGATGAGTAAACGCTACACTTTTGATCCAGTGAATTGACACCTCCTTTGGTGCTATTATAAAAACTTATGATTTCTGGTTTTCCAGTGGATTCATCTAAACTAGCAGTGTGGTGCATACTAGAAATAACAGCAACTGCTTTATTCTTTTTTGGCACAAATGATACCAAAGACATACCTTTGGTGAAACCATACATTGTAGAAAAAACTGGTCGCTTCTTTGATGCTAAAAATTGTGGCGGTATTTCTTTTTTGTTTTTTCTTATCGTACCTACATAAGTTAGTTAACGATCGAGTAGCTCCTGGACTAATTGAACAGAAGTAAACCAGAAGTAACCAGAAGTAAACAGAAGTAAACCAGGTGATATTTCGATTCGTTTTTTCGATTGGTTTAGCAAGTCTAGTTACTGCTTGCGTAGGAATATTCAATTTTCGTTCATCTTCAGACAAAGTAGCTCCATCACTTGCCTTTCCACAGTAAAAATATGCGTTATAAAAATAATTATTTCGTGCATCAGTAAGACAAATAAGTTTCAACCCGTACTTATTCGGTTTATTAGGCATATACATTTTGAATCGACAACGCCCTCTGAAACCAATTAACATCTCATCTACAGTAACCGAATTACCCACTGTATAGACACTCTGACAGTTCTTGACGAATGTTGTAAAAATAAAAGATATCGCAGCACTAGGATCTTCAGGTAAACGTTCATGCCTGGTCCGGAAATTATCAAACCTAAGACAAGCTAATATAACAAAAAAAACGCTTACAAGACATAGCGCAACGAAATACATCCCTTCCTGTGCAATCTGCAGCAAACAAAGATTGAAGTCTCTCATGACCTGACTTGAAAATTTGAGTATATAAAAGTAATCCGAGAAATGCACAGAATTCCTCGCGAACAACATTTTTCAATTCAGGCCTATTAGGTTCTTTGAATTTGAGACGGTACTCGCCAAGCTTTTCATTTGTCCATGTGAGTATTTCATCGAGAATATCATTGGTGAACAGAAAGTTCCAGGCATCTAACGGGTCTGCCTTATTACCTAAATTTTCAACAGCACCTTTTAGCCCAGGCAAATGAGTAACAATGTTGTGTGCTCGCGTTCGTACGCGTGGGTTCGGTGGCTCCTTTGACCATTTGAACCTGTTCCTACCATAATATCCTTTGGTTGTAGATTCACATTGTTCCTGCACATGTAATTCCTCTTCTGAAGAAGCTTAGTCCTCTGATAATGCTGATTCCTCAGAGGCTGTTTCATGCTCACTTTCAATAACAAATTCATCATCTATATTACTATCTTCATCACTTTCTGAACCAATTTCGTCATACCACCGTAATACGGTCTCTTCAAAATTCAAATCAGTAGCACGAACACTTTTTTCTACGGACATTCTTAATTAAAATTACTTTCAGTTAGGGTGAACCAGGGTCACATAGACCCTTAAACTACAATATATAGATAACTGCACTCGTAACACGTATTCTTTCAACGGCGTATTGACGAAGACTAAATATTAGGAAGCTACTTATAAGGTTAGAAAGATTTGCGCATGTCCTTAAGAGTAATACTGGAACAACTAAACTCTAGGGTCTAATAGACCCTGGCTCACCAGTTAAGGGTTAAAAGAAATCTTCATTAATCGGTGCCGATAATACTGTGTTGAGCAAAGAAGGCCAAATTAGTAACCCTTGACTTTCCCCTTACAAAACCGTATTAAACTGATAACTGATGAGATGTCGGATCTTATATTAGCATAGACAAAATTACATAAAAATTTTCTCAAAGATTTTTGTAAATTGTGTCTGTGTGATTTACAATGTAGAATAATACAAATATGAGAATTACCCAGTAAAATCATGTTTAAAGGTTCCGAAGTAATTATAATTAAATAAATTTAAAAGAAATCTTCATTAACCAGTGCACTAAATTATAGATTTCCTATTATCAAAATTCCCTGCCAGCAAACATTACCTCAACATCTTAATAAACTGCTGCATTTTCAGTGATTGTTTAAGAATTCTTTAATAGATCAGACACATAGAAAACGCGCGTGGGCAAGCTAGAACTATTAGGTCGAAGACTTCCTAAACCATTAGAACAAGCAGATTTAGATGTGGCCTGAACTGCTCAAGTTAGGGCTATATCTAAATCTATGAGCAGTACACCTTGACAATAAAAAAATAAGGTCGCCATTACTATTCCTGCAAAATATGTCGTTGACGGAACATATATTTATTGGATTTTTTCCATGTCGAAATCTACTGCATCATGCAACCACCGTTAGGTAATTAAAACTCCCAGTTAATCAATTTTAACAAAGTTTATACATAATGTTTGTTTATTAAGAAATGATTATATTTTCAAACTGAAATAATAAAAAATAACAATCTTATTTAAGAATGAGTGGGTTCGCGGCGGTTTCTTATGCATCCGATAACTCTTCGAGGCATCCTTGAAATTAAATGATTTATGATATCCTGGGAATATTATCCCAGTTTTCTCGAAATTTTCTTGAAACCCAACCCAACCAAAGTTGGATTGGGTTTCCTGTTAGTACAAGATTCTTACGAGAAAATAATGCGACTGAATGTTTTTTCCGATTTTCGATTTTTCGAAAGTCAGTATTGATAGCCAATATAGCTTCCATTTTGGTATAAATTTCTCTTCACCTATAAAAAATATATATAAAACAGATATAATAGGTGTTTCAATAAGAGCGCAAGATTTGAATTGAGCGCCATGTTTGACAGTCATAATGTCACATGATTATGACGTGGCAGATCGAAAGTTGACAGATGGGAGTTAGTAAACATGGAGCATTACACGGTAGAACAACCGTCCTGATTGTCAAAAATTATTATGAAAATGGTGAAAGTTTAATTGCCACTATTCGTAAAGTGCGTCCAATGTTCGGTCGAAATAATGTGCCTAATTCATCTACGGTTAAACGAATAATCGAAAAATTCGAAAGTACCGGTTCGGTTAGTGATGTGAAACACACGATACGAGCTCGTAGAGGTCGTTCAGAACAAAACATCACGGCTGTTCGCGAGAGTGTGACAGAAAGGCCAGAGACCTCAATTCGCCATCGGGCACAAGAATTGGACATTTCAACAGGCACTCTTCAGCGAATTCTCACTAAAGATTTACAGCTGCATGCCTAGAAAGTCCAATTGACTCAACAACTTCTGCCAGTAGACCATGAACAGCGAAGAGAATTCACCAATTGGATCCTTGAAAAACCTGCTGATTTTGCAAACAAAATAATTTTCAGTGATGAGGCCTATTTTCACCTCGATGGCTTCCTTAATAGGCAAAACTGTCGCATAGCTTAGAAAATCCACGAATGATTCATCAGAAAGCAATGCATCCACAACTGGTCACTGTATGGTGTACATTATGGTCTGGAGGAATAATTGGACCGTTTTTCTTCGAAAACGAAGAAGGTAATGCAGTAACGGTGAATGGCGAACGTTATCGTGCTATGAAAACACAGTTTCTTGTGCCTCATTTGGAAGCTATTGATCTTGACGGCATGTGGTTTCAGCAGGACGGTGCCACATGTCATACCGCCCGTGAAACATTGACGATCTTGCACGAGTTTGCTCCTGGTCGTGTCATTTCCCAATTTGGTAACCAGAATTGGCCTCCACGCTCTTGCGATTTAACGCCTTTAGACTTCTGGCTGTGGGGTTATCTGAAGTCACAGGTTTATGCCAATAAGCCTGCAACCATCCAGTATTGAAAGCCGAAATTAGACGCTGTATCAATGAAATACCACCACATGTATTCAATAACGTTATTGAAAATTTCGTCAAAAGGGTACGCATATGCCAGCAAAGTCGTGGCGGCCATTTACAAGATATTTTGTTTCATACATAATTCCCAAATGTATATTTTCTAAATCAATAAATATTTCAATACTTTGCTACAGAAAACCATGTTTTATTGAACACTGAAATCTTGCGCTCTTATTGAAACACCCTTTAGTAAGTAAAAAAATTAACATTAACAGTTGAATTTATTTGTCAAGGCGATGAAGTTGCGGCAATATAAACTAAAAAAAAAATGTTCGGCAATCCTTTGCCTAAGATTTCCCTCACAAAGCACTAAAACCTAACATATATTTTGCATAACATTTAATTTAATTTTAAAACTATTGCTTCAGGAAAATTTAACTGCTTGGTAAGAATATGCTAAATAAGTAGATATTTTCTCAAAATAAAAATTTCTACTCAAATAATATGCTAAACTAGTTATAAGCAGAGAGCGAACTCGAGCGATTGATTATTCATAGCCCATAGGCGTCTGTGTGTGTATTCGCAATAGGTTTGTTTCTGTAAGCGATCCGTGAGTTTCAAACAATTTGATACGTGTGGCAAGGGGCATAAGTTGCACATACCTACATATGCAGTTAATATGTATCTGTCAATGCACAACAGAGCGAATGTAATAAACGGTTTGGTAACCGGCAGCAACTACTGCTGAAACAAAAGTAATGCTGACAAGCGAATTGCATATCGAATTTTGATTAAAAATAATTTACAAAGAACAAAACTCAAAACTATGTATTTTCTGTGAAACATTGAAAGTGTAAAACATTACTATGAACAACTAAAATTTACTAAAAACAAATTAGCATATCGATGCAAGAGCTCGCATCAAGCGTTGTTACAAATAATAAAAATCTGCATAAAACAAATCTGTATCTGTACACATGGACATACAGCAAACAGCTAGTAAATACGTGCTGTATGTTCATGTGTCCAAATACAGATTTGTTTTATGCAGATTTGTATTATTTGTATTATTTGTAACTAAAAAAGTTTGCCTGGGTTCTTTTAGATGTTACACAACTTTACAAATAGAAAATATCCGTTCCGCAACACAACTGGTGATGGGTGCGTGACTAAAATGTTGCAAAAGTGCACCATACTTCGAATGTATAGATTTTTCAATCGGTTCTGTACAGAATTGATATAATATATTCAAATCTGGATTTCTGCTAAATATAGCATCAACTTTTTATCTCAGCTTGTTTCCTAATTCAGAAGGCATCCTTTCATTCGATCGATAACGGTTTTTAAGTTAATTAAGTTAACCTAAAAGAGACGATCTTTTAGGTTAATATCTTGATTTTGCATGTAAGTAATCGTATCTGTAAGATACTGGAAATTGGTATTAATAAAGCTTAGCTGGTTTTGTAAATTTTCAATTTGTATCAGGTGTTTACAATTAGAAATGCTATGCATATCACCATCTAGAAGATACTTAATACAGGAACTGGGGATAAAGGAAAATTTGGAAGTATTTCTCTATATAATGCCACTCGTGAAGGTGCTTTGAGAAATATCTTTTTAAATAACGAAACTAACTTATCAACATTTTGAAATTGACGCCTGATGTATTCACATACTCTGTGTAGTGCATGTGCTGCACAGGTAACGTGTAGCATATTGGGATAAGATTGCTTTAATAACTTCCCTGTTTTTAACATATAAGCTGGCGCATCAGTCAAAAATAATAGCATCTTGTCTTTATAGTTGTTATCCAATGGCAGAATATTATGAATACATTGATCAATTACTTCTGCAACTGTTTCACCATTTATAGTAATATTTTAGTTGCAATTAAGTATGGTTGGTATGAAGCTGTTGGATGAAGAATACCAACAACTACATTGAACACATCACCCCATTACATTCGTTGTTTCGTCTGCACTTACCCAAAGATAATGACCAGATAGGTTGGTTCCTATTTTTTCAATGGTGCTTAAAAACATTTTGGTAAGTGGTATTTACGTAAAGTAGATTCATCCGGTATATCACGAACACTATCTTTTGTAAGAGTCAAGAGGTTTCTTTCAGGACTGGATTGTTAAGCTTTTTGAATGGTATATTGGTGGCCATGAAAGCTTCACATAGTTCTTCGTTAAAAGTGTCAGGTGTGTTATCTTCATGAGTTTTCGAAGTAACATGTCTCTGCAAATTACACTTTTGTGGACGCCTTAAACTTAATGAAGATTACAAATATGCAACCAATCTGTAATCCATCCCACCATGGCTGCCTTACGAGAATTCTCCGTAGTTAATGAAAATAAAGAGAAATACTAAGAACAGAACGAAATTAATTAAAAAGAAGAAACGAAATCTACTCCAAAAATAAGGTAGTAAATTAAACTTAATATTTATAAAAAATTATAGAATAAATATACAATATAACAATATAAAATGGATTTTTTAAAATTCTAAACGTTGTAACCAAATAACACTGAAAGAAACGAAACCAAAAACAATCGCTTGTAAAATAGAATAGAAATATACTATCTCAAGAACAATAAATACATATATATATATATATATATATATATATATATATATATATATATATATCTATCATATATGTATAACAGTATGTAAACACGAGAATCCATTTTGGAAATTAGCGGATATAATTTTTTAAGCTATTATTTCAAGAAGTCTAACGAAATAATATATATGAATATGTATACTCCATCTTACACGCCACTGTTGAATTTAATTTATGAAGAAATACACACAATGTATGATTCGAACGACGGAATGATGAACGACGGAAAGAAAGACACCTGCTCGGGGAATGCAATCGAGCAAGCAAATAGTGGAGCTGTTATAACATGCATACTATACCTGAGACCGTCACAACGTTTCATCGGGGCAATTGGTTATTCAATCGCTTCAGTGCGCTCTCTGGTTATAAGTAGAGATGGGGATGTTTGCGGTGTGCCAGGATAGTATTCAGTTAAACGCACGAATATAATGACCTTGTTTCGATCGGTGATGCATGCGCGATTTTATTGCTTTACATGCATTCGCTATTTATATCACTTAGGTATGTCAGTTATGTGTAGTGTATATAAATAACACACTTACCTTATTTACGATTATTATAGCATAGCGCCAAGTGGATAAGACTTGCAGTAAGTTTGTAGCATTAAATACGTTTCCATATTTGTAGCGGTGAGCGATGTACGCCGTGATGAATAAATTTTTTTATATTTTGAGAAAGACCGCTCGACATCTACGGATGTAACACACGCACAATTAAAATAATCTTTATAGATAGAAACCGAATCTACACTTGCACCATTACTAATTTGTTTTAATCTGGTAAAATCAAAATCATTGTTTATCACACTCTCGAACTTTTCTATTACATTAACATTTTTGTTGTCATTTACTGCGCATAGCTGGGCGTGTACATCGTCCAGTATTTGCAGTGACTCCGCTAACGATAATGCAGTATTTTGAAATTTCTCGATTGCGTTAAACAATCCTATATGATTGTTATAAATAGTTTGTAAATCTGCATCAAGGGAAGGGTTTTGATAGAGTCTCTGGCTTTCCTTAATAGCTACAGCTTCGGCAGGATTGAATTGTAGAACCACAGATTTTATTTGTTGGAAATACTTGGCATAATAAAATGCCGCCTTTAACCAACTTCCCGAACGTGTAAGGATTGGCTCTGGTGGTTCGGGAATACCAGGGCACCGACTGTGAAACTCTCGAATTTGTTTGGGAGATTTTAGAAACACTTTTTTTGTGGTTGCTATTAATGCATCCACCTCTGGATAACATTGCCGAATAGTTTGTGCCACAAGGTGTAAAGCATGAACTTTACATGTCACATGCAAAAGTCTCTCACAATCTGCTTTAAGAGAACGGCCTACAGAACGCATTGTCGCAGCACCATCGCTCATAAACATCAGGAGTTGATTGAAATTTGAAATTTTTGTAGCGTATCGAGCACTACCTTCGTAATTACTTCGCTTGTGCACTTTTCCAATCTTTTGCTGGCTAATAAAATGGGAAATGTTGATTTGACAGGATCTAGTACACGCACTATAATATTCACAATAGAATGTTTTTTTCGATCTGTCGTTTCGTCGACACATACCTATAACTGTTTATCATTTACTACTGCTTTCATTCTGTTTTCAATGTCCTCACGCACAATTGGTAAATAGGTGAGTAACGTTCTCCGTGACGGTAGCTTTATGTTGGAATTGTATTTATTCCAAAAGTCGTGAAAGGCTTTTTTATCTAGCAGGTGAACTGGCACATCGCAGACGAGTAGCATTGTCAATAAATCGAAAATGAATTGCGTTTTAGACAGCACATTATTTTTTTTGTCTTTGTGGTGTACACTTTCAACATGTCTTTTACAGTCTATTTGTCCCAGCAAAGTAACTGTTTATCGCATAATTTACAAACCACTTTTGCTCCATTATAATACAAATCGGGAAAGTCTCGGATAAATTTCTTCACGTCGTTATACAATGGGCGCTTTCTTGGCTTGGGCACGTCCGTCATACTTATTAAATAGAGCTCAAGACAACACACGATCACGTTGCCAGTTCACGACTAACTAAAGTGTTTCGCTGCATCGTGTTTATACGCTGGTGTAGATGCACTACATACGGTCCTGCCGTACCGCAAACATCCTCAGCTCTAGTTATAAGTTAGGAAAAGGTATCATAAACACAATGGAAAACCTAGAACGTCTTTTATTGCATAGCAACTGTATAAATTGTAAATTGTATATAAATTGTGGAATCTTAATGATCTTTTAAATGTTGATTATTATAATAAAATAATTTGTGCCTTGCATGTATTTTTTGCTGACGAGATATAAAGAAAATTACACCAGCAAAAAGATTTTCATAAAAAGCTTTCTTTCAACTAACATTAATGCACGTTCAGAAATTAATTACTTTGAAAAATATTACGATTAACCAATTGTTGCAGAGATAAAGTAAATAAAGCGAATACATAAATAAATTAAAACACCTTTACGTGATAATGTAAAGTATAATAACGAAATAGAAGGCTATTAAACAAACTACTTAGCTAATTCCAGCCATTTGCAAGGCATAAAATTTGTATAAATATTAAACGAAAGGATTGCTCCCAAGTAACTTCGCCTTTATTTGTAGTTTATGTAAATGAGGTCTTAATTTCTCTTTTATTTACAAAATGATCTTGTACTCACGGAATATTTCGTGACAGAGAACTATAAAGTTACGTTTAATTAATAGTATTAAGAAGTTATGTTGTTTTGTTTTTTTGTTGCAGATTCAAATGGCGAGGGGCCGAAATTGAAATGTAACTTGAGGAAACATAAACCCAATAGAAAACCTAGAACGCCCTTTACGACGCAGCAGCTGCTCGCTCTAGAGAAAAAATTTAGAGATAAACAGTATTTGAGTATAGCGGAAAGGGCGGAGTTTTCCAGTTCTCTGAGGCTTACGGAAACACAGGTAAATTCTGAGTTATAAGCTCATGGACTCCTTTAATAAAGTAATTGGTATTCTACTACCGTAATTTATAATATTTTGAAATTTTTACATATATAGGTGTCCTTGAAATAAAGAGACAACATATGGTAAATGGAAAATGTAATTATATAGAATATATATCTAAAATATTGTGAGTCAATTACAACGTGAACCTCGGAATTAAAAACATCCTGAAAATTGTATTACTTGACGCCTATTAATTCAAAATATTCAAAATGTGTAGAAATAATAAATACCTCACACACACACATACGCTATAGCGTATGTAGGTACGTAACAGCTGGATGAGATAGATAATAACAAAACTATTCTTTTTGTTATTGTCAGTCAACTTTAAGATATCGTCTTTTATAATATAGTAGATCGCACAGTGGCGTGACAGTTTTTTATAAATATCTTTGTAATTTTTTTCTCGCTTATGAGTGGGAATTTGGGAAAATATTTTAGATTTATATTCTATATAATTATATCTTTCCAGTTTTCATACGTTGTCTTTTTGTTTCAAGGACAACCGATATATACATAGTCCATTGATCGATTGCATAGGTACTTATTCTTTTTTACTTTTTTCACTGACCTACATATTATTTATTAAAACTTGCTTAAATGATTTATGTTTGTATCAGATACAGTCTGTTTGAAATAAATCTATTAATTTTTAAGAACTTTTATATTTACAATTTACAATCTGTTCGGGAATGAGAACGATAAAGTAATTTATATGCAAAATTAAGAAAACAGACGTAAAGACATTCTTATATGTTTGTTTCCATAACCTCTAATTTATTTAATAGTTATGATTAGGGTTCGGCAGTCAGAGGTATATTCCAGGAGGGGACTTAAATAAATTTGTAGAGAGTCGATCTGTATAGTTTTATTAGGTACTTGAGTTCTATTGCATAAATATGTGATGGACAGCGACACGGAAATGTCTACACATCTATTTGCATTTAAGAGAATCGAAACAACTAATGCCGAATGAAATCTCTATGAAGTGAAAAGCACGATATAAATAAAGAAAACGTGTTATTATTTGTAACAGATGGATATATGAGGACAGCTGGTCGGTTCTTACAACAAACGTACAGTAATATGAAGCATATCACATGTTTCGCACATGCTCTTCATCGAGTATCAAAGGAAGTCAAAAAGTGCTACCCGAATGCAGATAAATTGATATCTTCTGTCAAAAAAGTTTTTGTGAAGGCACCTGCACGCAAGAATTTATTTCGTGAAAAACTACCACATGTACCACTACCACCAGAGCCTGGTATAATGAGCTGGGGCACATGGATAGAAGCAACATCCTATTATACATGCATTTTGACGACGTTAGAAGCATAATACAGGTACTGGAACCGAATGATGTTGTTTCTTTTGTTACAGGCTCAACAGTTATTTATGGACCCAACTATTCGGGTAGATTTAGCCAATATTCATGGACATTATTCCAGAATATCTGTAACCTTGCGCCATCTAGTGGTTACTCCGATCAACCCATAATATTCTATAACTAACGCCATTAATTTTGTATATGATCTTCGTCAATTCCTTTCCCAATTACCTGGAGCTGCTGCTGGTAATATAAAAAGAAACTTTGAAGCAGTTCTAAATAACAATCCAGGGTTTCATACAATATGACGAATTATTGGCTTGTTTGAGGGCAAGAAAGTAGATTTTTCTGAACTGGGGATAAATGCGCTGTCACTAAAGAATTTTATGTACTTTAAATATGAGTCTATTTCATCAGTAGATGTTGAACTGTCGTTTTCAATGTATAAATGGATTTGAGGTGTCAGATAATTATTAACATATTCCATATTATCATATGGAACAATTATTGGTGATTTACTATCATTTGAACCCTGTATAAACGGTGAACGGTCAAGTGTGATATGTTTTATAAATCCAGCAATATTCATTCTGGAGAGAATGTATTAACTCTTACTTGGTAGGTACTTGTTTCGCTATATGTATTTTGATTCGCCTGTGAAAAATCTTACATCGGGATTTATGATGTCCTAACTCCGTCCCTGGCACTGACGTCGTGTATCCCGGAATGTCGATCCCTGGTTATGATATGAGCAGGTAATTAAAAACCCCAGCAACTTAGTCATAACTAATGACTAATTAGATTTGTTAGTATGAATCGCTTTAGGCGACGCGTTTATTACTAATGTCGGAAGATCGCGAACTAACCTATTAGTATGTTCACTATTGCCATAACTAGTATTTCTTGTTTTACAAAATACATTTGAAGGTCTCTCTCTCTCTTTATGATGGAGTTAGGAACGTATCGTGGAGGATTTGATATAGAACTCTGAGTATTTTGTTTTAAAATCGTTACAGTGTTTCAATATTTGAGTTAGAGGCTGCCTCTCAGATTTGTACTCCGTAGGTTATATGGGTTTAATTATGGTCTTGAACATTAGTAACTTATTGCTGAGATTCACTTGTGATTTTTTACCGATAAGCTCATGATTTATCTTAATTTAAGTTCTAGTTGTTTACGCTTCATATATGTTTTGTCCACCTTAGTTGCCGATTTAAATATAATCAGAGATACTTAACAGCATTATGTTGTATTGTATCTTTGTAATTTATCACGATGGATGGGCATACTTCTTTTCGTGTTGCGAATGTTATGTGTATAGATTTTGTGTCGTTAATTTTTATTTTCCATTTCTTTAATTAACTTAAATCCAAAGTTAATTAACTTTGGATTTTATTGTGACCTTATAAATTGCGTGAAGCTATAATCGGCTTTGTTACCCCTAGACGACACGTTTACATATTCAGCTACTGTCGTTACTATTGTTGTAAGCCTGATATATTTATTAAATATAACTCCAGTATTTCCAGCATAAATACATGTGCATGCATTTTGAAGTTTAACATAAAAAAATATGTTACCTTGGTATGGACTAAACAAATCCTGAAATTGGCGTGGTAAGGTTTTCTTAAGTTTGTAAAGTCCAGAGCGCTATGCCTAATCAAAAGCCTATCCTATATCCAAGAAGACTGTCGATCAATATCGTTTGTCCTCAAAGCTTTACTAATTTAATTGTCAACTCAACTGTGCTACGCTTTTCACGAAACCTGAATTCATAATTTGGTATGATTTTTTTAATTTTCTGGTACAGGTTGTAGTCGTTTTAGTAATAATTTTTCTAGGAAGTCCAAGATGATATGTAGAAGGAGACCTATAGGTCTGTATGACTTGAGTTCTTCCAGTTTCTTAGCTTGTTTCAATATCATAATTGTTTGAGCGATCGTTAGTTGCTTAGGAAGATAATTTAAAGATTGGTAATATGGCTATCATACCTTTTCTTGTAAGTTTTTGCAATATTTTATTAGTTATAAGGTCAAAACCGGGAGCTTTGTTATGATTAATATCATTAATTATATTATTTACTTCAGAGTAGGTGAACTTTTGTATAGAACCATTTTTTTAAGTAGATTTTCAATTTATCTTTCATTGTCAGGCCTTAACTCAATTTTTTGAGGTTGGATAACTTGCGATAAATGATTTGTAAATATTTGAGTTCATTTGTCTGCCCATCTTCTATCACTGGAACCTATAGGTGGTACTGCAAGTGTGGTCTTGCAATGTTTTTGGTTACATACGGTAAAGAGCAATCCCATCAATTTAATTTCAGTTAAAAATTTGCAAGATGAGTTCATTATAATTTAAATTACAATGCAATTCCATTAATATAATGTCCAGTAACCAGCGTTATTTCATTGGTATTTAGATTGCATTCTTTTCTCTAAACTCAGATTCTACACTCGGGGTAAAGTTTTCCATAAAGATTTTGTTACATGTAGGCTCACATATTGTCGATAGGATTAGCGCTGGAAGATGGAGACGGCTAGTCCTAGACATTAACATCATTTTCACTATTCCATAGCATGCAAAGACGACTTGTGCGTCTAGGATCAGTGTCGTCTGTCCTCTTGTAAAACCAAATTTCCTTTCCTTGATCTAAACTACTTCTCGACAGATGGAATAAAACATTTTCAATATATTTTTCAGTAAAGAAATTTGAGTACAATTGTGGCATTAAAAAACGCATACAGCTACATTTCGCGATATTTTATTAATGTAAATCAGTCTATGTCAGTTTTGACTTTTTTAAAACGTCAAACGAAAATTTATATAAATTACCATAATTAATATTTCTAATAAAAGTATATAGCTTACATAATTTAAAAAGTCATTATTTGGGTTTTTTGGACAACACTTAATTGCGGCATGTCAATATGACTTTTATATCATTTATATAAATTGAAATGTAAAATACGGTTGGCTTTTCAAAAAAAAAAAAAAATTACACAGAAAAATTTGAAGGGTATGCGTTTTTTAATGTTGCAATTGTACATCAATACGTTAAGCATGTATTACGCAGAAATAGACATGTATCTGTATCTGTACACATGGGCATACACCTCGTATTTTCCAACGTTTACTTCAGCCAAAGGCACGTGTTTCTGTCTCAATAGACTTCGCTAGTTTGGCTACTGAAGTAAAGTTTGATGGAACGTCTCATAGGTCTAACAAATTTTGTCCTATCCGGTGGCATCTGATGCCACCTCGTAATGTGTGCTTAACATATTGATGTACTCAAATTTCTTTGGTATTTTGGCTACCATCTACAATCGTGTTAATGGACTTACACCTATATACATATTTTTTCCCTTCTGTACCGGCATAGCTGGAAGAGAAAGAATCGCTATTTTCGGCATAGTCTCTTTTGTCCGTCAGATGTCACTTAATTATCTGGAGCCATTTGATAGGGCAAAATTTGCTATACCTATAAGTCGTTCTATCAAACTTTATTTCACTAGCCAAACTGAGGAAGTCTATTGTATGACAGAAACACTTGTCTTTCGCGGACGTAAATGTTGGAAAATACAAGGTGTGTACAGATGTGTACAGATACAGATGTGTATTGCATATCTGTTTCATCTGTAATATTTTTCTGTATTAAGATTTTCTATAAAAGTACATAAACAATCAAAATCTTTTTCGAGGAGTAATCCCAAACATGAATCTTTAACAGGTACTTAAGCGTTCTCTGCACTTGAAAGTATGTCTTTTCTTATTTTCCCATAAACGAAAAGATTTCACACAGATTTTACGTACCAAAGTAGTTCAGGGCTTGTTATTTCTCTCTAATGAAAACCCAAAATAGTCCACGTACGCTTGTTTTACGAACTTCGATACATTCAAACGGAATTCTTTAAATATGTAATCCCTTGGAATGTAACAAAAGCAATTTGGCCCTTCTTTACGAAGACATTACAACAAAAATATAAAAACTAGTTAGTTACAAACGCTATTAATAACAGTACTCGGCTAGTTAATAAATTTTACGTGGGTATCTATATGTCAACAACTCAAGCTGCTAGAAAATATCTGAAGGTAGATTCAGATTCACTAACGTGACATTAGCAAACAATACTTGTAAAATATCAAGCAACAAAAAAAGTTTTGTTGTGGGGTATAATGTAGCACATCAATTAGGTAATCATATAGTTACGAGTATGTCCCGTACATCTAGAATACACAAAGAGTTAAAAATATATATATTAATTCCCCTCGTTAATGATTTACTGATAATTTTAAACTATGTAAAGGGATGAAATATGTGTTCAATCTCTGCATACACAACACGTACCGCAAAGATTAAAAATTACTTAAGAATACAATGAACTATGTATTTAGCAACATCCTAATGATACAATATATAATAATTTCAAATATTATAGTAAGTTTATTATGTTTAAATAAGATGTAATTGTATATTTTAAGCTATCAAAATTAAGACACATCTCTAAAAAGCTTTTATAATTTTATGTATTACTTTTATTACGGATTTATTTGAAAGCTTATCATAAGATTAATAAACAGTCCTAATAAAATCACTTGATTTATGCTTACGCAAGTATCTTCCATTTCAGGTGAAGATTTGGTTTCAAAATCGAAGAGCGAAAGCCAAACGATTACAGGAAGCTGAACTGGAGAAGCTAAAGATGGCGTCATTGACACGGCATCCCCACTCTCTCTATCCCCATCCGGCCTTACAGGGATACTTTCCACCAGGAGCGCATCCCCTAGCATCGTTATTAGGGGCGCGACCCCCCATGGCTCCCCTAGGACTCATTCCGCAACCCCCGCCGCACTTGGCTTCGCCGCAAGGTAGCAATATAAGATCGCCCAGTCCACACATGTCCTAAAGAGCGACGCGTGCGCCATATCACGACCTTCTCGTCAACCACTTTCCCCTTGTTCGGTTTCCTTTTTTCTCCCCTTTTTTAACACTGAACTCCGTCAATCCAATATAAAAAAAAAACGTTGTCGATTCATCGTACTCGATTTTGTTCTAATTTAAGTATTACAAACGATGTATACGGTTTTAATATTGTTGAATATGATGAAATATTTGCAATTTAATACAATGTGATTTGAATTATTATGTAGGTATGTGGCGATTGTGCAATCTAAAAGTAAATTACAGTCGAATTTATCAAGAAATTAGACATTAATTACTAGTTGCTTGTTTTCTTAATTTAAACTAATATTTCTAACAAATAGGAATATGTTTTTCTTTAAAAGATTGTTTATTACGGAAGTATTAAGTTCTACATTATTATTCATGTCATGAGTATTGACAGAAAAAAGTCTGATCTGTCTATATGAGTTTATGTTCGCCGAAAATTCTATGAAAATAGACATAACAAATCTACATTAACGTAATGAATAAGCGTCTCATGTTTTGTATAAATGAGCATTTTTGCAAATCCTTCTAAACATCAAATTATATAATTCACTTAGCAATAAAAAACATACGACAAATTAAAAATTAATTTAATTTACTAATACTAAATTTTCAAATGTATTTAGAAAATGTTGTTTTTCTTACCTGTTTATTGTTATTACCCAAATTCGTTTATAACTAGAATTTAATCTCTTGCAAAATGTAAATATTAATTTATTAATTCGCAAGATATTCAACGTATAAATAAACAATTTTTGTAAACAATATCGTTATAGAAATAATCTACTTCATATTTACTATGGTATATTACAAAAAGAGAGAGGCAAAATTCTGAACAGACCCCCAGCCCTAATTACAATCTATACATCAATTTTACGCGGTAAATTTATATTTGAAAATCTGTTTGAAATATGAAATCTGTAGCAAATTAAATTATAAATGGATTGTTCAGAGATAAATCCACAGTTATGTCAGCAGAATGGTAAATGTGGTAATTACAGCACACGAAAATAAGTAAATATGTCTAAAAAACACATGCTATTTCATTTATTTGTTGAAAAGAATGTCAAATAGTACATGTCTTTACTGATAAACATTGTATGTAATACATAATATGCAATATAGTAGAAAATAGTTTGAATTCTACAACTGTAACAATGTAAGGCAATTAATTCCAATTAAAACAGATTAACAAGTTAATAAAAAAAATATCTTATTTCATAAACTATTTGAAGATTGCTAAATTCAGTCTGATGTTGGTGAAGGAATGGAATCATCACTATCACTGTAGTCTCCAAGAGAAATTATGAATGGTTCTATAACTTCAGCGATAATTCCATCAATATCTTTCATCCGACCTTCTTCTTTAATAACATGATTTATGCATTTTTGCCAAGTTGTTGCAGTTACATTACTGATAGCATTATGTAAAAGTTGCTTAACTTAATTTAATTTAGAAGTTCTATTTTTTGCAGCTATCTCATTTTTATTTGTGCCCACACAAGTTCAATCGGAATCAGCTCGCAGTGGTATGAAGGTAAACGAAAAACAATCTTGTTTTTTGGACTTCGCAATTTAATCGATTACATATGAATTGTATTTACTTTTGACCATATTTACTAAGTTCAATAATTGTGCTCTAACTATATCCTCCTAATACTCTATTACTCTCTCCCCTTATTTCGTAACCAATTGTGTATGTCTGCTGTTCTCCGCAATGTTGTTGGTTTTATCTAAATAGAAAATTGGTCTATTCTGGGATCTGTATAATGAAATATATTTCAGATACTGTCGACTCTATTTTACGATATCGTCCCTCTGAATAAGCACACTGTTTCTGCCACATTTAAAGTATCTAACATATGATCGAAAAGTCTTTTGATCGCGACAGCCATGAAGTGTAAAAACCATCTATGGACTTATTTACTTCTGTACTTCCTTTCTTTGAAGTGCACATAAGACACAAATAAAATAGATTTTAGGTTATGGTAATTAGTTGCATTTTATGTATATTTTATAACAGCTGAGTTGAAAGTTATGAAGTAAATGTCAGTATATGTCATATATATCTCGTAAATTTCAGGACAATAGCGATTTAAAGACTTTTTGTTCATACGTTATAATATTTAGAATACTTATATTTAGATATATAAATACACCTACTATAAATATTCTCACTTAAAATTTAGTTGCTTTATTAAGTTGTACAATGTTGAGCGACTTATATTTGTCAGTTCGTTACTATTATTTATTTGAGCTTGCACTTTATCTAACGTGGGCAGTTCATTTTGTCGAAACATGTCGTGAACAATTTGACGAACAGTAGTTTTGACAGCCTCATCAAAAGATTCCAGTATAGAATGTCTACCAGTTATCCTTTTTTGGCTCTGAAGTTTTTCCTATTTGCTTATATTCGTTGATAACTCGATATAGTTTCGATCTTGAAATTCCTACAATCATATCTTGTAGGATGGAGATATGTTATATATGTTGCACTCTATAAAGTTACCTAGTATTTGACAAATCTGCTTAATCATGTCACCTTTTTTCATGTCGGGTGTATCCGTCATAAGTTGTTTATAAGCATTTGTTGCTGTTTGCTTTCCAGCACTACTCAAATGGCCTGCTTTGTCTCGTTTCCTTGGAGGAGAACACACATCTGAGCATTTAGCAGCAATGGTGCTAGGTTCTGGATCCATATCTGAAATTAACAACTCCAAATTACAATTTTACTAGAACTGAAATTATTTTATTACATATTACTTACATAATCTATTAATCTTCAAATCGAAGCTATAAAAAGAACTAATCTACACCGCAAAATAGTTAAAGTAATATAATAATGATAATAATTTAATAATATGATAACAAAACTCTAGAAACGCAAACGTGATATAAAGATGTCAAAATATTTGACAATTGATGGCAAAAAGAGAATGTTCTAAGGTCTTATTTAGCCTTGCTCTAGACCAGTAACAAACAACTGTTACTTGGGTCTGTTCCGAATTTTGTCTTTCTCTTTTTTGAATATACCATAACTATAACGTGCCTTCAAAAGCTTTCCTCATTAGAAACAGCCATGCTTCTTCTTCATCATCTTCTTCTTCTGTTTTGGGTTGGACGCCAGAACGTCCAGGCACTTGAGCACACTGCTCTTTATGTTATCCCCAATAGATCTATCAGTTCCACTCTGTTAGTCTTGTGTCCTCGATAAAAGCCACTATCCTCCTCAGGGGTAGTTTGAGTACACTCGACGGATGCAACAGATCTCTCCCGAAATATTTCTGTCTAAGTTCCTTCAGTTCCTCAGACGTGCATATTACATGACAGCTAGTTTCCTCATGTTTTTCACATCTCTTACACCAGGGCTCGCTAACCAAGCCCATGCTGTACAGATGCTTCCCTAAAGGACAATGTCCGGTTATTAACCCGGTAATTATTTTAATTTCTTCTTTGTTACTACGAATTAGCTTGGCTGAAACTTTCCGTCCAGCTCTCTTAGTAGTGTTTTGGTATGGAGTTGACCTTCCGTTAACCTCCATTTTTATGCTCTTTTTCTAACCATAATCAGATCTCCCTTTTAGCGGAATCCCTAGCGATTCCACATACAGGTTCTGGTCCTATGAAGTTCCTATAAGACAGCCATGCTTTTTTTAATGGTTGGTGATAGTGCACGTATTCTATCACAAACGTATAATTTTGATGGTTTGGTTATGTCCTGTAATGTGTAATGTGTTTAATAATTAGTAATTTAGTTTTATGTATGACAACTGTCGTAATTTGAAGTTTTCTAAAGCGTCGCATATGCACCAATCTTTGATTACTTAAAAAACAGCCTACTATAATGAGGAAAGTTCTTGAAGGCAGTTACTGACTTCATTGATGCGTTTTTATGTATGTTCTATATAAATAAAAATTTCAAATTATTAAGTATCTAGATATCTTATTCTTACATTTATATAAAATAAATGACATATAATTAAAGAGCCGAAATCGAGTCGCATACCAGAGGCATATGCTTGATAGTAGGTACATAAAATATAATGAATAGTAAGCACTAATTTATGCGTGACGAAACACTTATCGTTTTAAGGACCGTTCGTGGAGTCTCAAAGTGGATGAGATCTGTTGAACATTTGAAACATAAGATATGTTTCCGCAGTTGTGTCAACACGCCGAGTGTGCCGTGGGGGGAAAATGTATTAATATACAGAAAAAGACAGTTCTACATCTACTGATGTAATACTTACATAATTGAAATAATCCTTGACGCTAATTAACTGATGTATGGATATACCTTCATAAATTTGTCTTAATGTGGTAAAATCCGAATCTTTGTATAAACCCCTCCCGAACTTTGTCATAACACGATTATTTCTTCCATCACTTCAGCATACACCAATCCGTGAACATCGTCCACTCCTTATAATGGCACCATTGACGACACCTAAGGATTTCGTAATTTATCTAAAATATTTACTACTCTTAAGTAATTGTTCTGAATAGTTTTCTAAATCTCCAAAGACTATCTTGAAATTTTGTTTGACCTTTCTTGATAGCTTCAGTTTCTTTCGGGTCGAATTTTAAAACCAAGTTTCTTATACCTTCAAAATATTTATGACAGTAAAAGGCTGCCTGTAATCATATTCGTGAACGTGTAAGTATCGTCTGTTATAGTTCAAGGATATACAGTCTGTGAAATTCTTGAGTACGTTTGGAGACATGTGAAACACTGTCTTTGTCTTGCAATTAACTCTTGTACCTCTACATATCACCTACGAATAATTTCTGTCACAAGATGTAACGCATGGATTTTACATCTAACATATAAGGAATTATCAGCCTTCTTTAAGATACTAGCCTACAGAACGCATACTCGTGGCGCTATTGATCATAAACATCAAGCTGAAAGTTCAAATTTTTGGTAGTGCTAACACCACCTTTAATATTACTTCGGCAGCACATTTCTCTGGTCTTTTACTAGCTAGTAAGATTGAAGATCGTTGTTGATGTGTCATCATTTTCCGTACCATAACATCAACATATTCTTTTTTGCAATATGTTGCTTCGCCCGCACATAACCGCAGCTTTTTATTTTTAAAATCTGATTGATTTCTATTTTCAGTGCGTTCACGTGCAAATGGTACAAAATTTTGTAACGATTTCCGAATAATGTACAGTTTGTGTATTTATACTAGAATGAGACAAATGATTCTTTGGTTAATAAAGTAAACGGTACATTACACAAAATAAGTGTTACACTTAAATCGAATAGACATTGCTCATTATATCGTACGCCAGATTTTTTTATAATTTTGTGTCGCCTACAGTCACTTTTCGTGTAGCACATTAGAGCACAATAGGTATCGCAAACTGAACATTTGATTTTCGCGCCATCGCAAATTAAATCTAGTGTGCCTCAAAACCTTCTTCACTAGAGACGGCCATGCGTATTGATAATGGTAGGTGACGTTGCATGGAATCTGTCACAAACATATAATTTTGAATGAGCATGACCGTCTCTAATGAGAAAAAATTTTGAAGGCATGCTATATCATTACCTAGTCGATTAGGTGACATCATTGCGTAATGTCATGGTGCCAATACTAAACTGTCTCGTGGTGCCATCTACATTTAGATAATAGTACTGCTACTGTTGAAATTACGTTATTAGGCCCCTAACATTCTTTATTCTGGCGAGGTGGAGGATTTCAATAGCTTTAAACCTTACCCAGACAACGTCGATCATTTTGCAAGAAACCGCGCGTAAATCGGTCTAGTAGTTTTTCAGTTTATAGCGCGACACACATGTGAATATTGTGTTTTCTATATACCGCCTGATTCTGAGCAAACGCAACGGCCTGAATGTACGAATATTTCTCCCGCTCCGAATAAAAATCCCCTGAACGCGTAAAGCCAATCACAAAACAGTCTGTTGCTAAACCCCCTCCTCGCGCCAACTTAAATGGCGCTTGCTATATGTATGACATCGATTTTAAGCCAATCACAAAACAGTCTGATGCTAAACACCCTCCTCGCGCCAACTTAATTGGCGCATGCTATATGTATGACATCGATGTTGTACAGCATTCAGGGGAATTGTATTCGAAGCGGGAGAAATATTCATACATTCGGATCGTTGCGTTTACTCAGAATTAGGCGGTATAGAGATAGAGATCTAGAGTAAATAATTTCTTTGGTAAGGTAAATTTGAAATTTATTTAATTTTGTTTCAAAGAATTAGATTTCATTACACTAAAATAAATATATGTTACACTACTAATTATAAACACAAAAAGTTATGTTGTCAAAAAATTAGGTTAGTGGATCTTCATGTATGTTATAAATAAATATTATGACGATACGCTTATTTAGATATTTCACGAATTTAGATGATGATAATCATTTTTATGAATAATTAAATTCAGTACTCGAAAAAAATATTTGTGTTCGACTTTATGGTTTCCTTCTTTGATTACACAATCGCCATATTTTATTATTAGTGTGTTGTATATAATTTATTTATTACAATTGTATACTATAATATAGATATTTCCACGGATGTTTTCGAACTGAAATGGGAAATATATGGAATTGTAAATATTTACATAAATATATATTAAGAAAAATGAACAGATGATAAATGCGTAAATTTGAGTGCCAAAATATTTATTTTCGTTATGGAAATAATTAATTTAGTTTAAATTGAAATGTGATAAGTTTTTGGATTACATTAATGTTTTCGAAGAACACGTGATAGTATCTGTTGCTCAATTTAAAGACAGGATACAAATGTCTTATATTATCGGTTTTTTTCATAAAAAATAGTCTTGGCTACACTTTATTTTTAATTAGAAATGCAGAAAAAAATAACTTAATGAAATACATAGTTATTTGTCGAAATTTCTCTCGTTAATTGAACTTAAAAGAATAAATTATGAATAATTAAAACTTCTTGCGTGCTTATTTATAGTTATACAATTAACAAAAGTACTAAATGGAATGATCATGTAACATCTAAAATACGAAAATCGCCGAACGAAACAACAAAAACTGAAAATAGAGGAGATATATTCTGTAATTAGAAAATTGTAGGTTGCATTGAATTATTGAAAGATCCAAGTTTCTATTTCTTCTGTGACAAAAAAATTCCAAAACTTTATAAGGACAACGGAATAATAAGTTATTTAAACTAATAATTATATATATATATATATATATATATATATATATATATATATATATGGTAAACTTAATAAGTCGGCGATTAAAGGTCTGGTTTATTACTTCAAAGTATATATATTTAAAACAACCCTACATGTTTCGGCAATGATTCCTTTGTCAAGGAAATAAAAAATATAAATGACAGAATATAAATGTCAAATAATTGAGTTGCTATGGTTTAAATTATTCAAAGATACATTCCAATAATAATAATAAATCATGCCTTAGTATTATTATTGGAATGTATCTTTGAATAATTTAAACCATAGCAACTCAATTATTTGACATTTATATTCTGTTATTTATATTCTTTATATCCTTGACAAAGGCATCATTGCCGAAACATGTAGGGTTGTTTTAAATATATATACTTTGAAGTAATAAACCAGACCTTTAATCGCCGACTTATTAAGTTTACCATATCATACCAAGGTCACGAAAATATTATATACATATATATAGAGAGAGAGAGAACTATAATTATTTCTTGACCTTTGTATATTATAGTAGATTTAGAGAGTCGGCGATTTAAGGTCTGTTTTACTTTAATATTTATATATTTAAAATAATCTTACATGTTTCGGCTAATAATGCCTTTTTCAAAGAATTAAAATATATCATTTTATATTTTAAGTCTTCAGTTCCTCGCAAGTGCTTATTACATGAAGGCTAGGTTTTGTCCTGTTTTTCACATGTTCTATACCAGGCCTTGCCAACCAAGCCAATACTGTACAAATGCTTCCTTAAAGGACAATGCCTGATTATTAAGCCGGTAATAATTTTAGTTAAGCATTTTTCTATTATTAAGGATCAGATTTGCCGTAAGACTAGCGTGCAGCACTCTAGTAGTGTCTTAGTATGAAGTTGACATTCTGTTAGCCTCCATTCTTTTTATGTTCTTTTTCTTGTTATAACCAGATCTCTTTTCTAATGGAATCCTTAGCAATTCAACTTATAGGTTCTGGCCCTATGAAGTTCCTCTTAGAATCCTTCTTGGCCAGTTTGTCGGCCTCACCGCCTTTAATCTCCTCGTGTCCTAGCACACATGACAGTGACACGGTATTGTCTTGTGCCAGTCTATTGAGGACCTGTCTACAATGTTTCAGGACACCATTCGCCATTGACTTCCAGTCTTGGAATCGTAGCCAGGGCCTCCACTTTCACAGATAGTTCCATCGGAGGGAGACCATCGTGAATAATATACTATTATATGTGCAAATTTATTATTAAAATATTGAAGCTTTCCAAGAACAATACATTTTCAATATGTCTTTCATGGAAAATCGAAATGTTTTCATTAAACATTTATGCTTTATTTTAAAAAATTATAGTTCTGAAAGTTATATAAGTACTATACCAGCCCTAGCACAGAGCTTCGGTTTCATAAATTTATCGACCCGGAATGGCACAATTTACAAAACATATGAACAAATATAGCAAGATATAATGGGCAACAACCGAAGGAATGCGTTGAAATAACTACATTATTTCGCAAGAAGGGAGGTTGTGGCATTTTAGACATTCAATGACAAGAACAAAAGCAGATCTCCTATTCACTAGGCAGTAGTAGCAGAAGATTTCCATTTAACACAGTTAGATCCAAATAACTGAAATTTGATGTGAAATGTACAAGATCTGAAACAGAATGGGAAGGCACTGCACAGCAGATATTATAGAGAACTTCATAGTCAGTATGTTGATACTAACCTTTCAAACATGTAGCTGCTTAGCGGTGATCTGTTTGCCGGAATAAAGGCATTTGTATGTGCTGTCTAGATTAGAACGAAGTTGTCCTAACTTATGATAAGATTAAGTATGTCAGTAAGTGTAAATGCAAAAAATGTGTAAAGCCTGGAGAAATGATCGATCTATTAATCTCGGCGTACAAAATGATGACGCAGACTGAAAACTTAAAAAGGCATAACAACATATCCAAAATCCATCTAGAGTTTGTATAAAATTGTATAAAATGTCAACATCGAATGAAGAAAAGGAAACTCAATATTTTAATTATACATCCAAAGCAATCATAGAAAGAAAAGACGTCAAAATATATTATGACCGTATAATTCATATTCTGCAAGCAAGACCTGTTAATAGATCTGATACAACAATAGTTAATAAAAACACCTGAAGAGAATATTTAATTAACTTCGCCGTACATCTAAGAAGTAATATGTACAAGACTTGTATAAATAAAGCAAGTATTCTGACTTAGCCTCGGAGCTAAAAAGACAATGAAGCAGGCGCGGCTCGTGATGACGTATTTGGGAGTGCAAGTACAATGATGCGAGTGCCTCGTGTGTTTTCGGTGTTTACTAAGAAAACGTTACAGTTAATACACGAGAATACACGAAGCACTCGCATCATTGTACCTCCACTCCCAAATACGTCATCACGAGCCGCGCCTGCAATGAAGACAAAAAATAATTCCTATTGCAATATCAGTCACATGCTTGATACATTATAAGCTGAGACAAGGTTTTAAAAAATGAATCCAAAGTTAAAAGTATCGTAAGTAATGGTAAGAGTAGCATTTTACAATAATTTCAAACCCTTGAATGCTTGGTTAGATCCGAACCCAACTCAAGTAAGGTATAGGCACCGTTCCATAGAACGTGAACAATTTAATAACAATAATAATAACTAACTTACTAAAAACTATTATCTTCCGAAACCACCGAAAAGATAGAAAACATATCGAAAAGCAGAGAATACTACTTATAAACCTGCGGCATAATAAGAAAAGTTCTTAATTCCTTTCAACAACTATGAAAATATATTTTATAATTATCATAATATTAATGTATTTCTTAAGATTAGTGTTTTTTTAACAAATATAACATGTTAAAAATACAACTATTTCAATAATCACCATAGTGAGAGAGCTGTAAGAAAATTCATTTAACTGGCCATTATTTCACATTTTTTGGATAACAATTTTTTTATGCCTAAATAAAATGAATCTTTTAAACCAGACAAATATTTTTACGTTTGTTGTGATCTGCATTCACCCATATTTCTAAATAACAGATTCTTCACGAAACTTTCTTATATTTGTTAAATAACGACATCTTGGTAAGACAGTATGTAGTTTAATTAATATGCTGTTTTGTATGCGTTTTTCCCATTTATTTCCTATTTTTTTGAGGATTCTACATAGTCGTGTTCGTTTTATACAAGGTAAACAGGCATCCTCTCTAATAATCTAGAAATAAAATGCTCGTATATAGTTGTCCACGAATTTGGTGCAAACTTGTACAAGAGAGAACGCTGATAATTATTTTATAATAAACTGGTTAACTAATAGAAATTCTTTATTATAAATATGATTTTCTGAAATATTTTCTAATGTATATACATTCGAATGTGATAAATAACAACAAATAACCCTCACACACTTTTCGACTCTATGCCTAAATTCTCTATAAATATTCTTAAATATTCTTATATCAATCTCACTTATTATTGTTCGTATTTTATTTTTCAATGCTTCTAAATTCGCACCAAAATTATTATTTTCGTACACTCTTTGTTTAACGTGTCCAAAAAAATAAAAATCGGCGTTGAATCTGGCAGACGAACTGGCCAATGAATGGGTCTAAAAGACCGATCCAACTTTTAGGAAAGTGGTTGTCAAGGCAGTTTTAATTAAATTATTGAATGCGCAGGCATCCTGTTGGAAGTAGACAACATCATCTCTGTTAATATCCTCCAACGATGGTAAAACAAAATTTTGTAACATATCCAGATAATGATTTAAATTGTTTTCGAAAAAGGGCCAAAAATTTTTATTGAAAAAAATTCCACACCACGCGTTTACTTTCTTATAACGCTGATTTTTCTGATTATTACGAAAATTTGGATTCTCTTCTAGTCGATATCTGCAATTTTGAGATGACACATAACCATTAGCGATAAAAGTAGCTTCATCCGAAAACAAAATTTTGTGATGGAAAAGTACCCGTCCCCATCCAGAGTATGGATAAATTTGGGTTTGTATGGATGAATCTTGTTTTTCTTAAACACTTTTTGCAGTAAGCTCTTGCTTATATCCAATTCCGCCGCTCTCTTACGTAGCGATAGTTTTGGGTCTTCTAGTAAAGCTAGAACAGTTAATGAGTCGTCTTCATCGAATTTTTTTTTCTTTCTTCTTTCTAGCTACAGAGCCAGTTTCATTAAATTTATTAACAAGTTTTTCCAAAAAATTAATGTCAATTAATGCCGGGGAATTTAATATTAAATTTCTTGATCGCTGTTTGATATGAAATATCACCAATTACATAACACTTAATCAAATAAATTCACTGTTGTAATATAAGCATATTCCTGATCGTTTGTGATTGCAAATGTCATCTCACTTAAATTTGAAATTGAAATAGTATATTACATACCGAGGCGGAAAGTGGTTCATTACCGTCGAGAGATTAGCAAGTTCACCGAGACGCGCAGCGTCAAGGGGAACTTAATCCCGAGACGGGAATAATTCTTTCCGCCGAGGTTTGTATACTATTTTGCTCACGATCGGTTAGTAATTAATTATTATATAAACTTAAAATACTATAAAATTAAATTTCATGACATTTTGATAAATGTTTTTGATAGGTACTGTTGCTAGGTAATGTAATAATTAATAGTGATATTTTCTGACAGATTACTAAATTATTATCCTACGATTTTAAAGATGGTGTTTCTCAAACAGTAAACAGTAATGGAAATTCTAATGTAGCAATTAATATTAATTCAAAAAGCGAATAAATTTTGTACTAAAACGTTGTCTTGTTATTTACTTAATGAAGATTTGTGAATAGTTTTATTATAAATTGATTTACTTATTTAAATGACACTGACGTTTCATAAATACTGAAATGACATTACCTATCCAGAAAAGTGACATAAACTTCCGGTAAAGTGACATAAGCTAGCCAGTAAAGTGCTATTACCTACCTCGGTATCTAATAGCGTATTTTCTAACCGGCTTGAAGGTTAGAAATGTTCAGTTTACTAACCGATCGTGAGTAAAATAATTAAACGTCAACAACATTTCAAGGCAATGCGATTATCAACAATAATTTGAACTTAGTTAAATTCTTGAAAGCAAACACGTATAAAACATTTATATGCATAGTGCATTTAAATATGATTTATAATAGTTTTATGGCAAGCAAAAACATTAATACAGAATAACATTTTTTACATAAAATGAAAAATAAAAATGTTTTTCCCCTTGTGCACCCAATCCGTGGACACACTGTATAGTTTACATTATAACTATAAAAATACGTAAATTACCTCATATATTTTTATACAAGTTAGTAACTTATTTTGCGAGAAAAATGCACCTGCTTGCGTACAGTATGCGGCAAAACAAAGGTAACAGAAATTACAAACGTATTCTCACAAAATCAATATATAATTATAACATGTAATAATTAACAACGACAACAGATATCTATATGCGTCGGTACAACATCTGCTCAAAACGAGCACCCTCACGTCTTACACATTGTTCATAACGGTACTTTAGATTGGTGAACATGTTGTTGAACACAGGCTGTTGCAAGGACACAAAAAATGACTGTATTTTCTCCCGTAATTCGGGAACATTTTCAGGTGGGTCATCTGATTGGAAAACGTATTCTTTCAGAATATGTAGGCATCCGGGAGTGTGAAATTATGTGTTGTTGCAGAAAAGTAAGCGACTCCCTCATCGTGTGGGCTGTAGCTTCATCTTGCTGTATCGTCGTCGCAGTGGCAGGTTTCTTGCGCGGCAAAAAGTGTGTAAATCCCGCACAAATGAGGCAATAATATTATCTCTGTAGCGTTCCTCCGTTTTCTGTTAGCGGGCTCTGTGCATGATCTTCGACGAAATAAGGGTCCAATATTCCGTGTCCGGATACGGCTCACCAAGCCATAACCCGCGCACTATGCAGTGGTTTCTGTATGAGAACATCAGGCCGTTCAAACCCTAGAAAACGAGTTGTTTTGCGGTTGATGTAGTCATTAGGGTGAATTTGGCTTTAATCTGAAAACCATACGTTATTGAAGAGATCTGGGTCCGCATAAGTCATGAACAACAATCGGCAGCGATACTGTAATCGGGCCCGATCATCCATTTGAGTTAGTCGCTGAGCAACTTGAATACGGTATGCGATTCAGCCTAGCACTTTAAACATCCACCGAACAGACCTATCACTCACACCAAGTTTCAGCGATGTTCGTCGTACACACTTGTCGGAGAAGTCGTCCATGATTCTCGTTTGTGTGAACGGTTCTCAGGTGCCTAGTTGTTCCCTTCCATTGATACAAGACTTTTTACGTGCGATGGAACTTTTTGTTTTGTTACTTGGTGCACTATTGTTAAATTGCTCCTCGTAATGTTCTCTAACATGGCGTAAGCTCGGTCCAACTCCGTATGACCGGAAATAATGGTCGACAATAAAAACCTTCTCCTCTGTTATGATAACCATAATTATAACACAAACTCCAACACTAAATACACAATATGTCAAAGTATTATATAGCATAAATAAACACTTTGTTACTATGGAAACATAAATAACAAGCGACTGATAATTTCAGTTACCTATGTTTTGCCACATGTAGTACTTTTTGATATTTCGTCAAATTTATTATAAACATCTAGGTAACTTTGCTTGTTTTAAAGGAGACATTTCCGGTTTTTTAATAATGTCAAACACAGTATTCTTGGTAATCCCTATTCCCTTTGGTGTTTGATGAACAGTAGCTGTTTTGGATACATTAGCTTTGTACTTAAAATACACATACAGGCCATCTGCCTATGTCCGTTTGCGACATGTTTTCATTTAGGATTTGTTATGGACTTGGTAAAAGCTGTTTCATCGATGTTCTAAAAGATTTGCGATTATATAAATAAAAAATTAATGAAAATGATAATATTTCTTCAGAAAATGAGTAGGTATTTCACATTATGAGGGCTAAAAGGAACTATCTTTAATGAATATTAATAGTAGATAGGACAGTGAAGATCTAATAGAGTACGCAAAATCGGTAGTGCTGACCAGTACTGACAGTAAAAAAAATTGACAGAACAAAATAAATATCCAGATTTTGCTTGCATCAATTCGCCTTTCATTTTAAGGGTGTTTGCTCGTTGTCGAATATAAAAGAATTTTAAGAGGCGTACCGCTATAATTGTTTCTTTTTTAATTCAACAATGATATTTTTCTTTTCATTTAGGCAAAGCTTTTTTAAGTTTAAATCACTTACTTTAAAAAAACAAAAAACAAAAATATAAACAAATTTAGAAAATTGGCGCTTTAACTAAGTTAATTTTTCTATTTTAGAGCTATACATAAAATTTCAACTTCCTATCATTTATCGTTTCTTTTATCCATGTAAAACAAGTTTCAGATAACTTGACTAATCACAAAGTTTATTTTAAGCCCTATATTTCCAAACGCTCTTTTTTAGAGCGTCTGATGTATGAGGAGCTGTGATTCATACTATTTTTATCCAACGTTTTGCTACCAATACGAAAAATTTTACTTCAGAATGGAACTTGTATGGCTATGTCAGTTCTGCAACACTGCGCCATAAAGTGTTAACGTCGTCCTATATTAGTAAATTGAATCCAAAGAAATGCTTTTAAGTAATATTTGTGGATTTTAGTTACAATTACTATTCGTTTGCTTTATCACCGTGCACATAAATGTTCGTATTACGAAAGATATACAAATCTTATTTAGAAATGAAATATTACACACCGAAATCGTAATTCTATGTTCAACGTCTAAGCACTTATTCATCTTGTAATCTTTTAGTTTGATTTAGAACTACTTACATAAATATTGGCTGTTTGATTTGGAATAATTTCCGACAAACTATTTTCGTATTAGCTAATCTTCCATTATTTTTATATTTCAAACTTCAAAACTTTGTCTACGATAGTGTAATAAAAGCTATTTAAAAAATAATCAAGACCGCGCAATATCGTAAATGTTAATACTTTATCTCCTCATAATGCTCGCTTACAAATACTAGAATAATGATCTAATAGTGGATTTATATACCACATTCTTAGAAGACTTAAATATCTTCGTGAATGGCCTTCCTTCATAATTCCGTATAGTCAAATACGACCTATGTATTTCATGCGTATGCAATATATAATGTCCCAGAGAATACTGCTAACGATTGCAACTATCTCTTTCTCGCTATTTTAATAAATATATCATACATAGAAGCTACATAAAACGTAGAGGAGAAACTCGATAAGGTCGTGTTTACATTAAGGCCAATTACGTTCACCATAAAGTAAACATATCATCGTGTCGGATATGTGGCGTTAATTAATAATTATAATTGAGATTAAAGATCACATTATTATTATTATGTCCGTATGGTCGATTATAAGATCGAGTTCAATAAGTTCAAATGATCTCGTATCATTTTTCGTTATTATAGTATTAGAACTGAATGAATATGTTTAAGAATGAAGTTATTTGGGTGTGCGATTACTGAGAAATGATTCTTATTTTGCAATACTATTATCAGCTTTCATAAACTGCTCGTAATACAAGTGAAAGTACTAGATTTTCCATATGCATTTTTTTTTGTATTCAAGTCTCTGATTGAATTAATTCATACATTAATGGCATTCTTTGTTTGAAGGCATCCATAAAACAATGAGGCACTATTTCGAATTTAATTATCTAGACTCTCGTTGCTTAATTTGTTTATTGTAATGCTTTTCTTAAATAACCCTAAATAAACATACTCATCAAAATTGATTTCTACATAGAATACATCAAACACTGCAATTACATATATTATCGTTCACGGAAGTTTTTCCAACTGGATAAACTAAAAAAATTGATAACTATATAGGCTGTGTAGAAAGTAGCGGACAATCTAAACGTGACGACTTTTCTTTTGTTATTCGTCGATATACTCCTTATAAATAAACTTCCAACGGTTGATAATAACATTACACGAAATCGCCAAAGTTTCGAATTTTTACTACCAAAAATGCAATTTTTCGTTATTATTCTGCTGTAAACAGTAAATTACTATAATTTGAAACTTTTATTCAACATTATCTTCCTAATAAATTAAATAACTGAAGAAATATGTTAATTCTTTCCAACATTTTTCTACAATGTTTTGATGTGACATCAATGTATAAATTTGTAAATACATACACAATTGTTTCTAATAGGATGCAGGCAGACAGGCGAATAAGTATAGTTATTAATTTATTAATATTGTGACTGACACATGTCATTGCGACATATTAATTTAAAAGTTGTTAAATTTTTACATTGATTGTTTTAGTTACAATATTTTCATAAAATACAAAAATATTTTTAATGCTATAAAATATTATTAAAAATCTGTTGTGAAGAACAAAATATAAGTTCATTACTAATATTTTTGTGAACGTATCTGAACGTATCCCTCCCCAGAGACGCCGATACGCATTTCATCTTTCTACAGATTCGTTAGTACGCTCCTGATGAAGAAGGATATATTCAGACACATTCACAAAAAAAGTACGTACGCCCTGTCCACAAATAACTGCCGAATTAGCAAAGTGTTTCCCATCTGCTGGCACTGCCTTATCTCTGGAAACTGTATTTATAGTGCTTTCGCGTTTCCTTATGGGATAACCGCAAGCGTAAATACAAATAAAATGCTATTTATATTTGATGAGTATGCGAATATGTATATAATTTTTGGTTTTTGCCAACGTAACGCATTTAATGAACAAATTGAATATGAAGCACGCTATCCTAATCGAAAAATACCGTCCGTTAACACGTTTAGACGATTAAATCACTGTTTACGGGAAACTGGTATGCTTGCTTTTAAACATGCTAATGCAGGCAGAATCCGTAGTAGACGCACTATTCATTTGTAGAGCAAATATTGGAACTAGTGGAACAGGAGCTGACTTGCACTACTAAAGAAATCGCGCGACAGTTAAATGTTCCACGTAATAAAACTGTTTGCACTGTATTAAAAGAGAATCTCTTGTATCCTTAACATTTTAGGAAAGTACAACCACTGTATGATAATGACAATTTAAGAACGAAAAGTTTTTGCAACCGATTTCTAAAATTTTGCGAGATTAGCCCAATTTTCATCAGAAAGTGTTGTGGACGGATGAATCTATTTTTACGAGAGACGGAAAGTTGAATAGCCACAATATGCATTGTTGGGCCGATGAAAATCCAAAGGCCGTTAGAGAGTTCGGTCATCAACACATATTTTCACTGATCGTTTGGATAGGGATTATTTAAACCGGAGAGTGACTGCACCATTCTATCTTCCAAACCGATTAAATGCGGAAAATGTTCTACAATTCTTTGAAAATTTGTTTTATGATTTGCCATTAGCTGTCGTACGGGACGTAATATTTATGTTTGACGGGGCTTCAGTTCACAACGCACGCATTGCAAGGGAATGGCTCTATATTAACTTGCCAGAAAGATGAATTAGTCATAATAGCCAACTACTGCCGTGGCCACCAAGATTACCAGATCCTAATCCCTCTGATTTTTTTGACGAATTGGACGAGCTTTGTTTCCGAATCGAGTGATTTGCAGGTTTGGAGACGTTTTGTGGGTTCCTTGTTCGCCAGACTTGTCAACCTGCGACTTCTTCTTATGGGGAAGTCGTTACCTCAAGTTGTGTGTTTAACTGGGGAAACCGAGAACACTGGAAGAGTTGAAGGTTGCAATACTACATGAGATTGATAACATTGATGGCAATCTTCTTGAAAGAGTGAATACCAAGTTCAAGGAAAGACTTCAAATCTGTATTCAAGAAAATAGTCGTCCCCTTACAAACATAATTTTTCACACATAATATTCTTCAATGTCATGACTAATTTTTTTTTAATAAATTATTTTCTCGCAAAATTGACTAGTTTAAAAAGTGACTATTCCCGAGTCGAACCCTGTATTTATGTTGTAGTTTTTTTAAATTTTTATAATTTTTCTGTTTGACTAAATTTGTGTAAACAGTAGTATACATAAAATCTTCATAAAATACTTCTATGTACGTCTTTTGTAACCTGGATTTATGGAAGGCAGATTTGTTGTAACTAACTTATTTACCTTTATGTAAATTGTCAAAGAGGTGTTGAATAACAGAAATCAGGTCGACGTTGTATTTTTTACTTTTTCCCACATCGTCGATAAAATTGATCATGCTCTCCTTTTACACAAACTTAATTACTATGAGTTTGCTTCTTCTCATCTTTCTGACTGTAAACTATGATTTAGAATGAAAGTAAATCTTCTGATGCCTACGCTGTAAGTGGTATTACGCAGGAATCTAGCTTAGGATACTTATTCTTTACTTAATTTATCAAGCTACCCTTATTGATGTGTCAAGCTTAGTTAATGATGTCAAAATTTTCTAAATTATTTCTGACAACTCATAATAATCAAGGACTTGTTTGTTACATTCGATCATTCCTTGTCACTTAATCCTCATATAGATATTACCTTCATAGCTGCATAGAAAATATTAGGTTATATTTATGAGGGTTTAGAATTATTTTTAATTTAACTAAGAATTTTACGTTAATTATAAGTGAACTAGGCATTGCATAATTGATTTTGTATTCTTACTATATATCGCAACACTTTTAAGTTAATTGCACTCAACAAAAATTTCTCAAATTTATCTAATTTCAATTCCAATTAGCTGAAGCATATTCGAATTCGAACCCTTTTTATGATGACCTGCTTCAAAAAAAAAAAAAAAGAATAGCTTTGGTTTGTGGCTCATCGTTGAATATATACATATAGCACAGGTTTTTTTATATTAATTACTAAATAATAGAATTCATTGTTCGCAGATAGACTCTGCTATTCCATTCATCCCACGCTGCTCGGCCAGTTATGCCTCAACGTTTAACTTGCCAACAGCTAGGACCAATGCATTGATGAAATCACATGTGCATCATATGATACGGATCGCGGAAATAATTTATAGTGATATTTTCGCAGAAAGACCAATTTAATTATGCTTTTTTTCAGCTGTGTAATATTTTTATATGTAAGGTTTTCTGAATATGTACGTATATATTTATTGTGCTTTGTTTCGCCCTATTATTAGGTTATACTGTTGGGCATAAAATTGTATTTACTATTATCATCATTATTAAGTTTTGAAATAACAAATATCTTAATCACTTTAATTTCGTATATTATATAATATATAGTAATTTGGTTTTCTATCGTATTCGTCAGCTTATTACGTATTTCATCAATTGTTTGTATTAGGGGAAACGTCTTTAAACGATATTTTTAGATGTTCACTTAAATAATCAATTATGTGATTGCGAGGTAGCAATTTACGTATAAGATACTGTATAAGTGTTATATGTATACAGGTGTCCTTGAAATAAAAAGACAACGTATGAAAAATGGAAAGATGTAATTATATAGAATATGAATGCTAAATAATTTGAGTCAATTACGATGCGAACCCCTGAAAACAAAATAACCTGCCGCCTATGGATAACAATGTCTATTAAAAAAAATGGATAGAATTTACAGGCAAACATAACGCTGAAATGTTTATAAAAATTCTAAAGCATAACATTGTTTAAACGACTGTCGATGTTATAAAACCTTGACAATGGAACAACTTTGTTTACTTAGGGTTCAATAACCCCAATATTATACCTATGAATATATCAGCTGTAAACTCTTTCTCTATGTTTAATGGAACAACTGTTGGTTGTTACTGAAAAGAACTGATTTATAAATACAAAATGAAACAGCTGGAAACCTCAAAAGAAATATTCGAATTGTCCGTCTTATAAGTAGAAACACACGTGAATAATTGTTACGAACCCGATGAAAATGTGTCTCATGTCTAATACGCTGTACATTACGTGAGTGTTTTTTTTTGTTACGAGAAGTAAAAAAATATTAAATATTAATATGGATTCATAATGTGTACAAAAATTGGCTATAGAATTTATACGCTGCAATACAGGTTGATTCATTTTCGGCCCTCACCATGGGGATCTCTCTTATTATTGGAGATAGAGTATAGGTTTAAATTTGGCAAAGTTGTTAAATTTTGTGTTTGTTATAAATCCGCAAAGAAAATAGACCTGTGACAAATGACCTTCGTTATTAAAAAAAAAACGCGAAAACCCCATTTTCTTCTTTTACCTGTAGCACCGACATTTGGCCTTGTAGAGAAAAAATAAAAACACATCCTTGTGGTCATTTCTAAATCTCTATCCAGTGGTGTACTCTAAATTGTTATACGACGTTTCGTTTCTTTCTGGCCATCATCAACTATCTAATTACTTATAGGCGCCATATTGGATGTAGACATCTTCAGAAAGAGTTTTTTTTTCTGATTTCAACCATGTACCACATGCTGACTATAGTTTTTAACATTAGGTTTTATTTGAAAGAATAAATTATAAGATTAAATAAGGTAGCCTTTGGAATTTCAATCTGTCAAACATTTCATTTATTGTTCATTAATAATACAAAAATGTCATACACTAACGAAGAGAAACGAGATATGATAAGTATTTTTTATTCAAATTCAACAGTAGCGAGTACAAGATAACAAAAACATTAATAAAAATACATAGAAAAGTAAACAATAAACAATTACAGTAAATGTTCAATTATCTGGCCATCTTCGGTAATGCACATTTGGGCGCGCCTTCTGGCATTTTGTACTGCCCTTTGTGTAGTTCTTCTAGGAACTGCATCGAAGGCATTCTGAAGTCTGTCTCGTAATTCTTCAATGTTTTGTGGCGCATCTACTTTATAAATATTATTTTTAACATATCCCCATAAAAAAAATCTAGCAGGCGTAAATCAGGTGATCTCGCAGGCCATTCAACAACTCCCCTATTTCCAATCCAACGGTTTGCAAACTCTTGATTTAAGAAATTTCTAACAACAGCTGCATTGTGTGTTGGTGAGCCATCTTGTTGCCACCGTAAATATTGTAATTGATTTAATGGGATATTGTCGTCAAGATAGTCAGATACGTATTTACGTAAAATGTTTAAATATCTTTCTCCATTTAAATGTTCTTCATACATAACTGGTCCTAAGAGACGATTTGCCAAAATACCCATCCAAACGTTTAATCCAAAACGATATTGTGGTTTTCTAGCCCTCTTTTGTCGGGGATTTTGTACTGCCCAATAGTGCTCCGCATTTCTGTTGAACATTCCAGAATTTGTAAATTTTGTTTCATCTGACCAGATGATTTTGCTTAAAAAATTTTCGTCATTTTCTATCCTTCCCATTAACCAATTACAATATTCTAGCCTTCTCAAATTATCTCCAGGCAGTAAAGAGTGACTAACATGGATCCTGTATGGTTTAAACCTACTTTTATGTAAAGTTCTCCAAACTCTGGACTGGCACAAATTTAATTCTGACGCTATTTCGCGTGTAGAATTTGATGGATTATTATTTATCTATAAAAATACAAGATTAACATGAAATTTGAAAACACGCTTTTAATTTACCATTTGTAAAATATCTTGTCGATTTTCATTTAAATTCCTGTTGTCTTGACCATTACGCGGCTCAGTAAACGATCCATTCTCGACCAAATTTCTGTCGAGATCTAGAAAAATGGTACGATGAGGCTGTTGTCGTTCTGGATATAATTGTAGATATCTTGTACTCGCTACTGTTGAATTTCGTTTCGAAGAATAAAAAATACTTATCATATCTCGTTTCTCTTCGTTAGTGTATGACATTTTTGTATTATTAATGAACAATAAATGAAATGTTTGACAGATTGAAATTCCATGGCTACCTTATTTAATCTTATAATTTATTCTTTCAAATAAAACCTAATGTCAAAAACTTTAGTCAGCATGTGGTACATGGTTGAAATCAGAAAAAAAACTGTTTCTGAAGATGTCTAAATCCAATATGGCGCCTATAAGAAATTAAATAGTTGATGATGGCCAGAAAGAAACGAAACGTCGTATGAAAATTTAGAGTACACCACTGGATAGAGGTTTAGAAATGGCCACAAGGATGTGTTTTTATTTTTTCTCTACAAGGCCAAATGTCGGTGCTACAGGTAAAAGAAAAAATGGGGTTTTCGCGTTTTTTTTTTTTTTAATAACGAAGGTCATTTGTCACAGGTCTATTTTCTTTACGGATTTATAACAAACACAAAATTTAACAACTTTGCCAAATTTAAACCTATACTCTATCTCCAATAATAGCCGAGATCCCCATGGTGAGGGCCGAAAATGAATCAGCCTGTATATATATTTAATTTCTAATTATATAATAGAATTATATAATTAATATTTATAAAAATTCTTGGAGAGATAACATTGTTTAGACTGCTTTGTATGCTAGGTGTTCGAGAAGAGTCAGCTGTTAAATATTTAAAGCGAGATCGACAATAGCAAAACTTTTTTTTGTTATTGTCTGCCAGTTTTAAAATGTCGTCTCCGATAGTATTTATGATACACCTGCAGAATCGCGTGAAAATTTTTTTTTAAATATTTGTCACTTTTTTCTTCCTTATGAGCGAATTTTGGGAAAATATTTTGGATTCTATATTCTATATAATTACACCTTTCCATTTTTCATATGTTGTCATTTCATTTCAAGGACACCTGGTATATGTATCTATCTGTATTTATAGAAATAACTACGGTGGTGATAATAATAATGGTAACAGTAATGAAAATAAATAGAATATTAAATAGATGAATCCTGACAATAGATAATTCAGACAATTAATTGTTGTAAATAAAGCAGTTTTGGCTTTATGGGTCGCTAGTAAAGCGGGTTTAATTTTCGCCCCGAACAGCGCTTGTGTTTTTACGATTCCAGCTTGACTCGGACTGATGAAAACGAGTACCTGGAAGAGGCAATAATAGGTAGTCAGTTACCATTCTAGTAGGACTCATAGTATTACTCCCACAAATGACCTTCTACCTTTTACATATGTTCAGAGAAACTATTATATTATATTCTTTTTTAATTTATAATTTCTATAAAGAACATCGTACTGCAACTCTTTGATTATACTAAATTGTTCAAATACAGTCACATCATAGGAATAATATAAGGTATAAATTATATATAAAATCATCAAAACAGAGAACTAGAAATATATTTTGCTAGAGAAATCGCCCAAAAGAACATTAACCTCACACGAGAAGGAATATGACAATATCAGCTTCAAAACATAAAAGGTTTAAAATATCTGTGAAGTGAATAGCATCAATAACCCCAGTGTGGCAATAATGCAACGCATACAAGCCTGAAAAAAACCCTTTTTAAATATAAGCGATACTTACAGAATAACAACATATAAAGAAAACCTATCAAAACAACAGAATGACAGTATAGAAAATTCAATGAATCATAAAATAGAAAAAAAGAAGTACTAATAAGAATAACTGAATGGAAACCAAGTGAAAGCGGGTCTAAAAGGGAGACCGAATGTAAGATGGCAAGACCAAGTAACGAATAATATGGAAAGAATGGATGTTAAGGAATGGGACAAGAAGCTGGAATATCGCGATGAAGGATAATAATGGAAAATACTAAAACTAACAACAATTTCTGAAGCTCTAGTGGAACATGGATGGCTCATTAGATGGGCAGCCCAACAGATATTTTGGCGTAAGGGATTTTTTAACCGTTTCTGGTTAAAAATGTGCTTTTATACCATTTTCTAGCATGGGGTTTGCCAGAACAACTCACTCAAGACTCCAACAGTAGTCGAACATCATGTGGCTACCCCATCTTCCATGAAATCGATCTTCCTTAGTTTTAATGTCCTGATGAAATCTTTTCCACGGTTCTTCACTAAAATCACCCAGGTTTTCTGGTAACCGATCTGTTATTCTAGAAGTAGCTAACGTTTATGCTCATATTACAGCACATAACATTGAACTTGGAAAGCGTTTGCCACTAATTATTTGCTCTATGATTTCCAAGAAAATTTAGTATTAATTGAGCAAATGAACACCAAGCATTGGTTTCAATGTCGTTCATTTATGCGGTAAATTGTGGATCTAATAAGCTGACTTATTTGAGAGCCATCAAATATTCCGGCTTTCGCTTTTTCCTTACTAATTAGAAGAGATTTAAGTGTCAAGTAGCCAAAACAAAGTCCATCTCGATTTAAATCTTTCACAAATTAGCTGCGGGAAAATATAATTTTCTCTCTCATAACCAAAGGTTCGTTGGTTACGTCGTATTAAAGGAAAATTTTGCTAACCTATTGGTGATCCTTAGCCCTGCTGTCTCAAAGACATAAAAACAAGAATATTTTGTATATCCACTTTGATGACCAAGAAGGAAGTTTGCCATTTTTAGATCGACATAAATCACCAACAGATGTTCTACATACTTGGTTGTTTAGCCATATCTATTATCATTGTTTAAAGGGACACATTTCAAACTTTGTTTTGAAAGGCGCCATTTGTTTGGTGTGTATCCTGACAAACCTATTTTTTAAGTGATTTTTAATAGCCGTCTTATATCGTTACAGATTACCAGGTTATTTTCCCGAGAGAAAAGAGCAGTGATCCTTTTCTCTGTTCCGATAAAATGTAATATTAGTATCTGAACAAAGTTTCTTTCATTTTTCCATTTATCTGGAGGCAACTAATTAGGAAGACTTCGTCGACAGGTTGACGTCTCTAATGAGCTCATTCAATTCTTGTCAAGTGAAACTTTAGAGATTTATTGAATCTATTAGATACATTCAAACTCATTACCAACAGATGTTCTTCATACCTGAAGAACATCTGTTGATATTTAGCCATACCTATTACCGTTGCTTAAAGGGACATATTTTAAGCTTTATTTTGCGGGCGCCATTCGTTTGGTGTGTATCCTGACAAACCCATTTTTTTAGTAATTTTTTTAAGAGTCCTCTTATATCGTTACAGATTACCATGTTATTTTCCCGAGAGAAAAGAGCAGCGATCCTTTTTTCTGTTCCAATGAAATGTAATATTAGCATCTGGACAAGTACATTCTTTCATTTTTCCATTTAATCTGGAGGCAGCTAATTAGGAAGACTCTCTCGGCAGGTTTACGTCTGTAATGAGGATAATGTTGGATCTATTAGATACATTCAAACTCATTAGTCGTTGTTGGTTCTGCATCATCTTTTACGAGTCTAGCCAAACTTCTAGATGATCTAATGGGTGTTTTTTCAAGAGTGTACAGGCTTCTTCTTTGTCAAATTTAGATCAGGATACGTTTATTTGTGTCTATTGTTCCGATTACTGCCTTTGATATTTACAAAACTAAACTAGTAATCCTCGTGAAACTTTTTTGGTTCACTACAAACAATTGTTACTCCAAATTTAAGGCGGTTGTTTCTAATTGCCCATTAGCGCAAATGTTCAACAAATATACATACAAAATGTGGAGCCTACGCTTCATCCTGGTCTTTCAAGTGAACGCTAAAATAGACCAGGTAATTCCTTTTCATAAATTCAGAAATATATTTTCTACTTTCTTTCAAAGTATATTCATTCATATACGAGTACGTAACAAAAACGTCTGTATTGTTCACCCAGATGCGTCTGCTTGTGGATACCATGGTTTGAATTATTATTTTATCACTAAAGAACGTAGAAAATTTATGCAAAATGATAGCACAACTTGATCTATGAAAACTCAATAGTAAACTGAACCGGATAAGTCAGTGGTTGACACAAGATAGTATTGACGGGGTATTAATTAGTTTACGTTCACGAAGATCGAGTTTAGCGGTCACGAATAATGTCAAGTATCTCAAACTGGCTAATTAGATTCTAATTTTAGGTACTATTACAAACGGCGGCTTGAGCTGGATATCGGGATGTGAATGTACCGTGCTAATAATCATGAAATTATTCTAAGAGAAATAAAATAATTACTGGTGCTGGTGAAGTTTCTTCAAAGGTCCAGGACGTACGTGATGATTGTTAATTAAAATATATATGTAACTTACTTACTAAATAAATAAAACACATAAGCGTTGTCCTTAAAGTTTGTATTTATATTTACATAAGAAGAAATTGAAATTGATTTATTTAAAAGTAATTAATCAAAGTAATATGCACACGAGGAGCGGTAATTAAGTAACTGAAAATTAACACAAAAATACTCTGAAACGAACGTTTAATTGAGCAGTAAATTAAGGGTTAATTGAATACGATTAATATAAAATAATCTTTGTATCAAACAATACAGAGTTACCTTTGATTTGCGGCGATGGGCGGCCACGTGGTGCATCGTATACCTGGACAGAAATGCAGAGCGATGTTTGGCCGGAGGAACAAGAAATTAATTAGTTTAATTAATATGGATTCGCTTAAAAGAATAATATATATTGAACAATACAAAATTACCTTTTAATTGCGGTGAGAAGCAGGGGCACGTGCATCGTGGCTAGCACTTGAACAGTACCGCGCGTAAGATGTGGATCTTACGAGAGTTCTAACGAGAAGATATCTGATAGTTTGTCGATAGAACACTGGTATTTGAAAACGGTCTGTTTTATGACCTGAATCGAAGAGAGGGTCGATATCTTGAATAATAATTAAGAAGAAGCGCGACCTGAAGAGATGTTCTGTCAATGGCATAAATATTATTAGAATAACGCTTGTGACATAAGCTTGCTAATGATATGAAACACCATATATAAGAGAAGATGTATAATTAAATTAAAACAATTTAAAATGAAATGTATCTAGAAATTCCACGGTACGGTTGTTGCCGGGTCAGGTAGAAAACGAAGGGTCTCGGTTAAGATATAACAAAAGAGATGCTTTCTCTTTGGACACGAATACATACAAGAAAAATCTCTAAGTTAATATCGAGATATTTAAAGAAGAAATATGATTTAAAAATAAATTAAAATATGCTATATGCGGAGCGTAACAGTACGATATTTCAATTTTGGCCTCTAAAGATATCATTATTGTATTATTTTTGCCTTTTGTCACAACTAAAATCATTTAATTTGTATCTCAAAAACTAGAATTATCCGAAAGAGCCAGATATTTTTGGAACAAGTATATCAAAAATATCCAAAATTAGTTGATACTTTTTCGGCATCGAGCCAAAAATTTCATTTAGATGGACTGTATCGTACATACATTATTCACCATATTACATATACGTACCCGAATTGGTGGACACTGTGGCTTAAATTTGAAACAGACAGAAACAAGAAAAATCCTTAACCACAATATAGACTTTATTAATTTATATTGTGGCTTTTCTTGTTTCTGTCTCCTACACATACGTATACACAATAAAAATACATATTCCTCAGAATGTATTCTTCATTTCCATCCAAATTGTCCATGATACCAAAACTGAAAATAATTGCAACAACTTTCAAAATTTACAAGTTACTCGATGAACATGATAAAATTTAATAGAGTGGCATATGCTTCCTCTAATGACAGTAATAGAAATGAAAGCGCAAGCAAAATTCTTAGGATTTCATAGTTCTACTAAATTTTCAATTATGATATCCCTCTCTCCGCCATTTAATAAACGGTCGTGTAATTAATTTTACGAGCGGTAAGTGTTGCCAACGCCGGGGACACTTTACGTTATATAAATATTCTCAATAATTGAGACTGCGATTTTGTATTCATCTTTTTAAGTTGGCAACAGTTTATGGGTGGTATTCATTTAATATCTGTAAATCACCTGTACTTTGTATAATTTAATTCTCATTTGACGTTCGTATTGCTGTCCGGTGTGATTTTAATGCTGTGTTTACTTACTTCGAAAATAACCGTGTCATTATTGTTAGTTGTGTACTACCATTTCAGTAGCGCCGAAAAAATTAAATGCACCTGTCTTTGAAGTCATCATCCGATTTTAAAGTGTTATATTTACTTGGAAATAAGCAACGCAAATTTGTTCTAAAATGGAAAATAATTTTGTGTAAAGCAAACTTTCAAAAAAATGTTCACAAATGTTTTACATGACCACACGGCACACATGAAATGGATACACGAACTCATCTCATATCTTACTTAGCATGTCTATTCATGCAGCATTAACTGCTGCTTTGATCCGTGGCAAAGTGTTCGGTAGCGGAAACACGTGAATCGAATCTATGATGAACCCATACAAAAGTAAATTACATACTGTCAGTTCAGGGGAATGAAGTAGCCAAAGGTGAAGTAAATGTTGCCCAATTCAGAGATGAAATTCCTACATTGCCAAATGCCAATGTTAGGGCTATCGTCATATGGAATATAACTTTCACTATTTTGGTACAGCTCTGGAAAAAGCCGAATCGTAAACATGTGAGAAGGCACAATCGACTCTGCTACAGGAAACCGCACAAAACACTTTAAGCAGTTCTTTCATGTTCACTTGTTCAGATAAATGAAACATTGCTTTGTCCGTGCGACTAGAAATTTTCATTCTCTTCTTCCCTCTTCATTTTTCCTTACCTTCTTCATGATGTGTTTGAAAAGTTTGAAACCTGTAGAATTTTAAGGACAAACGTTGTCGCAAGACTTTTCAAACTCTTGATGAAGAATGCTCACGGCTTCTTCGCGGCATCGACTTTTACACTCTGCGAGTAAACGCATTTCCAATTTACTCGACGATTTTCGCATATGTGCGGGAAATAATGTGTGCTATACAACCTTCTAATTCTGGGGCAGTAGGAGCCATAGTATTGAACCGTTAACGGAAATCACGTCTCATAATTATATGCGTGGAATTGAAGACCACAAAAAGCGTTTTGCGTGTGGGTTGCTATCTCTAACTATTTGACGCGAGTTGACCAGTTGACTGATGGTTGCGTAGCTTCTTCAATCTAATGACATTTCCCGTCATGCAAACGAAACTTGTACACTCTTTTTTTCGAACTGTATATGTTTGATAATAGTTGATAGATGATTACAAACTAGTGGCATTTCCCGTCATGCAAACTAAACTTGAACACTCTTTCATTCGAAATGTGTATGTTTGATTCAAATTCAATTTGCCTTGTTCGAGTATACGAGACAATGCTTAAAACGCTTGAAATTTTGAAGTTTCAAAATTATTACTTCAATATTTATTTCTATTTAATAATGGTACATAAACATATTTTCCAATATTAACTGGAAAATTCTAGCTTACTTTGCTTAATCCTTCCATAAATTTTCAATCTAAAAGTTATCTAAAAATAGATTGTCTTGAAATTAGTTAAATTATTGCATCATTTACCATATGATTATAGTGAATTATGATTAGATTTCGGTGCTGTTTCAAACTATTTCATTAATTCTCGAATTCGGTAGGTTTTACATGAATTTGGTTGGCTTATATGCTAAGTTCTAAAATATTTTCCTAAGTATACCTGAATACAAGGAGATCTATTTCACATCCATCAGAGAATTACACTTTTACAAAAACATAATATGCAACCCTTAATTCACTTTAGAGAAATGCGGATTATGTAGATAGTTATCTAGGCTTCTACACGAATTATAAGAACTTTGATTATTTTTCTAGGTTCATGCGATCTTCGCACAACGTTCCTTATTAAATAACAAAACATCCATCTTTTTAAAAAAAGCTTTTCTGGTATATATTAGGATAAATGATAATAAACATTGCACAGATATCTTGCTTTAATTTACGTTGTTCTTGCTTAATCTGTAGTTTTGTTTTTTTCATATTATTTCGGGCCATTTTTCTGCATATTGAAAACAATTGCACAATATTTTATTTGTCGCGTAAGTGATAATAATATTGAACATATTAATCATAAAGCGAATAAAATTGTTATTTTGGTTTACATATTAAACAAAGAAACTGGTGAATTATATAAATAATTTATTTAAAAATAAAATCCGAAGAAAGAAAAAGCCCATAAAATTTAACTCATTTAATTACCGTAACAAGTGTGATCTTTTAAAATAAGCAATACAGGGTTACGATTATGTGGTATGAAGTTAGGAAAATTGTCAGATGATTCTTGACAAGCCCAATCAACTATTTTCTAAGGTCAATCAAATTGTTACAATTCTCCAAATGTGACCTTTTGGACTGTCACAGTCTTTATAAGGCGTCTTATACAACTTCAGTAGAATTGTACAAGTTTGTAGAGCAGTTCATTTATTCAAACTCAGTGGCAATATTATATCAATGTTTTAATATATTTTCGCTCGATGTTATGGCTCAAGATCGTTTATAAACATGAGGCTGGCTGGTTCTTAATTCCAATCAGTACTTTAGTGTTGCCATATGCAAAATTGAGATTCCTGCTTTAATTATTGAACTGTCAGTCTTACGAGGTGTGATTAAGAAGTTTTAAGGCAGAAGCCGCCATGCTAATAGATGAGTTTCGTTGTGAATATAAAAAAAAGCTTGTATTGTTCTTGAAATGTTCATTCAATGTTTGGTAAGTACATACGTGTTTTGGTTCTCGGTGGAGTGGAGTGGAAAATTGATAAAAAGTCAAATTTTATTTTAAAACGTGGAAATCAGCTTCGGTGCCTTCTGACCTCTCGGGGATAAATCTGAAAAGATGAATGTTTTTATGTGGTTTAAAAATGGCCATGGAACAGCCGATGATGACACTTCTCTGTCAGACCGTCTCTTTCAACAACCAACGAAAACATTGAGGAAATTCGCGATTTAGTGCGCTCTGATTAGAAAAGTGGCTAATGAATTGAATTAAAATTTTTACGCGGTTTGGTCAATTTTTGAAAACTTTGAATAGAGTTATGAGTGGGGGCGAATAATGGGTTTGTCAGTACGACCTAGGAACAGGAGCATAATCACCGCATTGTAAGAGTCCATGTTGGCTGCGACCGAAAATGATAGTGTTGTTCATTTTTTCGATTCTCCGGGTGTTATGCATCATGAGTACGTCCAATGGCCGTATAATCAATCAAATATACCGATATAAAGCTATCTTTGAACGGTTGTGCAAAAAGCTGCCGAAAAATATGCCTGCACTCTGGCTAGACAACAATAGGTTTCTGCACCAGCTCATTGTGCGTTCTCAATAAAGGCTTTCTTAATACAATTCGAAATGTCTTTGCATTCGCCACCTCCTTATTCTATTGATCTAGCCCCTGCCGACTTCTACCTGTTTCCTAAAATGAAAACTTCTCTGAAAAGGAAGCGATTTGACTTCACTGAAGATATACAGGCAAACACAGAGTACCTTCTCAGTATTTGCACTCTGCCTTCTGCATTCCAGCCTTCAAGTCTCATTTAAGATAATTTCTTATCTCAGGTTAATCTCACTGAAAAGAATTGGTGCGATAATAACTTTATTAGAAATTATATAATAGATGTAACTCTAAAAACTAATGGAAAAGTTCTAAAATCATAGACCATTGCAATACCTATTAACCCATTTATGCCCAGAACTATTTTTTTTGCATTTTGCTTATGAAATTTATATATGTTGGTAAAAATGTCATTTTTATAATGGGCAAATACCCAAAAAAAGTAGATAAAGGCCAGTTCTTGAAATATGATATGGGTCGTTTTCGACCCAATTGGGCAAATTAATGTACTTTTTTGTCGTATAGTGCTTTAAATTTAGAGAGCATATTTTGGGTGTTAAGTTTTGGTATATGTAGAAAAATAAAACTAGCCGTATTTACAGTTATATTTTCGCACAATAAACTAAAAACTTTTATTGTCTGTTATAATCTGCAAAACATTTATCATGAAGAGCAACATTACATTTATCACAGGCCTTAGTCGTTTTATTTTTACACAAGGCACATCTTCGCCGTGTTTGGCTAGTTACAACCAGATGCTGACCCTGTCGACGTACCGCTGGATGTAGAGAATGGAATGTAGGACCTGTGGCCAAAGGAGGTTTTCCATATTTTTGTAAAATATCAATTACAGCTCTTCTTCGAAATTCCAAATTGTCCAACTTCAATCCAAATTTGCGTGCCAAAACCCAAAAATTACTCATACATATGTCGAACATCCAAAATAAAATAGGAGTATACTATTTTTTACCTCGCAGACCTATACGATAATTTGCAATATTGTTGTCCATCTGATCTACCCCTCCCATATACTTATTATAATATTGCACGACGTATGGTTGCTGTATGTCTATCTTCTTTTTATCTTTTGCCGAATATCTTTCTGCTTTTTGGATTGGTCTTAAACCAAATTCATTTGACATCAAAGTAACAACAATGTTGTCTTTCCACCTCACACAAACTATATTTTCATTTTTGTCAACTGCACTGTCGCAGACACCTCGTTCTTTCTTTTTCATTACAGCAGGATTTTCAAGAGGACATTTATCTGTTCTGTTTTTTCGAACGGTATCAGTTGCACCAAAACCCATTTTACCTAGTTCACTCACAAGTGAAGCACTCGTAAAAAAATTGTCAAAATATAATGAAAACTTTTTATCAGGAAATTTGTGTTGCAGCAAGTTGGCAAAGTTCGTAACAACAGACTCTCCGAGCCCCATCTTCTTCTCCGCTATGTTCATACTCTTCCCTTGGTATACATCAAAACTGACACAGTACCCGGACGGCAGAGCAAGAACCCACGCTTTGTAACCGAAATGGATAGGTTTTCCTTTTATAAATTGCTTACATCCGTTTCGGCCAAAGTACGGGATCATAGACTCATCGATTGATAATTGTGAATTCAAAGGTACATATTTTATAAAATTTTTATTCGTTTTTTCTATTAGCGGACGCAACTTAGCCATTTTGTCATTTTCTGCCAAGTTATTGTTATCTGCTGCATGTAGGAATCTAAATATTTCCTCAAATCTATTTCTTCGCATGGAGTTGTAAACCAGACTATTTCGAGTATCGTCTCGCCCTTCCCAAAACATTCTTCGCCGTGGAATTGGTACATAGCCGCTTACGTATAATATTGCTATGAAAACGAGTACTTCATCGTTGCCTATTTCTAATCGACAATTTTTGCTACTTGCATACAAAACAGTATTTTTTACAAGATGTTCAAGTACATCTGCATTTAGGAAGAGTTCTAAAAATTCTAAAGGTTCGCTTTTATCGCTTAGCGTAAGCACAGGTAATACGTCAACCATAGGAAAATTTTCAGTAGTTGATTGAGACGTTGCTGTCTTATCTAAATCACCCTTTGACCAGTTCCTTTTTTTTTTTTAGACGGGCCACTCTTCTCTTGTACTTGAGTTTCATCCTCATTGTCACTGCTGTCTTCTACTCGCTGGTTGCTTACTGCTTCTGCTTGAAGCTGCTTAGAATTCAGTCTGTTGGGATCAGCGCAATCCTCATCCCCAGAATCCTCACTACTTTCAAAATCACTGTCATCCGGCGGAGTAATATATATATAGCATCGGGAATATTAGGATCGTCCTCGTCGAGTCTTTCTATCTCGTCTAACAGCTCAGCTGTTGTTAGCGGTTTTTTCCTAAATATGAGAAAAATATATAACATATCTGCCCAACGGGTCGTTACCGACCCAACAGTATCCAGGCCTGCCCTTATAAATATGAACGTACCATAAACTTTGAAGTTTAAATAACAAGATTTCATAAATTGATCAATTTCACTATAAAATTGAAATACTTACCAGTAATTACTTTTAGCCTTGTCACACGCAGATATATTACACTTTACTTTGGTACAAATTTACTACAACTCGCTGTCGAACGTGCTTTCTTACTGACACCACAACAAAATATGAGTTTATAACATGTGAATGCCACGATAGGTCACACTCCGAACACAGCGGTGTATACAGGTGCATATATGAAAGGCAGTGGGTCGTTTTCGACCCGTTGGGCATAAATGGGTTAATAGAATTATTGGGACTGCAATTGTTACAAAAACTCTATAACTTTTTTATGTGTAGAAAGTAGTAGTTATGGGGATTCGAACGCAAAATTCCATGTATTTTCTTATGGAGGTTCATTTTGCCTTTTTGGGAGTGCATTTTGGCGGGGAAAGGTACCGGGGATCACTGCTGCTGCTAGATGTGACATAATGCGCATGCCCAAGAGAGAGCCTGTCTGTTTGAAAGACGGGTCTGTTTTTGAAACAGACAGCTCTGTCTTAGGCATGCGCATTATGTCACATCGGGCGGCAGCAGCGGTCCTCGGTACTCCCCTCCCCCTAAAACTCACTCCCAAAAATGCAAAATGAGCCTCTATAACAAAATACATGGGATTTTGCGCTTGAACCCCCGTAGCTTATCTACTGCAGAATATCTCTCTCCTGATGATTTCTTATAGTCTTGTAGTAACAGAAATCTGTTCTTAACTGGCTAACGTCGAAAACTCTATTTATCAGCGTTGGGAAACATTAAGTATCTTTATTTCGCTAATTTGTGACCATTTATTAATACTAACAATATTTTGTATCTTTTAATTTAGGACTGAAAAACAATTTTATTTTACTCTGTATTATCTAATCATCTTCTCATACAAACATTAAAAATAATTAAAACAGTTCACGGATATGAAAAATACACAAATTAAATATAATTAATTACTAACAATAATTTCAACAGAAAAAAAACGCAATTAAAACAACTCATATGAAATCATTTATATGATAATTATTTCATTTCATGTTAACCGCTATCTTACTTGCTTTATACGTAACGTAAAGATAAATTTCTTGCACAACACATTTTGAACAAATTGGCATTCAAATAAGATTGTTGTTTTTAAAATTAGTGATGATGATATAATACAAAATTTCCTCTTCATAAATTTACATTTAAAAGGATTAATTAATTTTATCGTTACAGTTAAAAAATAGGAAAATTCCTGCGTTCAAACTGTTATATTGAAACTTTGAAGTAACTTTGTTTGCAGTGGAGTATTAGTATCTAAAATATAAAATAATTACGATAAGTTGTCACAATTTAAAATGAAATGTAATCAAAATTTTATTTTAAGAGGAGATCGATTATATATTAGTATACTTATTTGTTGTATTAACTGAAAGCTTATCACATGCAAATTGCATTTATAAATTTTGGTTCTCGATAATTTTTTTGAATGAAAACGTACATATACTTATATTTTGTAAATATGTATTTTATAGATGTACAAAGTCTGTATATAGATGTGTAAAGATGATATTATTAGTTTTAATATTTATGTATTATTATCCTTACAGCGAAAACGAAAGATGTGTGATATGCAATTGAAAATTGTCTATCCGTTAAATATTTAACTTTTATTAGTTTTAAAATCAAATAAAGATCAAATAAAATTGTGTATGACATCTTTTTCGTTGAAAGTGAATGTATAATGAACTAGTTAAAGATTAAATTAAAAATAAATAACCATATTATTTTAAAATGTGTTTTATTTTTTGTTGTCGAATGTGCAACCATCGAAAATGCGTTAATTCATGTGTAACTGACATATTAAAAAAGCAGATTGAAGTAATCTATTCTATTTCAAATGCTCCATTTTTTTATTATATTTATAGAGAGATCTAATGTATCACAATTGTAATAAAGAATATAACAATATCTTTGTTGGAGTGGTGAAAATATGTGTTTTTCCATCAGATCAGAGAGGACGAGTGGACGTTTTTGTCTTCTCAGATTATTAATTAATTATTAATTAAAATTAATTTTTCAATATAGTTTTCTTGGCTTTAAATACAGGTCTTGCACGGTTGCAATGATATAGGGGAAACTGGCCTAAAACGGCATACCATTTTTTGTAACTGTCATATCTGAAAAAAAATCTAAAAATTAATTAAAAATAAATTATGCACTATGTACTCACTGCATACCACTTTGAACGGTTAATGACAAAAATTGAATTATATTATGCTTTCTGGAGAAAACAATAGAGGAAATGGAACATGTTATAAACCATTTTACCGTCACTAGTTAATACATATACGTAGTTCACGATTCGAAGACGTGAACATCATCAATGATGTCAAAACAATGTTGGGAAATCACTTGCACAATCCTTTGCCAAAATCAAATAAATGCAATATGTAGTATGAAATTATAACAAAATGCAAGCACAATTTTACTCTTCTCAGAGCTGATAAAGGCAGCAACGGTCTATTATCGCGTTTTGCTTGACAGTTTGCAATCGCGAATGCAACAAATCGCTTACATTAGCTGCAAAATGCTTTCAGCATTGCAAACCAAGAGTAACAAACTGACGCGAAATATGACAAAACGATATGTGTTAACACTGAACATTCGCACCAACACAAATATGCATTGATATAAATATACTTCGTCTATTGTTTTTGCGTTGGCGATTCCGAAAATTCTGTTGAAGACGTGCACCTTTTCGAAGGCGTATACTATCAGACTAGAGCAAATAACTTCAGTGGATGTTACGTTAAAGGTGTGACTTATTGACATGATCATATACGCATTTGCATTTAATAAGCCAATGAAGAAATTATTAATCAAATCAGATATATTAACAAAATATTTTATTTTTTATGGAGTAAGGTTGAAACGGCGTACACACATACACTATTAGTTAAGGAAGTATACTATTAAATATTTTATATTTCTAAATACAAGCATCACAAATATAGGTCTTTGGTTTAGGACTAACGCCGGCACAAAAAACGTGCGCCCACTGCTCACAACGGTTCTTTTGGCTTTGATAACGAAAATTTCTCACAACAAAATAGACAAAATACATCTTCGTCGTCTTCATCTGCTTCTTGAAGATCATTATTATATGCAAAATTTTCTTCAAATGCATTATCCAAATTTAGTTGCGATGTTTCTCTAGCAGATTGCCTCCAACTCTTGTGGCTAAGGTGGCCATTCAGAATAAGTTAAACAGGCGATTCTTTCATTGTTTTCTATTTCTTTTTTATAACGTCTTAACCATCTAAGAAGGATGTCCCCTGTCATCCATCAGATTCTTAGGGTACACCTAAAGATTCTGTGGATGCTCTTTCTACTAATTCTGCCTACCAGTTCTTTCTTGGAAATATTAATGTCGGAGGCATGTAACTACGGATGGGATTTGTTGAACAAATTGTAACGTCTATCTCCTTTCAATGGTTTCAATGGTACCAACTTGCTTCTTCCCAGTGGATGCAAATATTTTAGGAGGATTCTGGACTGTTGACACTCCAGTATCATTAACATTATAAATTCTTTCCGGAGCACACTGGTAGGATTCGACGATTTGCTGATATGTTTGGAAAAATTTTGCTATATTAGGTTAAAAGCCATAGCTCTATCTATTTACGTGTTTTAAGGTTTTCACAGAGAAATTTCTAGATGCCGTCTTCGGAAACCTTTAATCCTGCCCCAAGCGCGTCGCTTTTCATTTTAACTGAATCTATGAGTTATCTGATTCGCTTCTGCCCAGTCGTAAGCTAAGGTTTGTGATTCGGTACCAGTAATGGCAAATAGACGTACTTCTAACAGTCTAATATGCTTAACCAATAACTATTCTTATTCCGCCGTAAATATAGCGGAAAAACTTTTTAGTACTTTAAAATGATTTGAAATCCCCTTATTTGCATTTACAACTTTCGCAACGTGGTAAAAGTATCTTTAATTGTTTTCGATGCGTTCAGTCATTCCATTTCTCCATTTTTAATAGCAGCTGTGGCATTTTCCATGGGATTTGCATCTCACGCTTGCCTATTGATTTTTCTGATATTCTTGTCAACTATCTCTGTAAAAGATTAAAATACTTTGGACGTACCAACACTTTTGTTAAAGCTAGCTAACGTCTATCAGATAAAATGGACTTTCAGTCCAAAACGGCATGTCTATGCCATTACACTGTGTCTAAATAAGCCATTTTACTCAAGTAGACTTAGCCTACACAACATAACCTACACATTTGACTAATTTATAACTGAATTTAATTATTGTATTTACGATATTTTATAATCTGATGTGTATAGTTAGCGACTTACCTACTTAATTACTTTCAAACCCATCCACACTATAAACATCATCAAAACACTTTCTGACGTTTACACACAAAATGAACGTCGCTGTTATTCTCGCAGATGATAGATGTCATTGTAATACAATATTTTGCATAAGTTTTCGGTTTCTAATTGGAGCGCTTAATTCAAAACTTATACTATGCCATTTTATTCCAATATGCAATTTTAGACCAGTTTCTTCTATTTAATTAATCGTAAAAATATTCTTTTTGTTTCTCTGCCAAATGGTTTTCTGCTGCTACTAGTAAATTCGTCATCGTTCGTAAATCTTTTCCATCTAAGTGTTTTTTGAAGTTTGAAAACAAAAAGTAGTCACTTAGTGCTAAAACTGGACTATAATGTGTTCAATTTCCCCAAATTTGCAAGAGTAGCTTTTCAGTCTTGACTTGTGTACTGGTGCTTTGTCGGGAAACAACAAGATAATTTTGGTGAGCTTTCCTTGTTTTTTGAGAATAGGATCTCTGAGATGCTATATCAAGCCTGCATAATACTCTCCATTTACCGTACTACCCTTATTCAGATAATCAATCGGCAAAATTCAATGAGAGTCCCAAAAAACATTTGCCATTGTTTTTCCAGTACCAAAAAGTTTTTTCAACAGCATCTGAAGTGATCACATTATTAAGGCGACCTAGACGGGGATCATCATTCAATGATAATGATGAAATAGTTTTTGATGTGTGATCTGCGAATAAAACAAAATTTTCATCTATGAAAAAGTTCGGTAAATTATTATAGTAAATTAGTATTAGTAAAAGTAATAATTTTCTCTTGAGACACCTCTAAGTGAACATCATAAATGGTAGTAAAATAGTAAACTAAACACAATTTTTCTTTTGGAAAAATAATCTTCATTGATGATCATAAACTTACGCCAGGAAGGTTACAATATTTTCATTTCCTTGAAAAAGCAAATATACATGATGACAATAACGATATATACTGCAAAATCTTTTTCAACAATTTCGATGTATTTAAATGAAGAGAATGGTGGGAACATGAAACCAATTTTAACACGTATTTGAATTGTATTATTTTGTCATTGCGACAATCGATTTTTTGGATGTTGCGTTATCTCGGCGAAAGAACCTTTTACGCACCAACGTTGGTAGTCTTTGTTAACAGTTTTTTCAAATGCTGCAATTATATGGTATAATGGGCCCCTGTTCTTCTTTTCTTGTACTAACAACAAGTCGATCAGCATAATTTTTTGAAAACTCAAAAAAAAACAGTAACATAATTTTCTCAGTTGATAAATCGATCTTCGTCTTCTTTGGCGTACGTTTGCAATCACAGTCGACTGCTTCTATTTTTATTGCATCTCAGGTGTATAGCTGTAGAGCCTTGTTTCATCTATAGTAAAGAATACATGAGAAAGTTCCCGAGGTTAAAGATTACCCAAACACTGCATTGAATTTTCACTTGTGTTTTTGGTCCTCATCGTGGAAAGGTTGGATTTCTGTGCAAAGTCCAAATCAAATATTTAGAATATTTAATACCATGGTATCGCTAATGCCTTCTATTTGATAGGTAAGGGATTAACAGACTCAGTCATAAGAGAGAAAAGCCGTAATAGTTGAGACAGAAAAACACCATGATCGATTGAATTAATAAAATCTGTATATATTCCATCAACTACCTCAGTAGTCCAAAAATAATTAATACTGAAACCAACGCTGATTTCTTAGATGTTTACAAATATAAAAATAAAAAATATATAAAAAACTTTTTAGATAAATTAAGAACAGGTAAGAAAGTATTATATTATGATTTCCTTTTGCTACTAACCAGTAGAGTATGTATATAACTATCACTAGCACTAGTTTTTTATAATTGTCACTTAACACTAATCACTTCTAATCTCGGATCTCGGAATAGATCGAATTGCGTATGTATTTTTAGTCGACGAGGTTTGTTTATATCAATAAATAGATAAACTTCCAATTTATTCGATTATTCTATGACCCGTTGCCATAACTTTTACTAGAGTTTCCTTCCATCACTGTGTGCACCTGCTTGCCTTCATGAATAATTTAATTGGATATATACCATGAAGCTGCAGATATATGTCGCAAAACCTTAGATTAAAATCGTTGTATGATATCAATATTTGATTTACTGAGAGAATCCTATAACTGGACTCCATACATCCACACTGGCTTGATAATTGTTTTATAAATCAAAACTTTCGCCTCATAAGACTAAACTGTATTACAATTTGCATACGTTTGGCAAACATATGTTTTTGTTAAGCAATTTTTTTGTCTAAGTGTAATCTTAGATATGTGACTATTTTGTTCACGTATTTATTTATTGCTTTTACAAGCTGAAGAACAAGAACCCATTTTTAGAGAAAACGTAACATAAGCTGATTTTGCTTCGTTTTCTTTTATTCTCAATTTTTAAGCCATTGTTGAATCTCTGTTAAGTTTTTCAGTAAAACAAAAGCAATATAGGGTCACATTGAGAGGCTAATATCAGCGTATCATTTGTGAATATAAAACTTTGCAGATTTCCAACAATGATGTAGTACCATTTGGAGATTATACAGGATTGTAAGAACAGGAACACAATTGCAGTGAAATGTCAGCATTGAATGCTAAATCAAAGTACAAAGCACACTCTGTAATAGGTCCGACACTAAAAGATAAATAGTCATTCATTAAGGCAGATGATATTGACGATGGTGGTTATAATAAAGTAGAAATCCCAGTAATGATAACTTTAATAATATTCATAGGTTGCCCTAAATTTAGATTAATAAATGTCAATTCTACTTAGCAAACAATTTTTGAATTATTATGTAACTATACTTTGTTCTACGAATCTACGATAATTTCTATAAGCAAATATACAAAAAAGGTTTAAGTATATCAATACGTTAAGCACGTATTACGCATTTGTTACAAATGACACAGACATGTACAAAAAAAATACACATCTGTAACTGTAAACATGGACAACACACCTCATATTTTCCAGCTTTATACTTCTGCTTAAGACATATGTTTCAGCTATTACTATTAAGCGTCGTCAGTTAAGCTAGTCAAGTAATTTAAAAGCTTTTTATATGAGTCCTTTTGAGTTTGTTTGGTGGTCGGAGTTGCCTCCATTTCCACTCCAATTTCATTACCCGGGGTTGTGTATGTTTTGTGTTATTGTGTGTAGTTGAGTGTTTGTGTGTTACGATTGTTTATCCTATATGGAATGCTGTGTGTTTTGCTACATTTTTGTGTGTTTGTGTTGACCTCTGTTTATCTGTTAATTTTTGACTTTTTTCGCGGCTAATTGGATATCGTTATCCTCTGCGCGTCTTTTGATTTGTTTAAGTCCGTCTTTTTTAATTAGTCTCCGTTTTGGGTTTATTATTTTCCTTATTGTGGGGTTTTCGTGTGACTGTATTGTTTCTATTGTTTTTAGTGTTCGTTTGCATATTATTGTTTCCAGTGTTTCGAGTTTCGTCTCTTTATATATCTGCGCGTTTGTCATGTATCGCGGTGCATTTATCGCGAGTCTAATAACCTTGTTCATTTTCCCTTGTACCGATTGTCTTTGCTTTTCGCTGGCTTGATGCCATATTTCTCCGGCATATGTTGCGCCCGCGAGTATTATCGTTTTTATTATTAATATTTTATTTTCCAGTGTTAGTTTGCTTTTGCCGTTTAGTATCGGGTACAGTGCGTGTGTTGTCAACCCTATTTTTCGTTTTATTTCTTTAATATGTGCCGTGTATGTTAGTTGTGAGTCCATTGTGACCCCGAGATATTTAACTTTTTCCTGCCAGTGTATTGTGTGACCTTCGAGTTTGACTTCGTCTGGCCTTTTGTGTCGTTTTCTGTGTTGGAAGTAAATTGCCGCGGTTTTTAATGGGTTAATTTTAATTTTCCATTTGTCGTACCAGTCTTTTAGGAGGACTAGATTGTTTTGTAACTGCTTGTGTATGTACGATGTACGTCTGCTGCTTATGTATATAGCGGTGTCGTCTGCATATTGTGCGATATTACATTTTTCTATTGTGGGAATATCCGAAGTGTATATGTTATACAGAAGCGGTCCGAGAACGGATCCTTGTGGTACTCCTGCTGCTATGTGTTCGATTGTCGATTTTTCGTTTCCGATTGTGACATTAAATGTACGGTTCTTTAGATAGTTGTCGGTTATTTTTATTAATGTGTTTGATATTTTGTGACGTTTCATTTTGTGTATGAGGCCGGCGTGCCAAACCCGGTCGAAGGCTTTTTCAATGTCAAGAAAGATTGCGCCCGTTGATGTCGATATGTTCATTTTTTCGGTTATGTGTTCTGTCAGTCTTAGTGCCTGTTGTGTAGTTGAGTGGTTTTTCCGGAAACCGTATTGAACATTTGGGATTATGTTTTTGTTTTCGACTTCATTTTCAAGTCTTGTCTGTATTACGCGTTCTGCCAGCTTACTTATTGACGGAAGTAAGCTGATTGGCCGGTAATCTGCGGTTGTTTTTGTTGTTTTTCCAGGTTTGTGGATCATTATTATCTGCGCGTGTTTCCAAATCGCGGGATAGTGTCCGTGTTTTATTATTCCGTTGATTATGTCGGTTATAATTTGTATACCGGTTTTAGGTAGGTTTTTTATTGCATAGTTAGTTATCCCGTCCGCTCCCGGGGCTTTTCGGTTTTTAAGGTTTTTAATTATTTTTTCCACTTCGTCGGTGTTTGTGGCGTCGATTTCTCCATCTGTAATATCGATTTTTGTATTTCGTTGCCGTTCAATGTGGCTTGTAAATGTGTTATGCTTCGATATTGTTGGGTTCGTTTCGAATTGTCTCTTTAACGCGTTCGCGAATTCGTCTGCTTTTTCTTTATCAGTTATTGCCGGTCCGTTTGCGGTTTTCAGCGGTGGAATTTTGTTTTTTTTGTTTGTTAGGGCTTTTGTCATCTGCCAGAGTGTTTGATCTTGCGTATTAAGGGATTCAATTTTGTTATTCCAGTTTTTGTTAAAGTGTTCGATCATGTCAGATTTTATTTCATTATTCATTATCGCGTTTAATTTTGTTTTTATTACCGGATTTAGCGTTCTTTTATATTCTTTAAGTATGTTCTTTTTGAGTCGTATTTTTATTTTTAGTTCAGTCGGGATGTTAAGGTTTGTGTCGATGGTTTTAGTTTTTGTCGTTTGTGCGATTGCGTTTTTTATGTCATCTTCCAGTGTGATCACTGCTTGATCGATGTCTTTCGCGTTGTTAATTTTTACTGTTCTGAGTACTAGGGATTCTTTAAATTTTCCCCAGTCTGTCTTATTAAATGTATTTTTCGTTCTAGTTGTGTCCATGTCAAGCGTTAATATCACTGGAAAATGATCTGAGGAGAGGTCGTTTATAGTTTCTATTGTATGTGTTGTGGTTATGTTTTTAAGTATTGCTATGTCTAAAACGTCAGTAGTACCCGTTGGTATGTGTATGTGTGTGGGTTCCACAGGCCCGATTACATTGAGGTTGTTGTCTTGTGCTATTTTCTTTAGTTTTTTACCGTTTTTATTGGCTACTTTCGAGTTCCAGTTTTGGTGTTTCGCGTTAAAATCTCCCGCAAATATTGTAGGTGTGTTTTGATTGAAGATCGTTTGTATGTCTGATTCTACTATGTCTAATCCGGAGGGATGATAACTTGCGTAAAGGTTTATCGGTCCCCTTTTTGTGTTTACTTGTATGCCTGTGTTTTCGATGATATCGAGTGTTTTGTATTCAAGTTCGCTGTGTTTTATTGTTTCGTGTACGAGTATAGCGGTTCCGCCGCCTTTTTGTACCTGCCTATCGTGTCTGTATGTTTTGTATTTTTGTATTTTTAATGAGTGACTTGGTTTTAGATGTGTTTCATTTAGCAGCATTACGTCTATTTGGTGTTCGTCTAAAAATACGTGTAATTCATGTTTTTTGTGTGTTATGCTTTGTGCATTCCAATAGGCTATTTTAATGTTGTGTTTGTAGTTCATTGTCTGCGTGCGTAGAAAAGTTTTGTTAGCTCATTTGTTTGTTCGAAAAAGCTTTGTGTTTGTTGGGGTGTAGGGTTTGTCGAGCTAAATGTTAGGAATAGTTTCCCAATCATGAGTGCAATTGTGTCGTCAGCTTTTTCGTGTGAGTTAAGTGTTGGTTTTGGTGTATTTTCCCGGATTGTGGGTGCAGTTGCGGTGATGTTATTTGTCTGTTGTCTTTGAGTCCACACGTGTTTTGGTAGTGGTGCTTCTATGAGTTTGTGTGTTTGTATTGGTGTGTTTATTGGGTTATTTGGATTCTTTTTGCATGATAAGCCGATCGAGAGGTGAGCTCCGCCACAGTTTGCGCATTTAGGGGGGGTGGTTGACGGCTTTGTGCATTCATGCGTCGAGTGTGACTCTCCGCACTTCATGCACGCGAAATTCACGTTGCAAGTACGCTGTTGATGACCGAATTTCTGACATCTGTGACACTGTACGATGTCTGTTCTAAGTCTGAGGGACTCTACTTTTACTTCTAATCCGCAAACTGTGTGGATGTCGAAAATTGACTTGTATTCTTTGTCTATTTCTATTAAAATAAGCGGGGCTGGAAGGCAGTCTTTACCGTTCATCCTAGTGATTTTTGCGATCGGATAGTTTCTAGAATCTAGATCGGCTTTGATGTCTTCGTCGGTCAGGAATTGGGGTACGCCTCTGATGACGATTTTTAATTTTTTTTCACTACGGAGTTGGTATGTGAAGGATTGAATGGCCTTTTCGTTGAGAATTCGGTTGAGATTGCGATAGTCTTGTTCTGTTGTTGGAGTGATTTGGACTCCGGCCGGTACGAATCTACTTTGTGTGTATTGAATGCTGTGTGTTTTCATGATCTCTCGGACTCGATGCCATTGTGTTGGGTCAGTGATTGTAATTGGGGAGGTAGAGGGCATTTTGGGTAATTGGATTGTGTTGTTTGCTGTTTTTGTGTATGTTTTGTGCTGTTTGTGTGTGTTTGTGTGTTTTGTGATATTGGTACTTACCCCGGGTTTCTCTGCGGAGGTGGAGGCTGTCGGTTCTTCTTCGCTGCTGTCCATTGGCGTCGTTTCTTCTTTCTTCGTATCTTCGTCGATCATGCGGAGTGCTTCGTACATGTTGCTCGTTTCTATATCCGGTGATTCTGTCTTCTGTCGTTTGTTGGACTTTCGTGGTGGTTTTTCATTTTTCTTGAGCTCGTTCATATTGTTTTCGAAGGCGTTGTGCATCATCTTCATAAAGTTTTCCATTGTATTTTGTAGTTCTTCGTACGTGTCAATATTCTGTAATATATCCATTGCTATAGGTTGGCCGTTGTAGTTGTTGTCGTTGGTGCCAGCCATTTCTTCTGGTTTCGCTTCGTTGTCGGTAAAATATATTATAATATAATATATCGGTCGTATTTATTCTATTACTACCGATGTGCTCAGAGCCATCGATAGCGTGCGAATGTTTAAAAGCTTAAATCGCCTATATGGTATAGCAAATTTCGTTCTATCAGATAGCACCATATAATATAGTGACATCTGACGGACGAAAGAGACTATGCCGAAAATGGCAACCCTTCCCTTGATTACAGTTACAGATGTGTATTTTTTTTTCTTTTTTTTACATGTCTGCTTCATTTGTTACAAATGCGTAATACGTGCTTAACGTATTGATATACTTAAACCTTTTTTGTATATTTACTGCCATCTGGCATCGTATTAATGGACTTACACCTATATGCGTGTTTTCTTCCCTTTTGTACCGTTTTAGCCGGTCAAGGGAAGGGTTGCCATTTTCGGCATAGTCTCTTTCGTCCGTCAGATGTCACTATATTATATGGTGCTATCTGATAGAACGAAATTTGCTATACCATATAGGCGATTTAAGCTTTTAAATTACTTCACTAGCTTAACTGACGACGCTTAATAGTAATAGCAGAAACATATGTCTTAAGCAGAAGTAAAAAGCTGGAAAATACGAGGTGCGTTGTCCATGTTTACAGTTACAGATGTGTATTTTTTTTTACATGTCTGTTTCATCTATAAGCAAAGTTGATTTTTTTTTGGTTGAATCTCGTTCAATTTCACATGTAAAGCAATGATGAAATGTTTCTATAATTTTATATTATTGGTATAATATATACGAGATGCTACTCAGAAATTCCCGAAATTTGAATGTGGCAGGCGATGGGGTAGTAATACAACTCTATAGCGCTAGATGGTATGATTTACGTCTATCCTAAGTTAGTTTGACAAACGGTACGTTGCTAGGTAGTAACAAACAGTTTTCGTGTTTATATTTGTTGGGTCGTGTTTGAGTTATTCTGAAATACTATAAAAGAGCAAAGAACATGAATCAAATTCTGCTTCAAACTTGGTGAAACGGCAGTGGAAACTCTGAAAATGCTTAAACCAGTGTTTGGTGCTTTAGGCCAGACGCAAACTTGTAAGTGGTATAATTATTTGAAAAATGGAAAACATGTAGCAAAATGTGGTAAAGGTGCGTGATGCTACCCTGCAAGAGTGATGCTACCCTGCGAAGTTTGTGCCAAGGTTACTCAGCATTGAACAAAATCGACACCGTACAGAGCTGAAAGAAACTGACGAAAGAAAAGCGAACTTGCGAACTTCAGTACCAGAATCATTACTGGCTACGAATTATGGGTGTATGGATATGAGCCCGAAACAAAGCATCAGTCATTGCAGTGGAAGCCGCCATCACCACGACCGAATAAAGCACGCCGAGTTCGATGCAATGGCAAGTCGATCTTGATTTGCTTCTTTGACGCTGATAGCATCGTGCACAAAGAATTTCTCTCACCAGATGAACCAATTAATGGTCGATTTTGTTGCGATGTTCTTCGGCGACTAAGAGAAAACATTCACAGCAAGCGGGCTGCCAAGTGGAGCAACAATTCAGAGAGTGTGGCAACGTAAGACTGGAGGTATAATTACCTCTCGGTTTGTTCAGTTTATTTAAGATTCTGTGTTTCTTTTCAATTTCCGTCATTCTTCTTATTCATCTACTAGCCCGTTTTTTTCTTAAAGCCTAAAAAATATGAAAATCGCTACCATCATGTTATAATTGTTATTTTATAAAGTTTTCAAGATACAGATTTCGTTCGCAGTTAATCTTATTTGCTTAAAATTAGCTCTCAAATTTGCTTCTAAAGTTTCGCAATTCTTTTGTAATAAGATTCCAATTAATCTTGCCACTATATCGAAGCGATTACTGCATTATTTTAGGTTTCGAACATTTCTTCGTTTTTGTTGGTCCGCATTCACAAATTAACATATTATTAATTACAGTTTTATGCAGTTTTTTACGATATGTTACAGAGACAATTTTTGTTTCGTTTCTACATTTCTATATTAGTATTTTCTTAGCATAAAATATTAATGCAAGAGAATTTTTGGGTATGATTACAATGATGATTTGAATATGTAGTCTGTTTTATATTTTATCGACTTATCCCCGTATACACTTTAGCGTTAATATTGTATTGCTTGACTTTCTGACACGTTTGGTAGTACGGCTATTGCAAGTTGTTGTGTCGATTAGACGAAGTCTATTTTTGTAAATTTGGTTGTTTCGTTTGCCGTTAATTATTGAGAATTACACCTCCCGTGTGTGACCTTTTTTAGGTATTAGGAACATACGTACAAAAATTGGAGCGTAAAATATTAGGAAACTTCTACGATGTCGATAGATTATTTTACTCCAAATTTTGACCACGTGTGTGAACTATCTTGACTGGTGGGAAACCGTACGTTCAATCCATAAGCTTTATCAACCCCTCGAGGAAAGTTAGGTGTGAAATTTTAATCCTTCTGTGGCCCGAAACATATTGTCATTCATTAGATCGAATTGTAATCACCAAATTAAGAATTAGGAAGTAAACTCACGTCGGACGTTTTATGTACCAGAAGGTTTTTCCTTCTTGTCTTTCTTGTTCTCCATTTGTGTAATCGTTAATTAGATTAATAAATTTTTCTCAAATTTTCATTTATAGTTTGCATAATTAAGACTATTTTTATGTTTTAATTTCAATATTATTGGTTAAATAGATAATTAGTTATAGAGTTTTGCGTTAAATTTCCGATTGCCAAATTTTCACAAATTAATGCATATATACGCCGAATCTTCCTTTTAGTTGAAGTTGAATAACTGTGTTTTCTTTCCTTTTTTGCCTCTTTGTGAAGTAATATAACTTCGCTAATATTGAAATTTTGGTAGGTCTATTCAATAAATTAACTTGCTTTTAATATTTGCTGTTTACTATGCGCTATGGTAATGTTTTACCTTATGTTACTTTCGATGACTTAGTAAGCTCTAAATTAACTAAATTTCTTTTATACCGGAAAATGTGTTATTTTTAATGAATGCTCTCAAATAGAAATTAACCAACAGCTTCTATATTAATTGTTAAATCTAAACGTAAGGGGAAAATGTAAGAGATCGCTGCAGTTTCTTTTTTTGTAGTTGTGCTAGATAGTTATTTTTGATGTTAGCTTATTTTTGACTTTATTGTCGACATTTCCAGACATGGGATTTATACGGGGTTACAGTATAATTAATTATTTCTTGTCCTTGCTATTCTTGTTCTTATAAGCAACTGTAATAAATTTAGTAGCCTCCTTTTCATACCAAATTTCTTGCGTTTCTAATATCCTCTACGATCTCTGTGTGGCGTTGATCACTGCACACAAACCAACAAAGTTATAAGATCACTGTTGCGTCCTTTTTCTCATTTTTGAGCAGGATAATTTTTGACAATGTTTCGAAAGGAACCGCAGGACCATCATCACTCGACGCTAGCTTGGGTCTGGCTCGTTGATTCCGTATTTGCTTACAACATCTCGTTCACCAAGGTAAGTCCCCGGGGCACTACTGAGTTTTGAAAAATTGAAGAGACAGTTTCGTATTAGTTACTTATTTATTGTTCCAGTTATTGGTAGCAAGTCATCCATAAAGAAGGTAGTAAATTAGGCTATACTTTTCTGGAATTAAAGCCGCCAAATGAGCTTTTCAGCCTGAATGAACGTCACTTCATCACACATTACGATTTGTTGATCTATAGGTTTCCATATGGCAAAGCCTTCTTAGCTATTTTTCTTCATTCACTTCTATCATTTGTCCTCTCTCACCATCTTGAAGTTTTATACTTCCTATATCTTCAATAACCGGCTCCTCTCATAGCAACTTTGATCTTCTTGGTTTCAATTGCTAGTTTCGATTTTATCATCGCTTTAAAAATGATCTTACTTCCAATTCGATTAATATGGCTATACCATTTTATTCTCTTTGCTTTTATCACTCCTATTATATTGGCCTCTTTTCTTTTAGTAGTTTTTCAACCTAGTTATGCGTTAATTTTTTATGCCCCTCTTCATTTATTTTCTCGGGCTCATATATTTTTCTATCGAATATTTTAAAATTCTCTGCCTATTTGTTTGATAAACACATATCCTCTGCAGCATACGTCACTACCCGTCTTATTGTAACTTCCAATAACCTTGATTTCGCTGTCCTACTTATTCGCTTGTTTATTCATTATTAATGTATATTTGTAATATGTCTTGTAATTATATTGTTTCTTCTGATCTATCTCCTCTTTTCTGTTATTGCTTATTATTGCTTATTATTATATTTAAACTTGCCGCTTCCGCGATTATAGGAGGTGCTACACAGCAAATTCCGGAATGAAAAAAAAAAAAATAAATTGTTCTTCAAATTATTCACTATCATCTTCTTCAAAGTACTCTCCTACCGTATGAATACACCGATCTCAGTGACTTGTCCATGACTGGAGGCAATGCTGGAAGTCTTCGCGCGTTAATGTGTTCAACACTGCCTGGAATTCGGTATGGATCTCTTCAATCTACTCAAAGCCCTTTGCGCTTCATTTTTAATTTCGTAAACAGAAAGAAATCACAAGGAGCAAGATCTGGGAAGTAGGAAGGGTGGGGTAGCACTTCCGTTTTCGTCGTAGTTAAAAACTAACTCACAACAAGCGACGTGTGGGTTGGTGCATTGTTGTGGTGTTAGATCCACGAATTGTTGTGCCAATGGACAGGTTGCTTGCGTCGAATGTCTTCTCTTAACTGTTTCACTTAGTAGGAGAAATTCCTTGTGCACGAAGCCATCAGCGTTAAAGAAGCAATTTCAAATAATGGACCCGTGCAATGGCCTGCGAGATCACCCGACCTTACCCCGCTTGACTTTTATTTATGGAGTACCACTAAAAACGAAGTATTTGATTTTAAACTGCCAGAAACTCGGGAAATTTTAGAACAAAGAGTACTAGATGTGCTACGATCAGTAAACGGAAACACGCTACGTAGAATTTGTAACTCTACTCGAACAAGGTGTCAAAATTGTGTGGAACAGAATGGTCGTCATATTGAACAATTTCTTTAAATGAATGTGAACTTTAAGTTCTGTATCTTTACTTTTTATTTCTATAATTTTTTTATCGTTTCGTTTGTTTACAGTATTACTTAGAATATCTTTTCACTTTCATTTGACATTGGTGTTTAATTTTTCAGCCTGCTAATTTCATATTAAAGATTAATTTACGTTTTTATTAATATTTTCCTTATAAATAAAAATTTTTCAGGCATGTTATACATCGTTGAAAAGCACATTTTGAGGACTACCTAACAAACCCAAAATCAAATATGGCCGCCATATGAAAAACAAAAGATAGTGGTAATAACTTAAAAACAAATGACAATCGGGGGTTTCTGTTTGTATCAAATAATTTGTTTTAAAAAAGTGTCTAAACAATGTAAAACTTTAAAAGAGGTCAGACTAAGCGTTATCGAGTTATTGAGGAATAACGAAATCGGCAAATTTTTGATTTTTCAAAATATTTTAAAAATTTAAGTTAGATCAAATTTGAAATGAGATTTGCCGCGAGTATTGAATTCTGCAAAACATTCCCCATTTAACCGTTGTTCTATATCTTCTAATAACCGAGATACCAATGGTGAGCATCGAAATTGGGACACACGGTAGAATTGTATTACAATGCCTTCGCGCGTTACATTTAAATTTCGGGAATTTCTGGGTAGCACCTCGTATATGGTACTACTAAAAAAAACTAAGTAAATTAAGTTATTTTTCCCAAGTTTGAAGGAAATAACACTTAATACCAGATATAGTTAATAAAATATTTAAAAATAAGTTTCATTACTTCCACGACAAACCCTGTAACTGTTGTCGTTTATTAGCCTAATAAAAGGTATGTATATATGAGTTTCAGGTAACTTCTTCTTTGTCGTTTTTCTTGTATTCATTTTCATACACATTCGCCTCTACGAGGATTATTTACGACCGTCCGAAATGTTGAGCGGTTAATTAATAATTAGTGAAAACCTTAATTAGGCTTTTCGTAACTGTACGGCACCGGCATACATAAATAATTTATAAAATAAAATAATAATTAATTAATTATTTATGAATGGCTCGATCCGCTTCGTCGGTCTTGCTAAGCATGTATAAGAAAGTCGTTCTTTCTGCTGCATATGTATATATGCGCGGGTTTGGCATTCCATGTCATTCTGCCTAATTAAAATGTGATAAAAATTCTTAATTTTCTTGGTTCTTATTATTAATGTGTGTAAACTTGGAGGTGCTGAAGACTGTTAACTGCGTAGAAAAAATAACATAAAATAAGTACATTTGAATTCAGTTTTAATTAAACACGTTTAGATATTACGCAATTCGGTAGTATTGGGATTTTAGAAACATTTATTTGAGAAAATTATATTTTAAATTGTGTCTAGAAGCATTTAAGTCGATGAAATATTTCTATTTTTGGTAGTTGACTCTTAATTTTGTTATCGATAAATTAGTTTCATTTTAAGTTTAACTTGACTGATATAAAAATAATCGACGCGTTTTCAAACGACACTGAAACTGAAATATTAGATAAAATTTAGTTTTTACTGTACATAAATTTGTTGTCAATTATAGAAAGGCTTGAGAACAACAATTTTTATTTTCTCAAGTAAAAAAAATAGGGTTTTGTTTATATACTAGGGCGATTCGTAAAGTAAGTTCCGTTTGATTATTAAAAACCACCAATACATGAAAATATTTTTATTATACCGAGAGTATATCTTATTGTGAAACGTGCAAAATATGCATATACGATTGTTGCTAGAGTAACGTAATAATTAAATGACAGCAATGTATTAAAGCGTGTATTTTATTTTGAAACATAGATTGTCAAAATAATTAATAATTTCATTTTTTTGACTTAAGTGTCAACAAATCAAATACAGACATAGAAAACATTTTATTTTCAGATAAATCCTTCAATCACAGTTTCTTACTACTTTTAGGTTGAATAAAACAAGAATTAATTGAAATTCAATTTATTTTATTAACATAAATGAAGCAAATTTAATAAATTAATTTAGCAGATTTTCAAAAATATCGCCGTTGACGGCCAAACAGTGTCCTAAGCGATGATAAAATTCATTAATCGCATTTTGTATTTGTGCAGGAGTTATTTCCCTTGCAGCCACTCGTATCTTATTTTTTAATTGGTCAATATTAGTTAGATGTTCTCCATTAAAAACTTTATTTTTAATGTAACCCCAAAGAAAAAAATCATTTGGAGACAGGTCTGGTGACCTTGCGGACCAATCCATTTCTCCCCCACGTCCTATTCAGCGGTTTGGAAATCTGTTGTTTAGAAAGGTTCGGACTATTTGGGAATTGTGCGCTGGTGCACCATCATGTTGGTACCAAATCTCACCAGGAATATTTAAGGCGTTAAGGGCCGGTAAAACTCTCTGCGCAAGCAATTCTAAATATCTGTATCCTGTTAGAGTACCCTCAATAAAAAACGGTCCTATGACATGCTCGCCCATCAACCCTGCCCAAACATTGACTTTTTGTGGTCGTTGAGTCCTAGTAGAACGGTATCTGTGCAAATTTTGTCTGCTCCAGTAACGGCAGTTCTGTGAATTAACTTCACCGTGTAAATAAAATGTTGCTTCATCCGTAAAGCAAATTCTGGGTAGTAACATATCGTCATTATTAAGTTTTTCCATCATTATTGTGCAAAAGCTGACTCTTCTTTCAGCATCATTCGCAATTAGTTCTTGGTGGTTTTGAAAATGATATGATTTAAATTTTTCGCGTTTCAATAACTTATGCACGGCAGATTTGCTAACATTTGAAGCTTGTGCTAAAGCTTTTGTAGAGAGCATGTTGTTGTTAGCGATAGCTTGTAATACTTCAGTTTTTTTTTCATCCGTAATAACATATCTGCGTCTATTCTTTTTCTTGTGGTTAGGAACGAGACATCCACTATTTTTATACTTCTGTACAAATCTACTTATTGTAGCTGGACTGGGTTTCGGACGTTCGGGATACGTAAGGTGAAATAAATCTGCAACATTTCGCAAACTCATATGTGAATAATACCAGTTTATTAACGGCAATTTCTCTTATACACTATACATTCTAGGTATAATTGAAATTATTAATTATTGTGACAACCTATGCTTCAAAATAAAATACACGATTTAATACATTGCTATCATTTAATTATTACGTTACTCTAGCAACAATCGCACATGTATGTTTAGCATGTTTCACAATAAGATATACTCTCGGTATGCGATTTAAAGCTACTAAATTCAGCTATTTTGCTATATTAAGCCATTAAGATTGAGACATTTGTCATAGCGATGAACCAGCTTTTTAATGCCCTCTTCATAGAACCCTGCCGCCTGTGAATTAAGTCATGCTGTAACACTGTCTTGTAGGTCTTCGTTGAGCATAAAGTCTACAAGAAGGATGCCTTTCTTGTCGCAAAATGCAGTAATCTTGACTTCTCTGGCAGAACAATTTGGACGGCACTTTAAAGATTTCCTCGTAGGTGAGTTAGCGCGACCCCACTGCATCGACTATCTTCGTCTCATCGTTGACATAGACGACTCAAGTCTCATCAGCTGTTACGGTATGCCTGAGGAAATCTTCATGTTCAACATTGTAATGTATCATAAAGGTTAGAGCTGATCCCATTCTCTTTATGTTATGGTCTTCGGTAAGAAGTTTTGGCATCCATCGTGAACAACATTTGTGGGAACCTATATGTTCAGTAACAATATCGTATAAAACTGTACGTGAAATTTGAGCGAAAAAGGCACTCAGTTCTGTGATTATAAATCGCGAATTTTTTCTTCGTTCATTATGTGACCTACACCACATGCAAACAATAAAACTCGTGTTCTTACTAAATTTGCGAAATTCAATCGGCCCCCTCGGACTCACATTTCGCAGGTAGGTTGCTGTTAAACCTATAAATTGACCGACCAGTACCACGGATCTACCTCGAGTGAAGACCGATGGGTTCCTTAACGAAACGTTGTTAAGTTTACTGATCTATATTTAAAAAGGGTGCCAACGCGTGTTGTGGGCTGCTTGTATAAGTTAATATAGTTTATGCGGAAGACGTACATACGATAACGTACCCACGTAAATCCTATGTCTACGGGAAGCTAAAAAAATAAAAACAACCAAGGACAACCAAAATAACATATAATAATATTTAATTTAAATGTTGTTAACTCAAAGCGCAAAGCAGTAAAATAAAGTTTTGAACGTCTCTGTTTTAAAATATTAAAAATGGTAACAATTTTTTAATCAAATAGACAAAAAAGCACAGTGGGTGAAGCCCTGAATATTTATATATTTATAAATGTACCAAAAATTTGATCTTGACTATATATTTTACATGTTAACAAAGAAGGTACGTATATTAGAGATCTCGAACATGCGTTCACAAGCAAAATACAACCTTATGTACGAAATTTACTACTATTTAAAATGCGACGTTAAATATTTATACAACTAAAGACAATAACGCACACATTCAATACTACAAAATAATGAATGTAAAATGGTGTAAACAATAATAAGTTATTAAACAATTAAATGACTTAATAAATAGATAAGACTAAACTGATTAATTAATAATTACTACCGAATGTATTATTAAATTTCCAACAAATTAATATACAGTGTGGTCATAAAGTTTGGAACCATGCTTATAACCACATTATTTTACATTTTTAGGAAAAACGCTCGGACAGGTAAATTTTCTTTTTTAAAACGCCATCTTTTGACAAACAATTTTTTTCTATGACGTCATTGGTTTTCGAGTGATGACGTTATCAACACTTTCTTTAAATGGCAACCATATTATTTTTTTCTCGTTTTTGGTAGATCTTTATATCCACCAAATAGTGATATAAAGCAATTGGTATGTTGCATCACAATTTTTTTGAAAAAATGATATAAATTTAGAAAAAAATACGAAAATTTTATTTTTGTACAAAATTAAAATTAAATTAAAAAAAATACATCTGAACTTAAATTTATTGCAACAGTTAACGTAAATTTTCAAAATGGACTCCACCAACCAACTGAGTGTAAATGCTTTGCGATCAATAGTAATCTGCGTTATTCGCTCCAGGTCAAAAGAAATTCGTCTTCCCAATCGGCCAATTACTTATTAAAAAATCTTATTTAACATTAAATAGTTTCATAAAAAAGGGCCAAAGAAGTTTAATTTATTTAAAAAAATTGACATGATGTGGCAGACCATTTCTTAATTAAAATTATCGCCCAAAACTTGAAGATTTCAAAAACTAATTAAGCTTACAAAATTTAGTTTTTTTCACACTTCTGTCTTGTGTGAGGACTTCTTCTTGAACAAACCGGATCGTCAAAAGTACATGTACTCATGTTACTATGCAAAAAATTTACAAAAACAAAAACAAGCACTTTTTTGCAAAATATTTCTTTATGGCATTCTTGCTTCTTTTCATACAATTTATGGTCAAAAATTTTAGTTTGAAATTGTTTCTATGGCGACAACATTGTTGAATTATTTACTTCTATTTTTGACGTTAAATTTTTGAGATATTGCGTAAAAATTGTTCATTTTCGCTAATATAAAAAATGGCACATTTATCTGAGCGAGAAAGAATCGAAATTTTAATTATGGTTGGGTATGGGGACAGACATAGAACGCATGCAGAAGCATGCGATTTGTTTAACCATGAACACCCTGATAGACCTCCAATTACCAGGTCTACGGTGACAAAACTAGTTGGAAAGTTTACCGAAACTGGATCCGTAAAAGATCGACCACGGCAAGGTAGACCTCAAGTAGGAGAAGATGTGAAATTAAATGTGCTTCTAGAAGCAGAAGAAAGGCATCATGTTTCCACCAGACAACTTGCGTTAGCCAATCAGGTGGCTCACTCATTTGTCGTCAACTTATTTAAAAAAGAACACTATCGTCCTTACAAAGTTCAACTTGTACAGGAATTACATAAGGATGACGAAGATCGTCGACTTCAATTCTGTGAAGACGTAATGTTAAGTTGTGACCAAAATCCAAATTTCTTGGAAAACATCGTCTTCTCAGATGAAGCTACGTTCTGCCTAAATGGATCTGTTCACCGCCATAATTGCAGATATTGGTCGCAGAACAATCCGCATTGGACTCAAGCGTGTCATACTCAGCGCAGAGGAAAAGTTAACGTATGGGTTGGAATGATTGGACGACGCATTTTAGGACCATATTTTTTTGAAGGAAATTTAACTGCTGTGCAATATTTAGAATTTTTAAGATTTGAACTGGTTCCAGCGCTCGCTGTTATTTTCCAAATCACGAGGATGGTGATGTACCCCATTCAAATATTTGGTTTCAACAAGATGGGGTTACCCCATTATGGTGTAGAAGTTCGCCACTATCTTGACGAAATATTTCCCAATAAATGGATTGGACGAAGAGGCGCCATAGAATGGCCACCTCGTTCTCCTGACCTGACTCCGTTAGACTTTTTTTTTTGTGGGGTTATTTGAAATCGAAAGTGTATTTTAACAAACCGCACAATTTAGAATATTTAAAAGAACGAATTCGCGTAGAACTTACACAAATATCCCCAGACATAATTGAGGCGAGTATACGAAGTGTTTACACTCGGCTGGGACAGTGTCAGTTGGTTGGTGGGTTCCATTTTGAAAATTTACGTTAACTGTTACAATAAATTTAAGTTCAGATGTATTTTTTTTAATTTAATTTTAATTTTGTACAAAAATAAAATTTTCGTATTTTCTTCTAAATTTATATCATTTTTTCAAAAAAATTGTCATGCAACATACCAATTGTTTTATATCACTATTTGGTGGATATAAAGATCTACAAAAAACGAGAAAAAAATAATATGGTTGCCATTTAAAGAAAGTGTTGATAACGTCATCACTCGAAAACCAATGACGTCATAGAAAAAATTGTATGTCAAAAGATGGCGTTTTAAAAAAGAAAATTTACCTGTCCGAGCGTTTTTCCTAAAAATGTAAAATAATGCGGTTTTAAGCTTGGTTCCAAACTTTATGACCACACTGTATTATTAAATGATTGCATGTATTATTAAATTTACAGCAATTGAATGTACTATTAAATGATGGCATGTATTATTAAATAAAAACAACAGTATAAATTGAAACCAAACCCTTCACTGACGTCGTCGTAGGCCGATGTCAAGCTTAATGTAATGGCGTATATTCTTTTAGTGCGAGATTCCAGATAACCTTCGGTTCCACTTTGTTTAATTTTACTCCCTCAAGTGCTTCTTATCTTTCTGCGGTGGTGAAATTCAGCGGCCACTAACCACAGCCATAGTAGAAGAGAAGACAAAGAAGAAAAGCGCTCTAGATGTTTGGAGGGCACAATATATATCGCCGACAAGGGTGCTCAAATCCTATAAATGGCTTTAAAATAACTAGACAGTTTGGGCTTAATATCAACCTAATAGATTTTTTCTCAAAAATTTTCACAAAGTAACTCACAAAATACACTGCTCAAAATCGTACAGGTATATTTACATTATTAAAAGAAAAAAGATTATTATATATTGTTAACCAACTTTATTGACCAGATTTGTATATTTATAGGGTAATTTAATTAAAAATGTTCAAAATTAAAAGTAAATTCAAAAAGTTCTAATAAACTTAAGTTTGGAAATAAGAATTTTGTTAACAACGATATACAGTAGTACCCCCATATCCGCGGGGGTTTGGTTCTGTGGTCTTCTGCGGATACTGAAAACCGCGGATAGTAGCGAACGCTTTATTTTCGAGTACAATATGAAATATGAAGCAAAGTTAAAACAATGAAACAAGAAAAAATAAGTTATATAATATTTATTTAAAATAAATAAACAATAAATAAATAAATATTCTTGTGCTGTGGCACAAATAGAATTTAAGTTTAATAAATATATAAGTTCATACATATGTACATATAGTACATATTTACATACACAACAAGAAAATATACAACAAGAAAAACTTTATCATCGTGAGCTACATATTCATTCATCTTCTTCCAAGTCCAAGTTAGCAGTCGATTATTTACTTAGATCCGAAGCAGACGATGTTGATGGCTGTGCATTATCGATAGTTTTGTCGACTTTTTCAAAGAACATTGTTATTGGTAGTTGTCGTTTTTGTCTTTTCATTTCAATAAACAAATCCTCCAAAGGTTTCAAGGCTTCTGTTATAGTGCGAGTAATTTTTATACTGCGTTCCATTATTGGATCATATTCTACTATCTGTTCTTTTAACGGCAATGTCAGATAATTCTAACCTCTACGAAAAAAACCATAATTGAACAGATTAAAAAAACATAAAACACAAAATTTGATATTAATAATGAGATTGTAATGTATTAACAGGTTTTTAAGAATATTTTTATAAGCATCGTTTGAGCGTGTATCACTTTATGATCCCCTAGCCAAGACATTATGTTCCGTCAAACGTCAATGACAAATGCATTCCGACAATTACTTGAGCAGTTCGAAATATCGCTGAAAAGTTTTCAAGCGTCCATGCTGGCGGTTCTTGTTGACCCTCATCCACATCGTCACTCGCTTCTGGAGAAGATTTCACAAGGTCTTCCAATTCCTCGTTGGTGAATACTTGATCCTCTTCGTTTATGTAATCACTGAGTTCCTCTTGGGTTATATCGTTAAATCCTTCTCCATCTATTTTCTGCGCTATGTTAAATATCGTTGTTAGATGTGAATTAATATCATGTGTGTCTTCAGAACTAAGAACGATGTCCACAGATTTTTCCAAGATGCTATTATCGTTTCTGACTTTAATTCCTCCATCGCTCCTTTGATAAATAGAATTGCGTCAGCAATTGTAAATGACTTCCAGCATTCCATGAGCCCGATATCAGAGCATTCGTTAGCCATTGTATACAGCATTTCGAAAACCTGTCGAATATATATGGCTTTAAAGCATCTAATGACAACTTGATCAAGAGGCTGAAGCAATGAGGTCGTGTTAGGTGGTAAAAAAGCACTTCAACATTTTTATCTTCTGTGCGTAGTGACACAGGATGCCCAGGAGCATTGTCTAGTATCAGCAGCACTTTAAATGGTAATCCTTCCTTTTCCAAACATCTTTTCACTTCCGCAATTAAAGCATTGATGAAACCATTGTGTAAATAGAACAGCCGATTTGATTGCCAAAACACAGGCAGGCAAGCTTTATCTTTGTATTTAAGAGCACGTGGATTCTGTGATCGGTAAACAAGTCCGGGTTTAATCATATGACCAGCTGCATTTGTACAAAATATCAAGGTAAGTCTATCCTTAATTGCTTTAAAGCCTGGTGCACTCTTTGCAGTCTTATGACTATAAGTCCGTTGAGGCATTTTTTCCACATAAGACCAGTCTCATCACAGTTAAAAACTTGCTTAGGATGATAATTCTTTTCTGCAATAATTTGTTTAAATTTTTCTGGATACAGGGCAACAGCTACATGATCAGCCGACGCAGATTCCCCTGTCATTTTTATATTTTTTAGATTAAACCGAGTTTTAAATCTATGCAGCCACCCCCTACTTGCTGTGAATGATTTTCCTTCCTCTTCAGTATAATCTTGGGTCTGCATATCTTCATATAAAACCAACGCCTTTTGTTGTAGCACTTTGCCATCGATAGGAATATGTTTTCTTGTCATATCTTCCACCCATAAATTTAAGGCATTTTCTACCTTAAGTAACACTTTATTACGTATTGTGGTTGCAACTTTTGCAGTTTGGGGTGCACTAGAAAAACTAGCTCGAATCTTATCTTTGTTTTTTAACACTTCTCGTATGGAAGATTCGTTTTTATTGTATATTTTAGCAACAGTTGCAATAGATTTTTTTTCTATTTCAATCATATTAATGATTTTTATTTTTTCACTAGTAGTGAGCATTTCACGTTTTCTTTTTGGTTTAGAAGCCATTTTAAAATAATTTTCAAATTTACTTGCTTTATTTAAAAACTATTGCAAGCACTGTCTTGTCCGACAATTCGAATAGTACTAAAGCTTTTATATGTACAAGTAAAAGCGAGTGGCACCTTAAGCACGTTCCAACTTGTTTAACTTATCATAAGAGAGCGCCGAATTCAGGGGATGACTCATATATACGACGATATATCGACAAATGCTCCTATAACTTTTATATTTATTGATATAACGCGTTTTCTGCTCATCATAGGTAAATCGCGGATGACTGAAACCGCGGATACGGAGTCAGCGGATAACGGGGTACTTCTGTAATCTTAAATCTTAAAGATGTTTAAATTTGAAAAGTAATCCTAAACATATCATCAAAGGCAACTTCTAATAATCAGTATGACCTCCACAATTGTTTATTACTGCCCTAATACAGTTACGTTTTGCTAAAATTAAATTGTCAATCTCTTTCTGTGGTATTACTTTCAATTCTCTTTGAAGACCTCTGAAAAAGGTCTCGGAGATCATTAATGTGAACATTTGAATTTGTAACCCTCCTTTGTAATTTATCCCACAGATGCTCTAGCGGATTCATATCCGGAGACTGAGCTGACAACGCTAACAACGAAATGTGATACTGTTCAAGCACATTCATTCACAATTCACAATTCACAATTCGAGTTACATGTGGACGTACATTATCTTACATGAAATTGAAATTTTCTCCTACTGCTCCTGCATATGGCACAACGACAGGTAAAATGATCTGTTCCACATAAACTTGAGCTGTCATATTACGTTCAATCAAAACGGGATTTGTTCTTCCACCAATACTTATGCCGGCCCATACTATGATTGGACCACCTCTGAAAGAATGGACTTATTGGACTGCATTCAAACGATTTACGCATCCTGGCTGCCTTCGCACTCGATTTCCTCTTGAATCATTGTACACGCCAAATCTAGACTCATCAGAGAACAATATATATGACCATTGTTCGTTTGTCCAATTTCGGTGATCCTGTGTCCACGAAAGACGTTCTCCGCGATTACCTCTTATTAGAGGTAGAACTCTTAAGGGTCGTCTTGATCTTAGATGTACCTCATGTAACCTATTACGAATAGTTTGGTAGCTAATCAGTACGCCATATGTTTGATTAAACTGATTTTGCATATGCCGAGCAGTGCAGGTATGATTACGTCGGGCAATAATTTGGACGTAGCGGTCTTGTGCTGCCGTTGTAATCCGACCGTTACCACGATGTTGATTACGTACTTCACCAGTATCTCTATAGCGGTGCCATAAGCGACTTATGACGCTTTGTGTAATTTGAAATTCGGCTGCAACTTCAGCTTGACGCCGTCCATCTTGCAACATGCCAATAGCGCAAAAGATTTTTACGCGCGGTAGATTACGCCTTTCCATTGATAAAACTACTCAAATTATACATAAACCTCAATGTTTTTAAACTCTGCAGCAAGAAATGACGCTACAATTTAGTTAAACGGAAAGTGACAAATAACGTCGTTATGACAACTAATAGATAAATATTGCAAACAAAACACAATCGCTCCAGTGTTAGCAAGATAGTATAATAAAGCCTTTGTGCATATTATTTTTGCTCAAAATATTTATATACAATACGATATTCTGTTTTTACATCTTAATTTTAAAAATATTCCTGTACAATTTTGAGCAGTGTACCTAATATGCTAATCCTAACTTGTTACACTACTTGCCTGTACAAGATACGAACGATAAGTGAATAAAAGGAAGCCTCTCCCTCGTGAGCAATACGGGATCAGAAAGGAGAGTAGAAATGACGCAAGCTGTGCCAGTTCATGATGTATACTCTAGCTCAATATGCAAATTCAATGCGACGCAAAAACACCCACTTAATATTTAAAAACGATATTTCAAACGTAACAGTTACCCATAAGTCCGTTCGTCACAACAGTTAGTGTTACACTGCGTTCTTCATGGACATTAGTCCGTCCTTCTCGAAAGATACGGCACCATTTTCTGACCATACTGTCACTCGTTACATTTTCACCATAAATAGAACAAAGTTCAAGACGAATTGCAGTAGATATTTTAAACGTCCAAGATAGCAAGAAAGAATGTTTGAACGATTCTCTTACTAGCATTGTCAGACTCACACTGTCCCAGATACACCCCAGCGCTATGATCGCGCCGATATCCCCACTCCTCTGCTCACTATGCGGAAACGCAGCTTACTTTACGAAACCGATGCATACGTTTGTAGTGCTTTTATTTAATTCAAAATTGATTTATTTTTTAACAAACAACCAATCTAGAATATACTCTCCTCTATTATTTAAGATTATTTCCCAAAAATTTGCCAATATTTCAAATCCGCGCTTGAAAAAATCCTGTGACGTGAGAGTGAAAGAGTCATCAACATCAATCTTGAAACGCGACATCGTTATTGAAGGAGATATCTCGAAGCATGTTTAACAGAGACCGAAAGAGATGGAAGTCTGACGTAGCGAGATCAGGAGAATAAGGCGGATGTGGAATGAACTTCAAACCAGTTCCTGCACAGACACTTTTTTATGTAAGTAGTATGAGGGTTAACGTTACAGTGTTGCAAAATATCTAGTTTTCCAAGCTTTTTTCTTAAACTGTGGCCTCAAGCCAGTGGAATTGTTGATAGTCAATCTCAGCATTGATCATACATTCCTTGGAACAAAGTCCTAGTAAACTAATATGCTTATACGCTGACACTTATTGTTTATGCTCAAAACATAGAGCAATCTATCACTAAATTTTTGAGCTTTGCCCATAGAATGCGAATATCGTTTTATGGTCGATGGTTACAAGCCATTAGAGATGGCCAATCCCCGAGTTGATTGGAATGGATCATTATATAAATTAAAGTGTTCAGACGATTCTCATTTAATGGTCTCTCTAAAAATGTATAATCGTTAATGACAAAATGACGTCCTTCAAATCGAAAGAACTATTTACCTGACGTATATTACCCAATTACGTTTTCGCCGTAAACAAGACAAATGCTTCTGATGTACTAACTCCCCCTAACTCGAAGAAAGTGTCGGAAAATTCTCTCCTTTTTTTACTTGACGTTCTTTTTTGTTAATAATGAATGCAATCTTTGCACAAATCCAGAAACTATTCAATTAAACAATAATACGGCATTAATAGAATTTCGACATATGCCTAGCAGTCTTTTTCTGTGGCGCTCTCAACCTAGAACACAAAATCACTACGAACTTTTGCATTGACCTGATATGATATATACACATATATTTTGCACAAACAATTTTTCCATACATTTGTACGTATTGTTTTATATCGCTAAAATAATTAACGAAGAGTTCTTAAAATATAGGGATGTTTCTTTTGAGTTAGTATGAAGTGCTTCGATATAATCACGTTTATAAAGTATTTTATTGTAATGTTAAGTGATACTTTTTGAACTAGCAACCATATATCGTTCGAGTATGATTACAGATTCCAGAGAAACATTTTAACATAGATTGATCAAATTGGCTTCATGTCTCTGAACTATTGGAGGCTAAAAGGATCATCTGCAAGAAGACTAATCCTAGGAAGACACTTGGATATTCCCTTATTACAGACAAGGTTTTTTAAGAACTTTCGCACAAATATCTAATGATGATTATATAAATATTTAATGTTCGCCATAGTGAAATATTTTCCAGGCTGTTGGAAGGTTACATAACTCATCTCATAACCACGTCTAACAAAAATCAATCATAAGTAAGGTCATGTAGACTCATCAGTTTGCTACCCATCCTATGCAAGATCTAGTACCTTGCTTTTTCTAAAAATACTAATGTCAATAATAGAAGACCAAGAACTAATCCCCAGCCATCAATTTGGGTACAGGAGACGACAGGGTACTATAGAACAAATAGACAAACTGATAAACCAAATAAATAACGATTTAGACAGAAAGAAATATATGTTCAGCTTTATTTCTAAGAAAATTCCGCTTGAAATAATTAAGCGAATACATAAATCTAAAAACTCTCAATACTGGAGTACCTCAAGGGAGTGTTCTGGAACCACTATTATATTTACTTGACATAAAATCGTAATCAAACACTTTTGCATAAAATAGAAAAACAGCTAAAAACTTGAAAAATTAAACCCAATGAACGTAAATCCGTACACCAGTGGCGGCTCTTTAATGAGACCAAGTGAGCAATTGCACCCCTGGAATTATGAAACAAAACAAACCAAGCGGCGAATAACTGTGAAAGTATTTATTTATTATGTATATTATGTATTCATAGTTATTGACGAGGAACGTGGCACGCTAACAACGTACAGAGAGAGAGAGAGAGAGAGAGAGAGAGAGAGAGAGAGAGAGAAGAGAGAGAGAGATGAGAGAGAGAGAGAGAGAGAGAGAGAGAGAGAGAGAGAGAGAGAGAGAGAGAGAGAGAGAGAGAGAGAGAGAGAGAGAGAGAGAGAGGAGCGAGAGAGGGAGAGAGAGAGAGAGAGAGAGAGAGAGAGAGGGGTGAGAGGGAGAGAGAGGGGGGGGGAGAGGGAGGGAGAGGGAGGGAGAGAATTACTTAGCCGTTAATTTAATATCCCTATTATTTGATAAATTCTTGAAGTTTCGGCTTTATATTAAATACTTTAAAAATTTTGAAATTAGTATGTAATTGTGATGTAAACATTCCTGTCTACAATTACGACGCTAATTATTCGAAATTTTTATTTGAAAAATTTCGTGCTAGGTGGGACTTGATTGAACCCACGTCCACGGTTTGCTGGACCATCGCTCTAACCTCTGAGCTACGAGGACTTGGTTTCAAGTTTATTGTAAGTGCCTTATAAGGAACAGATATTAATATTCTGTCGGATATAAATTGCTATTTTTCATCCTTAGTTATTTAATAATATAGAGATAATTTCTTACCTGTTCATTTAATTATATCATTTGATAAATTCTTGGAGTTTCGGCTTTATATTAAATATTTTTAATTAATGTTATTTCGCGAAGTAATGTGAATGTGAACATTTGCTGTCTACAATTGAAAAATTTCGTCCTAGGTGGTACTTGATTGAACCCACGTCCACGGTTTGCTGGACCATCGCCCTAACCACTGAGCTACGAGGACTTGGTTTCCAGTTTATTGTAAATGCCTTATAAGGAACAGATATTAATATTCTATCGGTTGGAAATGGCTATTTTTCATTCTTAGCTATTTAATGATATATCAAATGAACGGCTAAGAAATTATCTCTATATTGTACAGAGATATAATATATAAATATTTCTTTGGAGGCAGAAATTTTTATGTCAATAAAGAAGTGACAGCCGTTGTAAATAATCATTTTGAGGGATTTATTGTGGTTTTACGAAAACTTATTTATAATTATAGCAAGTGTAATTTAGTTAAAAGTCGCAATATAATAAAAACATGTGGCTTTGTTTAGCCTGCTTCATATTCAATACGGCAATTTAAGGGACTCGCTATGTTCATATGTACAAATTGTGTTTGCCTTAATACTTATTTCTTGTAATGTACATCGATATATCATTTAGAAATAATTAAACATTTAAGTCAAACATTTCACTTAACTCACACATATCATAATTATGTTTTTAACTTCACACGACACACACGTATGCATTCTCATTGAAATCACTGTAATACCATTACCGGGTTCATAAATAGGAGTGTAATGCAATCAATTGACCCCGCATCAAGTAGGACGACACAGTGGTGTTAACTTGAAAATAATACGGTATTGAGTGGAATGGACAGCTGGTTAGTTTAGAGGTGCCCCTGGGGCACGAATGGATCAGTAATTGGACCCCCGTTGAGACTCGGACCCCCCATTTTAACTGATTGACTCCATGGCCAACGTAAATGCATGTACATATGCTCGCATAGTCGTGTGTTCATATCAGAATCTCGAATGAACATGTCGGTAGTGAACATGTAATAATTTTAATAGTAGTTTATGATATTTGATAAGTCATCCGGACATTTTAAAAGATATATTGGATGTGGTTAATTAAGATGTCCGTTTTGAATATTTTATCGAATATTTTAGGATATATTTGTGCTATACAGATGTTTTTAATGAATTTCAACGTGTTGAAAATCTCCGCATTACATGCTTTATAAATAGAAAAATATATTTAATGAATTGATTACAAAAGAAGATAATTTATGTCAGATGCACAATGCATGTAATAACTTACGTTGCACATAAATAAAATTACACATTAATTACATTTTTAAGGAGTCAAATCTTATTTCCACAGAGAATGAAATCAATGAATTCGTACATTAAGATTTGTTTTAAAACTTTTCAAGTTGGTTTTAAAAGAATTATAGATTTTATTAATATCAAAGTATCATGGCCTTGAATAAAATTTTCATTTAGACTAGTTTATGATTTCAATATAAATTTGGAAACACTGTGGAACATTAAAATTTTTCGAAATTCAAATTGTGACAACTGTCATAAATAAGTCAATTTATTGAAAAGTTGCCTTATCAATTAGATTATTTATTGTCATGTTAGAAATATTATGCAGTTTTTATTGTAGAAAGAGATTTTAGAACGAGTAGATTAGCATATGTATAATTAATCAATAATTTTCAGGATTTTAGACAACAGATTCCTAATCTTGCAATCAGGTATGAGCAACCACTGGTTAGTCAAATTCATAGATGTGTCGACAGATTTCGTGAAACGGGGACAGTGTTTCGTTAATATGGGAACGGAGCACCTAAAGAAAAAACTGCTGATTGCAGTTAAGCTGTTCGACATCGAATGGAAAACTCACCAAAAAAATCCATTGCGAAAATTTTGCAAGAAGTTTAGTTATCACTTGGAACATGCCAAACTATTCTTTAAAATGATTTAAAATTACATCCATATAAAATTCAAGCTATTTATGAACTCGGTCGCGTTGATTATTATAAAAAAACCGACTACCGCTAATGGTTCTTGAATAACTTGAATAGTAATAATAATAATAATAATAATAATAATAATAATAATAATAATAATAATAATAATAATAATAATAATAATAATAATAATAATAATAATAATAATAATAATAATAATAATAATAATAATAATAATAATAATAATAATAATAATAATAATAATAATAATAATAATAATAATAATAATAATAATAATAATAATAATAATAATAATAATAATAATAATAATAATAATAATAATAATAATAATAATAATAATAATAATAATAATAATAATAATAATAATTTACGCCACTCAAACTGGCTAACAATGAATTCAATCCATCCACGAGAATCTTAAGTATACCCCAACAGAAAGAGAGATGGAAAAATAAATCTTTGCATGGCAAGTATCCGTTAACAATTGGATCTGAAAATTTTGACACCTCAGCGTCGCAGGCATGGCTGTATACAGGTAACCTGTTTGCAGAAACAGAGGGATTCATAGCCGCCATCCAAGATCAAGTAATTCCAACACGCTCCTATAGGAAAAAGATTCTTAAGGAGAATTTATCTGACATTAAATGTCGTGTATGCGCAGATAAGGAAGAAACAATTGATCATTTGATGGCAGGCTGCTCTGTACTTGCCCCCAAACAATATCTCGAGAGGCACAACAGGGTTGCAAAAATATTACACCAACTGCTCAGACAGAAGCACTTGTCGTATTCTGAAAATGTCCCGTATTATGAATATGAAGCACCTTCAGTTTGCGAGGACGAAAATTCTCGATTATATTGGAATCGCCAAATAATCACAGATAAAACAATTCCCAACAATATTCCAGATATAATACTGACACTGAAGAAGGACAAGGTAACGTACATCATTGACATTGCTGTTCCGTTGGCAAAAAACACTGCAAGGAACTATAGTGAGAAGGTAAATAAATATTTACCTCTCAGCGACGAAATCAAGAGTATGTGGAAGATGGACAAGGTCCTAATAGTCCCAATTGTGATTGGCGCAACTGGAGAAATTCCACAGAAATTACACAAGTCCATAAATACTTTGGATCTCTACCAAAAACTTTATTTAAAAATGCAAAAAAGTGTCTTGTTAGACACGGCTGCAATAATACGTCGCGTGCTGAACTGAAATTGCAGCGCGCGAACGCGGCCAACGTGGCCGGGAGGCGAAATGACGGAACGGGTGGGGTGCTGATGTGGTCCTCTACTGGGTGGTAGCCTAGCATATGCGCTACCAAACTCTAGGGGGGTCTGCCCGATGGGCGGGCAGGTGCCATTCCGCCTTTCCAGCAGGGGAGAGAGGAACCAAGCTACGCGGCGCAAAACACGGCGCCGCGCAATGCACACACCACTGGGGTCGGTCCCGGGCGGCAACCTTGCCAGGCTGGCGTGAACAGCACACACACGCTCGACGTGTGTGCAGTGCCCCCGCAATGGCGGAAAACGTTAAGATGGCACAAAGTGTGACCGTCGTCGACCAAAGTAGCCGCTAAGAGTGTTCCATTGGTTGGCGATGAGCAACCCCGTGCAGGCTGCGCTTCGCGTGTCTGGGCCTTGCCTCGATGGGGCGGGGGTCGGGCCGTCGAAGTACTGCATGGAAAAGTAAAGAAGTTGCCGGGAAAGGGTTGGCGGCCCTGCGCAACGGCTGGTTCTCCGATCTCTCAAAATTAGCGCGACGGGACACTAAACACATGCACGAGTGCGCTAAAATACAACACCCCTACACTTGCGCGCTCGCACAAACACAAAACCACACACCCAGAGAGAGAAGCAAGCTGCCAGCAGCGGACAACACGTAAGTTGACACCCTGAAAGTACTGGTAAGTATCTACTATAATCAATATTCATATAAAAATAATGAATGCTAGATAACTATGCCACCCATCTTGTTCGAATGAACCGATGGGGTAAGATAATGGCAACCAAGAGCGAATAGTTCTTGTGAGTGAAAGAGATAATAATAATAATAATGGAAGAGAGCTGCATAGTTATGTTACGGGAAAATACTTGGAAATAAGAAACAATAAAAACCAATAATATTATTATGATACTTATGCCAGCCATCTTGTTCTCACGAACCGATGGGTTAACACACTGGCAACCAAGGACAAATTGAATGTTCTTGTGAGTGGAGGAAATAATAATAATAATAATAATAATAATAATAATAATAATAATAATAATCCATGCCTTAGCATCCCCCAACAGCTTGCGCCAATTACAGGGGGCATCGGCTGGCCATGAGTTATTATTACGCCTGCGGCTGTAGACCGACTTAAGATGTTACCTTTCCGCATTTGCCGTGGAATTTGGAAAACTACAAAAAACCAAACTCAGAAAGGAAGCACCGGGGTTCGAACCCGGTACTGCCGGACTACGAGGCAAGTGTGCAAGCCACCAAGCCACTAGCCCGAATAGTGATAATGTCCTTAATAAATATTTCTATACTGATGAGCCCTAGTTTCATCTTTCGGGATATTTACGCAAACAAAATATGAGAATATGGTTTGTAGAAAATCCTCATAAATTTTCGGAAACACCATTACATACCCATAAAATTGATGTTTGGCTGGGGGTGTCAAGGAGGCGAATCATTGGACCAATATTTTTTAATGGAACAATTGAGAGATACCGAAATGACATATTAGAACCATTTATTAGTCAGTTACATGACGATGAAATTACAGAAGGATTTTTCCAACAAGACAATACTCCACCACATACGGCTCAACAAACACGCTCGTTTGGAATAGTTTTTTGATAATCTAACAGTGAATTTTCCTACAAGGCCTCCAGATCTCACAATTCTGGATTCCTGCATTTTTCCGCACATGAAGAACACGATTTTTAGAACGCGACAATATACAATTGAAGAACTTTGCAATAGTATTAGAGAAGTTTCTCCCTCATTTGCCAAACCCATTCGAAAACATGAAAATGAGTTTTTGTGTGTGCATTGAGGCAAGAGGGTAACATTTCGAGCATCTTCTTTGACGTAGTGTTTTACAATAAAGGCATTTCTGTAAATAAATGTCTTTTATTTCAAACATGTCACAGGAAATAAGACTGAGTTTTAACATAACTAAATTGTAACTGTCATATGACAATTGTAAAAATTTAACTTTCGAAAAGCCTTACTGTTCCACATTGTTACCAAAATTTATATTAAATCATAGGCTACTATAAATTAAAATTTAGTTGAAGGCATGGTATAAAATGATTTGTAAGGTGTAATAAAAATTAATTTACTCTTCTTGTGAGATTTGCTGCACTAGCTTCTCCAGCATTTCTATAGCAAATGCTAAAGAAGCTAGTAGATTAATTCTCTTCATTCTACTAGGTATGCCTCAGAAGTAATGAGAGTGATCTATTTTAAACTTTTTATTACGTGTCTACTATTTAACATTGTTTCCTTCAAAGTATACTCCTTGGAAATGCACACACGTCTCCAGCGATTTTCCCATTCCTGGTAACAATTCTGGAGTTCTCGTTCCTTTAGGCTGCTTAGAAAAGGCTCTAAACGGCTTAAAGGACCATCGTGACTCTTTGGATGTTGTCTATTGCACCGTAATAGTAACCTTTCAATTTCCACTTAAGCGTTGGAAAAGAAAATAATTACATTAAGCCTTGTCTGGACTGCAGTGTGGGTGTGGGAGCACTCTGCACATTGGCATGATTTTCTCTCCCAAAAATTCTCTAACCGACAGTAAAGTGTGACTAGGGGTATTAGCGCAAGAGCTGGAAGTGTCAGGTTGCACTCGCAAAGCCCTTTTCCGCAAACGTTTGATTCACTGTCCTGCGATACGAATTCTTTGTAGATAATTCCATGACAATAAAAAAAATAATAAGCATGAACTTCGCGATGTGCTCATTCGAACTTTCTTCAGCCGCGGTGATGATAGTATGTGCCACTTCATGCTTTGTCCCATTATTTCAGCTACGTATTCAAATACCCATGATTCGTCATCTGTTATCACTCTGTGCTAAAGCTGGGTTTAGTTGCCAAACGATCCCACAGTTCTTGGCTAATGGATAAGCTATTTTTTCGTTCAATAAACAAGTTCTTGGGCACCAGCTTTGCACAAATTTGTTTCATGCCTACTTCCACCGTCAAAATTCGATTAATAGTATCGTTAGCCATGTTTACCTTATGCGCAATCAACCTGACTGTTAACCTTTTATCTCTAACACAGTACGTACGTTAGATATGCTTTCATCGGTTTTCAATGTTTACGGCTGTTCGAAGCGTTGTTCATCTTCAATGTTATCGCAGCCCTCTTCGAAAGCCTTGTGCTATCTGAAAACTTGCGTTTAAGAAACAGCAGCATCTCCATGCGCCAATTCGAACATTTGAAGTGCCTCTGAAGCGGTTGTTTCCAGTTTAACACAAAAGTTTTCGTGTGACGCGGTATTGAAACACAACGATAAACATCTAGCGATCACATCGCTAGCACTGAACTAAATGGTCTACATCTTTTCTGGTTACGTACCTACCTCTTCCACTCACATGCAGTCGTCTCCAGCACAGAATAACCAGAATGGACAACAGCTGATTTTTCTATTCTTATCGATGCAGAGTCGTTAGGGGACCTTGACTCCATTGTATTCGTATCGCCATGTTGAAAATAGCGTATGTTTTGAAATTTCACGTTTAACGTAATACAACTGATAGGTTAGGCCAATACAAGAAACTAGTTATAAATTTCCAAATGCCTAAGAGGATTATATCTTACCGCTTTTAATGTGAAAATTAAGAAGAAACGAAGGAAATATTTAAAAAAATACAAACTACTAAATTGTAAAATTTACATTACAACTATTTGTCTTCAATATACAAAACTATCACTTATCTGACGATACCTGGCTCAAAATTTATTTCTTGGATATCAGAAGATGATAAAGCAAAACAAACAAAGCATACACAATTACGATTCACATAAACGTCCGTTAAACCTCTTCTATTTGATTTTAATACGATTGATATTGTCTCAGTATATTTAATAATTCTCGCACAGCCACAACTAACAATAATCAATATATATGTTTATGGAGCCAGTTTGATAGCCAGAAAATCATGCTCAGATAAAATGTAATACTATATATATGCATAGATAGCTATTTTGTTGACAAATTTTTTTGGTATTTGATTTTGACCTTTGGAAACATCTGGGTCTATGAACAACCCTAATTTCGTGCTTTTGTTAATTTAGTTTTTAGAATCATTTCATATAGTAAATACACTTTATTATTGCATTGACATAATAATTTAAAGACTTACTTAAGAACTGATACACTTTGAAAATAATGCACACTTGGAAATTATTAATAATAAAACAGGCAATATTTATGTAATATTTTATTAAGAAATGCTTTTTCTATTACAATCTTAAGTGTAACAAAACCATAATGGTGATAACTAAGTAGGAACCCAATTTTCTTCAGTTATTTGTAATGATGATGTATCCTTCAACGTTTCAATATTTTGTTGATAAACTATTAAAAGATAAAATAATATCTTGTGGATTTAATTAAACATCAATATTATTCAAAGCTCGTAATTTGTTATATTTATTTATTGAATTTATGGAAATTTTACTGAAGGTAAATGAACATGAACATTTTTCTTCATTTAGAAATAATAAAAGTGACTCTTCATATGAGTCTCATATCAATTCAACGAACCACAATTTTAACAAAGAATTTAAAATATTACATGTAGAAAATAAGGGCCAAAAACTTAATTTATTAGAGTCACTTGAAATTAATAAATTAAAGAAAACTGACAAAATCTTAAATGATCAATTAGAAACAAATAATTCACCCTTACTCAATCTATTTATTTGATATGCAGACAGTTACATATTGTATTTTGTATTTTTGTATTTTTCCATAGAATTCTTTACCTCCCTGTAATATAATGTAAACCTCTAGTTTTATTACTTAAGAACAGTATATATTGTATAAACCGTAGTGAAAGTTTTGTGCATAGACATCCAGTAATAAAAAGCACCCATCCCTCCGCCTATTTTTTAAAATAAAACATATGTTTTTGCTTGTTACCGTTTACTTGTGTTCAACATAAAAAAATATTTTGTAAATAAGTTAGTTATATGTCTGACGAAGCCCAGGTTGGTGCGAAACGATTCGTTACAGTGATAAATAAAAAGTGAAATTCATAAAATTTGTTTTATTTTATCTTAATAGTGATGATTATAATTGGATCATTTTGAATTGGTATAGAAATCCAACTTCATCTGATCGGTTTATTAATTATCACTCTCATCATCCTCTCAATCAGAAGTATTAACACCGTTACAGCTATGAGAAATCGAATAGCGCATATATGTCATTAAACCTTTCTAAATGATAATCTTAAAGAACTTTTCAACATCTTCGTCAACAATGGCTATCCTAAGCACATACTTAATAAATTGATATATAGCTCAAACTTTTATGATGGCCCTACTGAGGACGTTCTTGCAGACAGTGTGATTCACAAAATAATCCCATACATTGGTGGTCTTACTCATACAATTGTATCACATTTCAAACAATTTAATAACATTAAAATAGGTAAATACAACACCTATACTTTGAAGAAGTTGTATAGTAAGATCAAAGACATAACACCTTTCTTTTTAAATAGTCATTTTGTCTACAGGATAGCATGTTCGGATTGTTGTGGCGTTTATATAGGTCAGACATCACAATGGCTAAAACAGCGCATCACACAGCATAAAAGTGATGTCCGTATTGGAAAGAGATCTTGTGCATTGGTGGACCATGCACTTGATCGTGACCATACATTCAATTTTGTTGACGTTAAGATCTTAGACGTTGAAAATAACCTTAAAAAAAGAACCTTTTTAGAAATGGTCTACATTAACAGAGACACAAATAACGTAAATTATAGATCTGATATTAACGGACTAAGTATAATTTATTTTGTTATACTCGGTTTGACGGTTAGTTGACCATCTAAAAATTGTTTTGTTATTTGGTCCATATATTGTTAAATTTATAATGCATTATTTCTTTATATTCTTGTAACTTTTTGCTTTTATATTTTTCATGTTTTAACTTTTACATATACATGCTTTTAAAGGTTTTAAAGGCTTGTATTTATAGTTACTTTAAGTTTTAAATCTAATCAATTTCATTGTACTTGTACGTCACTTATATTATTTTTTTCAACTCTGCATTTTGTAAGTATTTTACTACTGCTTTATACTCTTACTTATTTAATGTTATTTCTCATTAATCTTGTAGAATCTCCGGAAGAAGCAACAAAGTTGCTTACGAAATATAGGGATACTTAATAAATGAGTTTTTTAATTGACAGACCGCTTGCCCGCTTTTAATTTATTTTATTCAATATATTACGGTCGATAATTTCGTTTAAATTATATATATATATATATATATATATATATATATATATATATATATGGTAAATTCAATCAGTTGGCGATTTAAGGTCTGGCTTTACTTTAAAGTATATATATTTAAAACAACCCTACATGTTTTCGGCAATAATGCCTTTATCAAGGATATAAAATATAAATGACAGTATACAAATGTCATATAATTGAGTTGCTATGGATAAAATTATTCAAAGATACATTCCAATTTAATAATAATAAATCATGCCTTAGTATTCCAAAAAACAGATAGACAACAAAAACGGGGAAAAGCAAGACATGAGTTATTATTAGGTATGCGCCCGTGGAGCGTCTTAAGATGCAAAGTTGTCGGCATTCGCCTTAAACGAGAAGGAAAACCTACTCGGACAACCAGACAGGAATCAAAACACGGAACAGTCAACATGATAAGCAAATGTATATGATATTTAAATGAAATTGATATTTAAATAACTTACGATATATAATTATATAACAAAAAGAAATATATTATGATGGTAAATTGCAGATCGTTACACAATTAAGTTAAAGTATATACTGCTTAAATTTTTTATATCATTTCTGTTGTTAATTGAATGTAGGGTTGTTTTAAATATATATACTTTAAAGTAAAGCCAGACCTTAAATCGCCAACTGATTGAATTTACCATATCATACCAAGGTCACGAAATAATTATATATATATATATATATATATATATATATATATATATATATATAATATTTTCGTGACCTTGGTATGATATGGTAAACTTAATAAGTCGGCGATTAAAGGTCTGGTTTATTTTTTATATCCTTGACAAAGGCATCATTGCCGAAACATGAAGGGTTGTTTTAAATATATATACTTTGAAGTAATAAACCAGACCTTTAATCGCCGACTTATTAAGTTATATATATATATATATATATATATATATATATATATATATATTTGAACATTCAATTTCTATTTGCAATTTATAGTATATGTATAATTTGAATTCTCTGTTTCTAAAAAAAATGTTTTCGTGGCAATGGACAGGTCTTTTGTGATGTATTAACACTTATAATAAAAAAATGTTTAATTATAATATTATGTCGATTTATTTACTAAAATTTTATGGGGTCAGTGAATGACCCCGCATGGTCTTTAATGCTTCATATTTCACCTGGTCTTCCGAAGGTTCAAACAATCTATGAAATATCACGACGGGAACTAGTTAGATGTAATCATTAAAGAACTGACAAGGGATGCTTCATTTGGAGCTGTTCATAGGAAGAAGTCAAAAATTCCTACGGAAGGGACAAAATTAAGAGGAATTAATTAAAAAAATTTATAAGGAGGTGCATTTGATACTGCGGGTAATTAGGATTATGTAACGGGTTAGGTATCTAAGTTAATCATTGTAGTAAATTAACACGTAACATAATTTAACAAGTTTAATAATTTTAAAATTTCGTAGCTGTGCAATTAAATAAGTTTTCATTATATTAACATTAATTATATATTGCAATGGATTACTCATATCATAAATTAATATTAGAAGTTATACTATTAGATTAAATTGAACTTGAACTATCAAATCCTGTAATCGGAATTCGGTTGTCCCGCAACTGTTAAGAACGTTAAGGTTAAAGTGTTAACTGTAAAGTTAATTAAAATAAATAAGCTAAATTATTGATTAACATTTTAAAAATGTGGAAGGTATTCTCTCAGTATATAACTTTTGTAGCTATAAAGTTTCACAACAGCAAAATAACATTTTGTACATAAAACACTAAATCGATATTGTTTATTTGCTTTTCTCAATTGTAATGGCAACATAATATCTACACCTGCTCGACAAAAAAAGGTAAATAAATACCCGGCGAGAAAGAAAACGTGTTAAAACGCAAGCGAAACAGAGAGAAAGAGAAAAATATTTCCGAAACTACTCTTTTGACTTCTTTTCGAGGGTTTTCTCTAACTGCGGGAGAATTGTTCAAGATCCCTTTGTGTCGTACACATTCATACCAGCATTTGACTTCATAATCCGACAATAGCAAAGGTGTTCTGAGCTGTTAGAAATCACTTCATCGTTCGAGTGGGGTCTTTGTTGTCTATACAAAATTTTTATAGGCCAAGACGAATTGGTTGTTTCGTTTTTGTGTCAAGAACTTGTGATTACACACACTTTTTCCTATCTTTAATATTTTGGTTTAGTGTGGCAATGTATTAAAAGATAATATATGTATCTCTAATATTATTAGAATTTTCTTGTTTATTTTTATGAATTATGAAGCCTTTCATTAGTTTTATTATATACTTTCAATTATCCATAAACAATTTGCGTTTCTTAGATATAAAGTACATTTTAACATCGATTCGCTTCTTATTTATTTCGTATGAGAAGCGAAACCGAAAGTTAGATATTAGTGTATAAATCGCTTTTGTGATAAAAAAGGATAACAAAACGAATTTATACAGTTATATCTTAATTTTACAACCAGTCCAAAAAAAAAATAATATGAACATAAAAAAATACAAAGAACAAAATTTACAAAATTTTTGGTGTGTCTCAGAATAAGAAAGAGTGACTCAAATATCCCACCAAAACTCGGTTCACATACCTTAAAATAATTTGACCTACCCTACGTGTACACTTGAGATTGTAGTTGTTTGTTTGTAATATCATTCATTTTTATTACATTTAATAAGCAGCATAAATAATTTCATGACAAATGTATATTAATAAACTAATTGTTGTATGTGCATTATCAGGATGGTTTCGATAGATATGTTTCTGTGAAGAAATCCATTCGCAATTTGAATGTTACCCATATTCCTTAAAAATATAACCAATTTGAAGTAAAACAAAAACTACATTTAGAATTTATTGCGAAACTACTTCAAAAATACAACTTATTATAAAATTATCAAAATTAAATGAAGTCGAAAGAATAGTAAAAGGTCATACATATACCCTACTAGTATGTTTCACTCATGCTGGATTCTAACGATTCACTTTCACTGATACTATTTCCAACATGAACAATAAACAGTTCCAAGATATCGCCCATTAATCGATCTAGGTTCCACATTTTATTTTACATGATCAATACAATTTTACAATTTGTTTGCTGTAACATTTGTAAGTGCTTCCATTAAAAGTTCTTCCACATGTGATATTTTAAATTTTGTATTTTTTGAAGCAACTTCACCTTTTAATTGTGGTCAGACCATTTCAATAGAATTATGCTCGAAATTACATGGTGGTAACCATAATAGTTTTTATATTCGACAGTTGCTATTTCACCAGTGACATTGGTATACATTACGGAGACATACTGGATGCAACAATTTAGCACGAAACATTAAATTGGATTCTTTAATCCCACGGATAGTTCTTCAACAAAAGCTTGTCATGCACTTGTTATCTTTGCATCAATCCAAACCCTGTTCTTTGTATGTCCTTCATTTAGTCTAAATAAAATGTTGGTCGACATTCATATCTGTATTGTTTTATTGTCGTCAGATGTATTAGTAAATGTTCCCTATTACGCTTTACACATTTGAGACAAAAGGTACATATAATAATAATAACCATAGTTTTTCGTTAACACTTACTTGAAATTAATAAGTTTTAATAATCTGTGTAAGGCATCTCGACCCACTTCTGGTCTAATACTTATTTATGCCAAGACTATTACAACACATTCCTTATAATATATTGTCGTTAAAGTAATACTTATACCTTACTTAATGTTTTGAGGATGTCGATTACAATTGCTGTTGTTTCCATTCTCAATATAGTATGTTTTTCGTTACCCAATAAATGCCCTGAAGGTTGATGCTTCCTGGACGGTGAAATTAACGTGTTACTCGGACCTGTTTGATCACACATTTAGTAGAGATTTGATTTAGTACAACGGTACATAACTATAATAATGACAGAAAAATGCAAGGGAATGTTGATAGGTTATGTTAGTATGCTAAACAGTAAAGATGGCCGATATTTATAGATTATTTTAGATATTGAACTTGTCTGCAAGGGAGGCATGAAATTCTTGAAAAAAGTAGCTTTTGACGGGATATTTGAATCACCCCTTCTTATTCTGAGACACGCCATAGTATATTCATCCATATATAACCATATATAACCATAGTAATTTACTATGGTTACATGATATAACCATGGTTATACCGCAAACATCCTCAGCTCTACATATATATATATATATATATATATATATATATATATATATATATATATATATATATATATATATATATATATATATATATATATATATAGTAAACCTAATCAGTATGCGATTAAAGGTCTGTATATTACTTCAAAATATATGTATTTAAAAAACTCTACATGTTTGTATTCTCTTGATAAAGGCGTACACAGCCGAAACATGTAGAGTTTTTTAAATACATATATTTTGAAGTAATATACAGACCTTTAATCGCCTACTGATTAGGTTTACCATATCATACCAAGGTCACGAAGTTATTATATTATGATATATATATATATATATATATATATATAACAATTGATAAATTATTGGAGTTTTTCGGCTTTTTTATATGAAATATTTACAAATATCAAATTAGAATGTATGTAATTGCAGAGTAAGTGGGGCTGTAAACATTATATATATATATATATATATATATATATATATACAGGCTGATTCAAATTAAGTGCGCACTATTGCTATCTCTATTATTATTGATTCTAGAAAGTAGGTTAAATTAGCAAAGTATTAGTGTCTCTAACATTGATTAGCACGCAGTTCATGAAAAAAAAATTGAATGACACATTCTCGAGAAATTTTGAAATTTGTAATTTTTTTAAATGTAACAGCCTGTATATTTTTTAAAATTCTGAATGCTAATGTTCTTTTTAATATAAAAGTTTCAATACACTATTGTCCTAAATCGAGTAATAAAGTAGTTATAGCAGTTTCTATTTCCTTCTAAATGTTGTCATTCCTCCGCTAACTTTTGACAAAACAGATACATATTTTGTGTTTATTGTTTATTTTAACATATTACAGCTTACAAAATTAAATTAAAAAGAAGAAAGTACATGTATAATTTATAAATACTGCTCAAAGGTGTCACCTTCCTGCTCAATACATTTTCGTGCCCGTTTCAGTACACTCTGGGTGGCTCTTAAGATTGTCCTTCTATCTAATTGGCGAAAAACTTCTCTGACCTTGTCTTGCAATTCGCGCACCTTGTCGTATCGCGTTTTGTACACCTCATTCTTTAAGTATCCCCAAAGAAAAAAGTCTAAAGGTGAGAGGTCAGGGGAGCGTGCTGGCCATTGAATTGGACCATTTATACCAATCCACTTTTCGGCAAAGATGATGTCGAGGTAGGTTTGCACTAGGTGATAGTTGTGTGCAGGAGCACCGTCCTGCTGAAAGTATAAATTTTGGCGAATCAGGTAGTTGGCGTTATCAATGAAATCCTCTAGAACGTTACGAATAAATTCTAGATATCTGTTTCCTGTCAACGTACCATTGTAGAACAGTGGACCAACGACTACCGAACCAATTAATCCGCACCAAACGTTAAAACTAAATCGAACTTGTGCAGCATGTGGACGAACTATTAATAAATTTTCTTGAGACCAGTAGTGACTATTTTTCTTATTAAACATGCCTCTATTTGAAAAATTTGTTTCGTCACTCCATAAAATACACTGTGCTCCATTCAAATTTTCATCACAAAAACTAACAAACCAATGACAGAAAGCTAATCTCCTGGCGTAATCTTCTGGCTGTAATGTTTGAGAGATTCTGAACTTAAAGGGGATATACTTATGCTTTTTCAAAATTCTTTGAACTGATGAATAACTTAATGCCAATTCCTTAGTAGCAGCCCTAATGAAAAATTCGCGATGGGCTTCAAAATATGCTAACACTGTAATTTCTACTTCTTCGTTGACGACGATATTTTTCTTTGTTTTTTCTTTCTAAATAAACAATCATGCAGTGTAAACTGATTGTAAAGTTTTCGAAAGTAACGTCGATCTGGCTGCTGTCGTAAAGGATAGTGTTCAGCATAATATTCGCTAGTCCTTATTGAATTTTTAGGACATAAAGTGTATGCTTCTAACATATCGCATTTCTCCAATTGAGGAAATATCATAGTGAAATATTGTCAAACACTAAGCAACGAAAGTAAAACCAAAATGTTTAGAAAAATAAATAGAGAACTAATGAACACAACGCAAAATAAAAAAAAAATATTTTTAATAACTAGACGTGTGAAAGATTTATATTCAGTACGTTATTGACATTTACAAAGGGCATAACTATTTGTTCTGTTTAAAGTGAAAGAAGCCTACTACTGATTTTACAGAATGAAAGAGTATCTTTGACATCAACTAACTTCCACCGTAAATACTTTATTATTCGTTTTAGGACAATAGTGTATTGAAACTTTTATATTACAAAGAACATTAGCATTCAGAATTTTAAATAATATACAGGCTGTTTCATTTAAAAAAATTATAAATTTCAAAATTTCTCGAAAGTGCGTTATTCATTTTTTTTTTTTCGTGAACTGCATGCTAATCAATGTCAAAAACACTAATACTTTGCTAATTTAACCTACTTCTAGAATCAATAATAACAGAGATAGCAATAGTGCGCACTTAATTTGAATCAGACTGTATATATATAATAAATAATTAAATAAATCGGGTAAGCGGTCTGTCAACTAAAAACTCATTTACTTCAACCTCTATATTTCGTAGTCATTAGCTACTTCTTCAGGAAACGAAAAACAGAGTTAAAAATTAGCAGTGAACGTAACTAAACATGTTAAAATCGATTGTTTTATATTAAATTGTTAATGTTGTGTTAAATCAATTTAATGTAAAACAACCGATTTTAACATATTTAGTTACGTTATTATTATAAAGAGGTGGTAGGAGTATTTCGAAGAACTCTTAACGATAGAAAAGAATAATGACATAAGAACTGAAGAAGAACAAGAGAATATTAACGAAAATAATGAACAAGACGTAGAGATAACAATAGAAGAAGTGTCGGAAGCCGTGAGAAGATTAAAAAGGGGTAAGGCGGCAGGGCACGATGGAATATATACGGAGATGATAATGAACCTAGGACCGAAAGCTGTGGAAATAATGGTAAAGCTATTAAACAAAGTATGGAGAGAGGAACAAATACCACATGACTGGGAGATAGGAATATTGATACCGATATTCAAGAAAGGGAATAAACGGGACTGCGCTAATTACAGGGGTATTACTTTGCTTTGCACGATGGCCAAACTCTATGAATGGATACTGACCAAAAGACTAGAAAGAACAGTGGAAAGACAATTAGAAGATTCACAAAGTGGTTTCAGAAAGGGAAGAGGAGTTCAGGACCACATATTCACACTGAAACAATTAATAGAGAAATGTACCAATGACAATATATATGTGGCCTTTATAGACCTCAAGAAAGCCTTTGACAGCGTGCCAAGGGAACTAGTTTGGAACAGTCCAAGAAGGAGAGGAGTCGGGAAAAAATTAATAAACTGTATTAAAGCTGTATATAAGAACACAAGAAATTACATTAGAACCAGGAACACAAGATCCGAAGAATTTGCAACGACGGAGGGATTAAGACAAGGAGGCAACCTCAGCCCAGTATTATTTAATATAATAATGGATGATGTAACAAAAGAAGCGAAAATGAAAGTTAAGAAAATGAAGGTGGGATACTACAACATGGAACCGGTAGAAATAGCAGAGAGCATATTTGCGGATGATTTGGTGATTTATGCGAAAAATAAGCGCAACCTTCAGTGTAATCTAGATATATGGGCAGAGGCGTTGCGAAAGAAGAATTTAAAAATAAACGCAGAGAAAACCAAAGTTATGGTAATAGGGAAAAAAGATGATGAATTACAAATAAAACTGGACGACACTAAAATAGAACAAGTAGAAACATTTAAATACCTAGGGGTGAAAATACACAAAACAGGAACTATGGAGGCAGAATTGAATGACAGGTTAGATGCAGCATCAGCACTTTATTACTCCTTGATCAATTCGTTCCTGGGAAGAAGAGAAGTGTCAAGGAAAACTAAGACCTCAGTTTACAAAACTATATTTAAGCCCATATTGATATACAGAAGCGAAAGTTGGACATTGACGAAACGAATGGAAAACAAAATCCAAGCAATGGAGATGAGGTTTTTAAGAGGAATAATGGGAATTACTAAGAGAGACAGAGTAAGAAATAGCAAAATAAGGGAAGAACTTAAAGTACGGACGCTGAAGGAAGATATACAACGAAATCAATTAAGATGGTTTGGACACTTGGCAAGAATGGGAGAGGAGAGAACAATAAGAAAAGTATGGCAAGCAAGAAGATATCAGAGAAGACCAAGAGGTAGACCTAGGAATTCGTGGGACAGTCAAGTGGAAGACATATTGAGAGCCAAGGGAATGTCAGGGAGAGAGGCGAAAAGAATGGCACTCAACAAGAAAGAATGGGCAAGGATGATATACGGAACGAAATTAGAATAAAATAATAATTATAGACTCTGATAGGCTGCACTTACTGATTTAATGTACTGTAACTTTAAGGAATTTTTTTGTTTTTGTATTCAACCTTAACACCTAACGGTAAATAAGGTATCGATAATATATATATAGTTACGTTAACTGCTAATTTTAAACTCTGTTTTTCGTCTCCTAAAGAAGTAGCCAATGACTATAAAATATAAAGGTTGAAATAAGTGAGTTTTTAGTTGACAGACCGCTTACCCGATTTAATTATTCATTATTATGATACGGTCGATAATACCTACAAGTCTAAGTCTATATATATATATATATATATATATATATATATATATATATATATATATTAAAATATCGATGTCCCAGTATTTTCGGTCTTTATAATAACAACGGCACTGAACTCTATCCGACTTATATTATCTTTCTCTCAGTTTCAAGATCATTAAATATACCCAGAACGTCGTAAATAAGACATGTTGTAAGTTGTCAAAATATATTATTTATTTATTGTATTGACATAAATGTTAGCATTGTAACCAATCAATATCGTTCACGGAATATCATCGTATCAATGGCGGCTTATAATTCAATTCTCTTGTGTTCATCATCTCACTGCATCACCGCGTTCCGACGTCTCATAAGCCGTAAGATATCTTTGTGTTAGCTGGGCAGGCTATAGTAAGGTTTAGTGTCTTGACAGTCACGAGCTAAATAATTTGAACGTCTTCTCGAGTGTGCCGATGAAGTGCGTGTGCGGTGTTGGATTATTTATTCGATCGCCTCATTAGGCGTCGAATTAAAGTCGTTTTGTGCTTTTATTTTCTTGAATCATATCCGTTGTTGTTTAGTATGATATGCGATGAATGCTTGGGCTTGTTCTGTTGAACATTTAACTGACGGTGTGATTGGTATGTTACATTTATTAGGGATTATATTCTCATGCTAAACTACAAAAGGACCGAAGATTAATGGATCTTGTTCACGTAGCTAGAACATAATACCTATTAACTATTTTTAATTTATAAGTACTAAAAGTAAAACGATTATTATTAAAGGAAGCTAGAGAACGTGTAAAAAGACGTAGTACATTACTTTATATTCAATGGTTTTCTAATAGAGACGACTATTTAATATGAAAATTGAATTATTGAAAAGTGAAAGGACCTACTAGTTAAATGGCAGCTTTATTGTTTTCTGAAATTTTTACGATTTTAAAATTTGTTCAGTTCCAAATAAAAAATAAATAAAATAATTTTGATTTATTCCAATTATTCGGTTTTCAACATAATAATGTGCGTTTGATACTGTGAATCAGAAACATTTTCCTTACTAACCTTTTCTTGTCGCACCTAAAGTTGCTCAAGGTTCCAATATAGGGCCATTATTATTAATTACTTCGTTTTTTGATTCTCTTTAAACGTAAAAAGAAAATAATAATGACTAATTGACTTACTAAGCTATATTTCATTAATTTTATTAAAATAATTCTAACATACTGCTGTGAAGTTGCACCAAAAATTCTTTATTGAATATTTGTATTTTCAGAAGTCATTAATTTAAATCTTAAGATATCTCATTACTTAAACCAAAATCCTAATAATTATAAAGTTTTGCTTAATTGTTTATTAAAATAACCAAGGGGTTATTCACCCTCCGAACGTGAAGCTAGGACTCAAGGTGTCTGTTTTGACTCTTTTGAATACGGATATCTTGATTCTACTGACACTTTGTTTCTAATAAAGTGTCTTATGGGACGGTTGTCTAGCGGAAGTCGAGTTCCTACAGAACAACACGTCTATCTCCACACGGTATATAGTTTTATATTATGCCTATCAATACACCTTTAATTGCAAAACTCCATTACACAGATATTGTAAGGTCGTTTGTGGAAATCTGCGCTTGCTTATATATCCTGCATAAATTTAATTAGTAACATATGGTTTGAAATATTCGATTTTAGTTTTACAGACTTCAGGTTATTACTAACAAGCGGTTCGTTTCGGGCGACATTTATTAATTACACGCACTTCGGTTCTGCGGTGATTGCTAATAATAAAATGTATTATTTGATAATAATAATTGTGGTGCTGTTGAAGTTGCATCAAAGGTCTAGGACGTGTGCGATAATACTTAAAATAAACAAATATATTACAGCTTACAAATTAAATACAACACAGGAGCGTTGTCCTTAAAGTTTTTATTTATTAGTTACATAAGAAATTGAGATTGATGTATTTAAAAGTAATTAAATAAAAGTAATATACATTAATATAACGTACATTGAATAAGTAATTAAAAAATTAAGACACAAAAAGATACTGAAAAGAACATTAAATTAAGCAGCAAATTAAATGTGAATTAATTATGATTAATGTAAAATAACCTTTGTATGGATCAATACAGAGTTACCTTTGAGTTGCGAAGATGGTCGGCCACGAGGTGCATCATATACTTGGACAAGTATGGAAAGAGATGTTTGGCCGTAGGAACAAGAAATGAATTATTTAAATCAATGTGAATTAGATTGAAAGAATAATATATATAGAACAATACAGATTACCTTTTAGTTGCGGAGATGCAGGGGCACATGCATCATGGCCGGTACATGAACAGTACGGAGAGTAAGGTATTTAACTTATGAAAGTTCAGAGAAGAAGACAGAAAAGAATTCGTGTAGAGGCGAACACTCGTCTAGAAAAGGTTTCTGTTGACCTAAGTGGAGAGAGGGTAAATCAGAGTTGTCGTTGTCTTGAATAATAATTAATCAAAAGCGCGATATGAAGAGTTGTGATATCGATGGCGCAGATATCACTAGGATATTCCTTGTGAGGCAAGCTATCTAGTGATATGAGACACAACATATATTAGTAAGAGACATTCGTAATTAAATTAAAACTACTTAATTCAAAATGAAATATATAAAGACTTTTCAAAGCGACCGTTAAAAGGCAGGTAGATTTCGAGGGTCTATCGTCTAAGGAAAGGCTTTCTACTTGCAAATGAGAATGCAGAAAAATGTCTAAGAATTTATATTTTAAATGCGAAATATTTTTAAAGAAATATTATTTAAAAATAAATTGGAATATTTTATATATACGAAGCGTAACAAAGTATAATCGTGCCTTATTTTATTTAGGTTAGTCTTGCTTCTATTCTTCGTAATACTTTACTTGAATAGAGTTTCAATACAATCATAGATTAAAAATAATTGCAGAAGAGGAAATTTTATGAAATTCTATGTTAATAACTTTAAGTCTAAAATTCTTCTAAATATAAACGTAGATATATTATTAAATTGTGACTAAACTTTCTCAATAGAAAGTTTTTATATTTATTCAAAATGAATTATAAATGCTGAATGTTGAATGAACGTTGAATGAATCTTGAATGAATGTTGAATGAATGTCCTCTTGACGCTGCTCCACCCTTATATACTTCGTACCTTTTTGACTCCTTGGAAAACGTTCGTTTTCTCTCCCAGTTTCTGTAATTAATTTCAATTTTTCTTTGTTTTCGTACATTATTTCCATTTCAACTCTCGTGTAAATTGTCCTACTGTATGCGAACTTACATTTTATTTTGTTATTTGGAGTTCACTTTCTACATGATCCCTTTTTTTTTGTGATAACTAATGATTTCTAAAATTAATTTGCGAGATTAATTCTTTCTTTCCCCTTTTTTCCCCTGCAGCATTTACACGAAAATTAATGCCTTGACCTAATTTTGCGTGTATCAACCTGAAGAAATCCACTGTCTTTGGTTAGATATTCTTCGGTAATTCGTTTTATTTGTATTTCCCATGCCTTCTGTGCGTTTTAAACCAGCTCCGCTTTAATCTTTTAAATTTCTCGCATCTACTTGTCGTAGGCATGCGCATTTTGTTGCATTTTTACTTTTGCTTAATGATATTTGTTTTGGTTACATTTTCGATCGTAAGTAATTACTATTGCTATTCCGAATATTTCTAATTATAGTTCGCATTTGTTATAGACATTTATTGTTTTTCAGGTTACATTGTTTCTGCTGTTAATACCAGATGTTTTATTTTTGGATTTATTCTTATTCCAAACGAACATTACAAAGTTTATTATAAACAATTAATATATTTCGTAAAATATCAACAGGTCTCAAATAAATATTAGGGCTATGATGCTAAGAATGATATCTTTAGTATACCTTTTTATACAATTTTGGTACGTTGCATACGTTTTATATCTAATTAGATTCTAAATTTATCTAAATTCATAAATCTATTCATATGATGCATTTAATTCAAAATTATTCTGTTATATGCCAGGTGTATATAAAAGCGCAACTTTGATTAATTTAATTTATTAATGCTACATTTAATTAATTTATATTTCATTTAATTTCTGTCGAGGTGGACTTTTACAGCAATATGTTTTGACTGTTATGCCATTATCAAAGAGATATCTTTAAACCTCAATCTAATTAAGTCAATTACCAAAATGTTTCACCAAGACGTGTCTGCAATATCAATTAATCATATATAATAATGACTAATAATAATGCAAACAGTGTCAAGGAATTTTAACATTTTTTTTAACATACGAAGAAAATAAAGTAAATTGGATGTTTGAAGTATATTTGACATGTAGGAAACTGTCCATTGACAGGTTCCTGTACAGTATAATTCAAAAGGAAAATTATTTATGGTGGTTCTGGAAGACTAAAATTAAAATCTCGTTAGCAGGTCAGTAGGGCTGAACAGCTTGTCTACGCCTTCTGATGGGTCGAGTCATTTTAAAGTGTTTACCCAGAGAATTGGGATGATTACTTAATCTTTTTCAGAGAAAGTTCTGATTTTGCCCTTCAGCAATTTTATTTTGAAGTCATAGGCTATGATGCTATTTGGGACACACCAAGGAGCCTTGGTAATCATACGGTGTACTTTGGACTGAAATCTTTCCATTATTCAATGTTAGAGATGGAAGTAGTCCCTGAGAGCTATATTCCATAACTCCAAACGGGCTTTAATTTTACTTTGTAAACTAGGGCTTTAATTTCCAGGGATAGGTTGGAGTTTTGATCAATGAACCAGTATAGTCTACTAAGTTTAAGGCCTAGATGCTTCCTCTTTGAGATATATGCTTTCTTTTTGTCAGTTTCCGATCAAGGTGCATTTCTAAGTATTTCTCGTCTACCTTTTGTGTATTTAGAATTTTAGAATTTTAATCATGTTGGAGAAATAATCAGTACTGTCTGCCATGATATTACTTCGTGCAAAATATTTTTATAAAACCATTATAAGTTTATTAAAATATTACGTTTTATTGCACTTTTATAGTGTAGTTTTCATCAACTTGACCATTGCCTAACCAGTAACGTGAGAACATCAAAAGTACAAGTAAATTACGCGGCGAATTTTTATCTTTACTAAATACAAGAGTCTCCGAAAATACTGTAGCGTAAAACGGGGATTGTTCTAGAAGATGAAGAGTTCTTCATCCATAACGTATCCGAAGGATGCTAAAAAGTGGAAGAAGTGCTAATATCAGAAAAGTTAACGTGCACTAAACGCTGGAATTTGACAAAAAAATATGTAAAAATGCGATTCAAGACTTATCAACCTTGTAATTATAATAATAATAAGTAAAGTATGTCAACTATTTACCATAAAATTTAAAAAAAATATTCTTCAGTCATTGACATTAAAAGTCGGAAGACAACTCAGGGAAACATAAAAAAATTAAAGTCTACATTGAAACTTGTTGGTTAGTCACTGTTCATACGATTTTCTATGTGAGTGGTTAAAATAAATATTTGCATTTTCTGATAGTACTACAGGTCATTGTGTCAAAACCTACTTCATCTTTAAAAAATTATTTTCAAAAATATTTTTACTATAGCATCGCTAATTATTAACAATTAACAAAAATGTTTTTCGCAGTAGTAAAGGTGGTTCTATTTGAATTTCAGATTTGACGACATTAGCACATATTATAAATGCATTGACATAAGCAATTACTAACGAATTATTACCAACTTAGGAATGATACCTGTACACAATGCAGTAAACTTAAAACGAACTTTACTGAAGAAAGCTACTTCGACATTAGTTAAATCGCAAAATATCTAGAAAACTTCGTTTAAGTGCATTGGGTGCCCCTTTCTCACTATTTAAACAAGAAGGAATAGACTCTATGAACAATTTTATTTTTAACGAAACTATTATGCGAGACAAGATAATACTTTTTTTTATTAAAGAAAAAGAGTTCTTTCAGGTTCACAAGTAATATATATTGATAAAATGGGCAATATTTATTATTTACGAACTTTGTATAATTTTATTAATTTCAATCTATTAAGCAGAATACTATTTATTGCGTCATTTATTGTATATGTATATGTTCGTATATATTACTTATGGAATGCTTGGAATTTTTGTTTTCCACATGCCCGATAATGTAGTTTTGTGACACTATTTATATAAGTGAAAGTGCGACTTATGAGTCCTATATTAATATTCTTGTTACGGAAAGAATACTGCTGGTTTGGCTTCGGAAATATTTAGTAGAGATATTGTTTGGTGAGATCGCAACGAACCGAGAGAACAGAACGAATTAGCAACGTGCCAGCCTAGGAAGAGGTCATTAAAAAGTGACGACCGACCACAGCAGAGTGCCAAAGAGTAAAATTCATATACGATACTCAAAGAGTTATGGCTCAAATGAAAGTTTAGCTATATTGGCCTCTATGTGTAATAGGCCAACGTACAAAAATTAATATATACATTGATCATCAGTCTGTAAATTTCTAACCGTGTGAATTAGTCAAAAACAGTTCACCAAAATAAGTGTGTTAAAGTTCTTGTAAAACTAAGAACCGTCAAGTGAATTGTATATACTCTCCAATGATTAGAAAAGTATATCCCAGTGCTTGTATTCAGCTAATTACAGGAACACTATTATGCGGCACTTAGAAGACCACAACCGATTCGAAGGTCAGGTGTGAAAACTACACGCAAGGGCTTTCCGAAATTCATCCAAGGTAGTTGTTTAAACATTATGGTGCATAAATAAGTTAAAAAAAATTTCGAATATACCTGAATGTGAGGTAAGGGTGAAAAACATCAGGGCTGCTTAGTAAGTTTACTTACGAGTTATTGTTACTTTGGGTGCCGTTGCAACAAAGTTGTTTTTTTTTTGTTTGTGATTTAGTGTCTAGGTCTTAAATATTAGTTTAGTATATATATAGTGAGAAGTTTGTGTGAAATATATTGTTTTTAGTATTCAAACAATATAAACTGAAATGGAGGGCTCTAAAGTAACTCGCCTAACTTTACACAATAAAATGATGGAACTGAAAGGACAGAATGTAGAAAAAGCATCATGTTTTCGAATTTTTGAACGAACATTTCTCCACCAATGGAAATGGAAAATTAACCTAAACTCACCAAATTTATTAGAGAATGTTTCTTCTCATCATATATAAAAAGGGGGTAAAGCGCGGATGGGAAAGACGACCGGTTTTTTTAAGAAAAATGATTACTGGTTGGCGGAAGAAATAACATTATCACTGCCTAATTTTAAATAGTTAATAGAAATTAGCCAGTGATGGTGAACAGGAGAAGTGGTTCTTTAAACTACGGTTAAAATACAAGAAATAACATTACCTGATAGACTCGAATCAAATTTAACATTTGAAAAATATCTTCGAATATACTTTAATACCACGCCTTCCCAAAGTCAGTGCAATTGCACTGGACAACACGCCATATCATTCGAGAACTATGAAAAGTATACCAAATAGTTCCAGCAGGAAAAAGACCATACAGAAGTTTTTGATTGAAAATGATATCTATTTCGAAGAAAAATATATCAAAAATGAATTGCTGGGATGTTTGAAAGCTTTCGAAGTTTGGCGGGAGTATGTAATGGACAAGTTAGCGAAACGATATGGTCACCACGTTTTACGATTGCCACCATACTATTGTATATTTAATCCCATCGAGCTAATAGGGGTACAATTAAAACAAAATATACGGAGAAAAAATCACCATCCAAGAATTAGCGCGAATGTTGTTCATCTGATTCAGGAAGAAATAGACGCCATTGCGGTAGAAGCGTGATCTAATGCAGCCCAACATGTCATCAAAGAAGAGAACAAATACAGTAACAGATTCACGGCACATCCTCGATTAATTATTTCAATTAATGGTGCAGATCGAAAAGATTATATCGACACTGACTAACTAAAAGTTTTTTTTGGCAAACACTTCGTAAAAAAAATACATTTTGAAGAACCATTATATAAAAGATACGTTCATGATGTTTAATTTGTATGCCTAAAGGAAAATTGAAATATATATTGCAATAGTCAGTGTATTTAGTTATTATTATAATTATTGCATTTATTTAGAGTTGTAGGTGCATTTATAGATTTTTTGACGTATTCTATGCTTATATACGGTATTACTGAAATTCGTCTATCTATCTAATGTATTATTACTGGTAATGAAACGATTCCGATTCCGATTAATCGTAATCGACGATTATCAATATTTAGCGATTAATCGTAATCGTCGATTATCATTGCGATTATTTGCCGATTATCTGCCGAAAATATTTTCAAATAAATTTTCTTTAAATTCTCGTTTAACAGCCTTTACAAACGCGTTTTATAGATTGCATGTTTATGTGATGTATGCAAACGCAAATTTCGGGAATTCCCCTTTGACGGCTTGGAGAGTTCCCAGTCGCGGTCGTAAGTGAATACAGGAGACAGATAGTAACAGAATTGAATACCGCCGGTGCAAACCTGTTTTGTGAGAAAATTGGTAGTTCTTTAGTTTTTGTTTGGTGTTTTAACTTATTAGTACTTCTAATGTCATCAAAACGTAAGTTGATCTATGGTAGTTGTCAACATTTTCAAAAGACATCTGAAACCCTCCAAAAATCTAAATGTAAGTACTGCAATGCAATGCTCAAATTTCTTGTGTGAGGAAAAATACCACAAATATGTGGAACCATGCCAAGAAAAATCATTCTATCGAGGTTCAAAAACACCCAGATGTAGTTCCTAGTATCCCTAGTACATCTACCGAGTCTCCGGAAAAAAAAAAACAAGCCACAGTAGTCAGAAAAACATTCAATTTGAGACAAGCGGCCCTAGAGCGGTTGAAATTACAAAATTTATTGCAGAAATGATATGTCTGGATGATATGCAGCCATTGAGTTTGGTGAATCATGTGGAATTCAATAGATTGCCGAACAAAATATGCCCTAAATATGAAATACCGTCTAGAACTCATTTTGCGCAAAAAATTATACAAGTACAAGTAAAAAATCATCTTATGCATGAACCCTAACCTCGCCATTTGTTTAACAGCGGATGTGTGGACAAGCAATTCGTCATCGAATGTAAGAAATTATATCTTGAGTTTCACAGCTCACGCTGTGTAAGATGACTTTAAAACAAAATCTATGTGCCTAGAGTAATGGCCTTTGAGGGAATAACTCATTCTACTGAAAATGCAGCACGCAATATCCACTTAGCTATATTGAAGTAGAAAAATTGCAAACAAAATTCAGGCCATTGTGATTGACAATGCCAGAAGCCTTTCAAATGCAGTCAAATATTTAGAGCAAGAAGTTTCTGGTATTCAACAAATTCCCTGTGCAATACATACAGTAGAATTGATGTTGATGGAGGCTTATTTCAAAACTAATTGATAAAACAGATCATAGATAAGTCAAGAAAAATTGTAGGTCACTTTCGCCACTCTACCAAGGCGGAAAAATTACTAGAAGCGAGCCAAAAGAGCACAAAGTGCCTCAAAGTGTCTTAATACAAGATGAAACCACAAGTTGGAATTCTACATATTATATGCTCAACCGTTTATATGAACAGCGAGTTACATTACGAGCAGTATTGTTAAAAACTAATTGTAACCATGATATAAGTACTCAGGAATGAAAAATAATCGAGGAAATCACAAAATTACTATCAGTTTTTGAAGACAACACAAACGAACTAGGCAATATACTGCGATATTGTCGAAAGTTACTCCAGAGGTTACTGGTATGTTTCGACTTCTGCAAAAAGGTCAGCACGAAGAAGCAACAAGTGCGTGTGTAAAAGACGTTGCTTTGGCATTATACGAGGCGTTACAAAAGAGATTTGGAGGCATTAAGCAAAATATGACTTGTATAATAGCCACAAGTATGGACCCGAGATTTAAAACTCATACTTTTAGGCAGGCATCGACCCTGCAGAAGGCAAAAGAAGCCATACACATTTTCTGCTCAGAGCGCATTAGTACTGGGACTGAAAACGCAAAGTTGAGCAGTGTAGCATCTGTTGCTCAGCCCTCCATCACCAAAACAGGTATCTGAGATATCTGCAAGGAGATCATTGATGACACAGAAATGGATGAGCCTTTTTCACTTCTAATCGGGAAAATTTTTGTTTCGTATTTCTTGTTTTTTTTTTGCTTTCTTTTTTTTAATTTCAATCCAGTCAAAGAAGAAGTATATTCCTATATTAAATCACCCAATCTACTGCAAGATGCCGACATTTTTCGATTTTGGAAAACTGCCACACAATACCCTGTTTTGAGAGAAATCGCAAAAAAAGATTTGTTTTTAGCATCGGAAAGGTTGTTTTCTACTGCCAGCTTGATTCAGACCGATTAAAGAAACAGAATGACTACAGAAAACTGTGTTTTCTGAATAAAAATTTGCAATATTTAAATTTTGATTATAAAATTTATAACATTTTGATTTTAACAACTTGAATACACATTTGCGTAATCGTAAATTCGTAATCGTCGATTATTGTGACTGATAATCGTAATGGCCATCATAATCGTTAAGTGATAATCGTCTCATTACTGATTATTACTATTATTATTATAATAATAAATAAAGCAATAAAGCAGGAAAACTATATTAGACGTAAGTATTATATAAGGTCAATAAATATTTTATTGTGTAATTGTAAGGTACCTACTCAGATGTAGAAGTGTTGATGTTTTCATAATTCGTGAAAACCGTTTCGTGTGTAATTAACTGTATATCGACTACTTACAGCCGAAATTCCAGGTACTTGGGTTGGCTTAACCTATTCGCCGCTTAAATAGTCAACGGTATATTCCCAAATGAACTATACGTATAATGTAATAAATATATGTAGAAAGTACTTCGTATGTATAGAATGATGCAGATAGAAAAAAAGACAATCAATGTGATTGTTTATTTACGTAATATATGTGCACGTTAAAATGGTAGCAGTACAGCCAGTGATAATGAAATTCCTCATAATAATGTTGGAAACAGAAGAATGGTTGTACTATAAACATTAAAGCTCCACAAATCGAACAGCGAGAGCTAACTGAATACTGATTGAATTTTCAAATGCAAAACTTAATGGGCTCTGAACAAATTGACCATTAAATTTTGCAAAAACTGGCTTGGTTTGTAATTAATGTATCCACTTTTGTACCAACTATATGGAAATAAATTAGTGGGTTTATTTTGGAGTCAAAAGTTGGTTATTACCAAGTGATTGCAGTTTTATTACATTATTTTATGGATACAAATCCACGTCATATTTTGTAAGTATTACATGATGGGAAAATGCCATTATGAAGCCTTTCTGAACTCGGAAATCATAAATATCCAAAGGTTGGATTGTTACTTTAGTTCTTTTTGGTGTTGAATATATTTGAATAATTTTTTATTAATTGTCTCAAACAGTTTGCTTCATCAATGTAGCAAGACAATAGTCGGTGCATGAATATGTAAGTAATAGTGTATGAATAACCTAGCTTTAACTACCTCTAATTTTCCGATTATATGAAAAGTACCCAAAATTGATCTGATATTTCGACCATCAGATTTTGCGAATTATACACCAATATCAATTCTAAGCAATTTTACCAACCTTTTTGAAATTGAACTAAAGGGTAACCCAATAAGAACTTCGGGATTTCCTTTTTAAATAAAACCAAAAATTTAAAAAAAAATTTATTTTGATTTAAAAATAATATTCTGCAAATGTCCCCCTAGGCTGTTTCTACAGATGATCATTCTTTGCGAAAAATCGTCAATAACTTTTTGAAACAATTGCGATTAAATTTCACCAATAACTTGACGAATATTTTGCTTTAGGTCATTAATTGTCCGCGGATTGTTAGAATAGACTTTGAGAAAACTCAAGAAGAAAAAGTCGAGGGTGTCAGATCGCATGATTTTGAAGGCCAATGAAAATCATCATTTCGAGAAATGACGCGGCCGGGGAAACGTGTCCGTAACAAATCCAAAGTTTCCCTCGCCGTATTATGCCACGTGGCGCCATCTCATTGAAAAAACATCTCATTGTCCAATTGGGGCCACAAAAAATAACTCGACATATTGCGGTAGCATGCGACACTAACATTTACCGTTTCACCGTCATTTTCATGAAAAAATGGTCCTATAACCCCTTCAGCCCAAAATGTACACCATACGGTTACTCAAAAATGTAGGATGTAATGTTTTTTTTCAATCACATCAGGATTTTCACTTCTTCAAACCCTACAATTTTGTTTATTAACATAACCTCCGAAATGGAAGTGATCGTCGGAAAAGATAATTTTATTGCAAAATTTTGCATTATTTGTAATTTCTTCTAAGATCAAATTAGTAAACGCGTGACGATGTACGTGGTCTATGGGCTTTAACTCTTGTGCTGAATTTTATACGCGTGCAAACCGAACTTCTTTTGGAACTTTCGGCAACATGGTCACGTACTCTTGCGATATTTCCATTGGATCGATCTCTACGTGGACTCATTGGCACCTTCAAATCAATAACCGATCCAGAAACCTCAAATTTTCGAATAAGACTGCGAACTGCGTTGCCACTTGGCACATAATTACGCCCAAACATTAAATGGAGTTTACAAATTGTTTTCACACAAGAACGCGAACTTTCGTAATAAGTTTGCACAATTCTAACACGTTCTTCCGTCTTAAAACGATTCATGATTAAATTTTCGGATATGTATATGACGCAATTTGATGATGAAAAGATAAACAGTTAGCGCAGATAGGTGGATACGATTTAATCTGGCATTTCAAAAGCTTTTGACAGAATCGACCACTTTATATTGATGAATAAATGTACTTTTTTTTGCTTTTAATAATCAACAGAAGCAATTTTTTATGTAATACCTACTAAATAAAATTGAAAGAAAGCAACATCTGTTGTGGCGCAGTGATCAAACTTGCAGTCTCTTTTTTTTTATTCTGTTAATTAAGGATCTGTTTGATCACATTTATTGCTGCAAATGGATCCTTGCTAAGGGCTTGAGTAACAAATTGATAATATAGTTCAGTAATGTAAATGACGCAAACTGATAATGAACTTTTAAAAATATAGTATTACATTAATTACAGCATACACTAGGAATGCTAATCCATTGCGCTTTGATTATCTCTTCCATAACACCTTACTTAATCTTTGCTTACCTATTAAAGTCTTGGACGTGTTATTATCTATATCTGAATTTTACATGCCACAGAAACTATATCACGGCCTCTACCCTAAAAATATTAAGGTTTGTTATATGAAATAATAGAATCATAGAATTTAAAAATGATTTCCAGTTTCAAAATATTACATATCCAAAGTAACAGAAGTTTAGAAAACTCAAAAACCCAAATTTATTATTAATTATTAACCAATTGATGTATCTAGCTTCATATTTCTAATTTTTTTCAATATTAGGACAGACTAGTCCCACTAAGTTTATTCGTATTATATAAACTTGTTAATTTTTCTATTATCTAATTCAGTTAGTATTTATATGAGGGCAATTTGTAAAGTAAGTTTAGTTTCCGCCTAGTGAACTGAGGAGTGGGCATATCGGCGCGATCGCAGTCAATATTAGTCTGGTAGTGTTAGGGAGAGAATCGTCTGGACATTTCTTTCATGCTATTTTGGTCCTTTAGAATGGCTGTGGCAATTGAAAATTCCGCTGACTGTGAATTGCCTGTGTGATCATATTTCCATGTGTAAAGAATATGAAAGCTGCTGCGATTCATCGTGAACTTTGTTTTGTTTATGGTGAAAATGTCGTGAGTGACAGTATGATTAGAAGATGGTGCCGCATCTTTCGAGAAGGACGAACTAATGTCTATGATGAAGAACAGAGTGAAATACCAACTATTGTGACGAACGAACTTGTTGGTAATGTCGAACAAAAGGAATCGTGAAAATCGGAGATTCGCAATCATAGAACTGAGTGCCTTTTCCCCTAAAATTTCACGTATAGTTTTGTACGAGAATGTTACTGAATATTTTAGATTACCACAAATTCTATTCACGATGGGTGCCAAAACTTCTTACAGAAAACACTAAAACCAAGAGAATGGGTTTGGCACTAACTTTTCCGACACGCTACGATGTTGAAGGTGAAGATTTCCTCAGGCATATCGTAACAGGTGATAAGACTTGGGACGCTTATGTCAACGTTAAAATGAAAAGACAGTCAATGCATGTGGTGGCACTAACTCGCCTACGAGGAAACCTTTAAAGTACCGTCAAACTTTTTGTGCTAGAAATGTCATGGTCCCTGTCTTTTTGAACAAGAAATGCGTTCTGCTTGTAGACTTTGTAGAATGACAGACCACAATACATGTCTACTGTGAAACAGTGATACAGGATGACTTAATTCACAGTTCTATGAAGAGGGCATTAAAAAGTTGGTTCGTCGCTGTGGCAAATGTCTCAACCTTAATGGCAACTATGTAGAAAAATAGCTGAAAGTAGTGGCTTTAAATTGTATGTAATAAAAACCTCTTAATGTAGTGGCGTTTTTCTAATAACCAAATGGAACTTATTATACGAATCGCCCTCGTACATTGCATAGCCATAGTGTGTGTGAAACATGTCCTACTTTTATTTATATAATTTTGGATACTCAAACACGTGTTCTATTTCAAGTATTTTTGTGTGTTTTTAATGAATTTGCATCTAGTAACGACCAACTCCATAAATACATTTTATTTTCTGTTTGTTTAATTGACCCGCCACAACAATTAAAGAAATTAGTAATTTTGTAGACTGGTTTATATTCAAGGTATACTATAATTAAATCATATAATCATTACGTGTTTTCATAATTCCTTTTACTTCCTTTATAAATAATACAGCTCCCATAAAATATACAGCACCTAAATAGAAAAGGTAATCCGTAGGATGATAATTTGCATTTCATCAAGGTAATAATCAGGTAATATCACTTCTTTACTAGCCGATACAACAAGCAGATAAATACCTATTTTTCTGTAAACTATAACATTAACTACGCAGTTAGTGTGAAACTTTAAAGCTACTGGCTCATAAATAGTTGTAAGGCATACATATTTTCCTGAAATTAATGCATCCTGCGTAAATAAATGCAGATATGTACATATATATTTACGTTCAAATGGGGCAGTTTTATTACTGAAATTACGCAATAAACTAATGTTGGCAAAGTTAAGTGCTTGATTTTATTTTATCTATGATCATTTAATGTGTGGACATCAACTTAAAATATTTATAAATATTTAACGTAGTATTTATGTTCATAATCTACACGTGTAAGAAGATGTCTTAGTTGACATAAATTTAACTTATTTCTGGATCTCTATATAATCATATTTTGTGGCAATGACAGAAACAAAAGAATAAATTTCATTTATCGTAGCGATATTATTTTGTAAGAAAAATTGGAATGCAAGGGTAAAAGAAAATTCTCTTTTTCTTTATTTGGAACTTGTAGAACTATCAAATATTCATCTTAACTTTGAAAACGAATTTAATATTCTGCCTTTCGAGAAAAACCCGAAATTTTGATAAAGAAACCTGGAGAACTATATAGGCACATAAAATGAAACTATATTTAAAATACTCGTAATTTTAAACTTAATTTACTTCCTCACGCAAGCTTGAATCTTTTCTTTATTTAAATGTAAATGATACAACGAATTTAGTATTATCTTATCAAAATCATTCAAACTAAATTATTTGGCGTAACAGAAATAAGTAGGTAACTTAAATTTGATGACATAACTTCAGCGTTAACATTTACAATTATAATTTTTGAATATTTTGAATTTGAATTTATTGAAAATTATGGAATTATTTACGCTTAAGACGATTTATTAAATACTAAGAAGTTTTAATTCACTGGATATATTTATGGATATATGTATTGATAGTTATCTCCACACTTATTGATATTTTGAAAAATATTTTCGAAATTAAATAACTTTCTCTAAATTTTATGAACTCAGACTAGTATACTTATTCATTGGATATATTTGTGTATATTAGCTCTACGCATTATCTCCACCAAATTAAACTAATTAACATCATTTATGTTTTTTACGACAATTAATTGTATTTGCATTGATATTAATATTATCAGCGTCAAGAAAACTAGCACTTGTTATAAACTTTCAAACATTATCTAACCTAAATAACTAGTTCATAATATAGGCAATACCATGTACTTATCTATAATTTCCTATCTATGTAATTTAAATTTAGTAGCTTATACAGGCTGTACTTGAAGTAAAAAGACATCGTATGAAATATGGAAAGATAATTACATAGAATATAAATCTAAAATATTTCCCAAAATTCCCTCTCATAAACGAGAAAAAAAGACACAGATATTTAAAAAAAAAATTGTCACGCCACTGTGCGATTATAAGACACGATATCTTAAAGTTGATGGACAATAACAAAACTAATAGTTTCATTATTGTCCATCCCGTCCAGCTGCTACGTATGTAAACATACGCTATGCGTATGTTCATGTGAGGTATTTATTATTTACACACATTTTGAATATTTTAAATTCATAGGTGTCACGTAATACAATTTTCGGGTGTTTTTATTTCTAGGGTTCACGTTGTAATTGAGTCACAATATTTTGGATTTATATTCTACATACATAATTACATCTTTCCATTTATTATATGTTGTCTCCTTATTTCAAGGCCAGCCTGTATAACATAATATTTTTCAAAATGTACATTTTTATTATTTAAAAAGTCACGACAACATAAACAAAGCTTTGAGATACAAAAGCCCCATGCTCTATGAAGATTATTACACCCATAAGTTAAACTAGCCGAATATTATACATTTGAATCATTTTTATTAAGTCTCAATCTGTTAATATTTAAGCTCATATGGAGCGAAGTTATACCAATTGTCGCAACAACGTGGGGCTTAATAAACAGCACATTAGCATTATTATATCAATATATTCTCGGTTGACAAGTATTGTAAATGAATGGTCGAAAAAAATCTTACAGAGGAAGACATGGAAAATAATGAGTGAGATTTCGTCGAAACGTCGATCTAGAAGATGTCTTCCTTAGGATCATCCATTTACAACGCGGGCGAACCGAAAACCAGCATGGTTCTTGGGAGAAAAAAATCATTTAATTTTCCAACATAATCTCCATTCAGATCTGTACAGTTGGTCTGGTCTTAGCAAGTCTCCAGTCATGCAGAATTTCTTTAGGCCCAGTCAAGTTTTATTATTTAGATTTAGATTAGAGTAGATATGTGCAAACGGTTCAATAATAGCATCATAAGCTCCTATTAGCCTACTATGCCACACAAACAACTTTTTAAGCTGACATATAGGTCCTCATTTTCTATACAGGGGTCATAAGTCAGGCAACAAATTTGCATTAAAAGAAAAAAATGCAGCGTCAAAATTAATTTATTCAAAGAAATTACAAAAGGGATTCGAAAAAGGGTTACTGTAAGTGTTCAAATTGATGGCCATCTTGATCAATGCTTCGTTTTAATCTTTTTCGACAGCGTTGCCAGGCTTATGAGCGTTGCCGGACTTATGCCGATTTTTCGAGAGCGTTGCCTGACTTATGCCGACCCCTATATATATATATATATATATATATATATATATATATATATATATATCAATCCGACAAACTTACACAGTGTATTCTAGAGGTGATTTTAAACAAAAAAGTTCATTTACACTTTGCTTAATTTCTTTTTTGTTCTTTAGATTTAAACAAAAGAAGGAAACTGTTTCAGTAATGTATTTAATTAAAAATTGCTGAAAAGCCACGTCCATCAACGGAACGTACAAACGCATTTCGCTCTTATTGGAGCTTATCAATGTACGGTATCTCGAAGACGGATATGGTTTTTCACTTCTATACTTTGTGTATATATAGTTAATATTCTGAACTTACTGCAAATGAGAATTATTGAATATTAAATCTCATTTTTACATGTAAATGTCGTCTTATGTGATGCGTTAATAACTACAATCCGACAAACTAAGTTTGTACTAGTATGTAGAACACACCTCGTCGCGACTCCGACCTTCCTGGTAATTAGGATAACTAAAAATTGCTGAAAAGCCGCGTCCATCAACGGAACGTACAGACGCGTTTCGCTCTTATTGGAGCTTATCAATGTACAGTATCTCGAAGGCGGATATGGCTTTTCACTTCTATACTTTGTGTATATATAGTTAACATCCGTCTTCTAGATACCGTACATTGATAAGCTCCAATAAGAAACGAAACGCGTCTGTACGTTCCGTTGATGGACGTGGCTTTTCGGCAATTTTTAATTATCCTAATTACCAGGAAGGTCGGAGTCGCGACGAGGTGTGTTCTACATACTGGTACAAACTTAGTTTGTCGGATTGTAGTTATTAACGCATCACATAAGGCGACATTTACATGTAAAAATGAGATTTAATATTCATTAATTCTCACTTGCAGTAAGTTCAGAATGTTAATGTATTTAATTATGAAATTATATAAACTAATAAATTGTCAATGGTTGCAGAACAATTTAGAACTTATTCCGCGTATCCTCCTTAGCGACGAGTCACAATTTACTCAAGAAGGTATAAACAACACTCGGAATTCTCACACTTGGGCTGCAGAAGACCCACATAATGTAGTTTTGTTTAATCACCAACATTGTTTTTCAGTAAATGTATGGTGTGGGTTGTTAAACAATGATATTATTGAGCCACATTTTATTCAAGGAAATCTTTCGACAAATTATTATAAGAATTTCTTAGAAGATACTTACCCGGATTATTGGAAAACGTTCCACTAGAAACTCGACGCGGCATGTTTCATCAACATGACGGCGCTCCACCGCATTTTAGTAGGCAAGTTATTGACTTTCTAAATAAAAATTTCCTGGACGGTAGATAGGCAGAGGGGGGCCTGTACTATGGCCTGCACGTTCTCTTGTCCTTTGGCCATTGGATTTTTTCTTTTGGGGTTGTCTAAAAAATCTTGTTTACCATAACGGTAAGCCAAATATGCGGGAAGAATTGATCGAAAGAATAATTGCAGGAGTAAATTCCCTACGAAATAAACTTGCAGATTTTAACTGGCCACAGAATATGGTCCAAAGGCTAGCAACATGTTCAGACAGAAGAGGCGAACACTTCGAGCAATTGTTATAATATTAGTTTATGATCATGTTATGTAATTTCATGATTAAATACATAACTGAAACAGTTTTTATTGAAATCTAAAGAACGAAAAAGAAATTAAGCAATGTGTATAAGAACTTTTATGTTCAGAATCACCTTTAGAACACATTGTGTAGGTTTGTCGGTTACCTCAGGGAACACCCTGTATATATATATATATATATATATGTTTTCTTTCAGGTTTCCGCGGGTAGTAGTATGTGTTGTAACTGGATTCCGGGTTTTCTTCCGCGTTTCCATTGTTTGGTCTTTGTAAAGACCGGTGCTGGTTTCTGGACGACGTTTCGGCAAAATCACATTTGCCATCTTCAGGTCTGCGATAACTGTCTGCTTCTGCTTCTGGTTACTCGTAAACTGTAAGTTTACTCGTAACTCGTAAACTAAGTTTACGAGTAACCAGAAGCAGAAGCAGACAGTTATCGCAGACCTGAAGATGGCAAATGTGATTTTGCCGAAACGTCGTCCAGAAACCAGCACCGGTCTTTACAAAGACCAAACAATGGAAACGCGGAAGAAAACCCGAAATCCAGTTACAACATATATATATATATATATATATATATATATGTATATAGGTATATACAGGGCAATCCAAATTAAGTGTTCACCATTGGTAACTTTGTTATTATTAAAGATACAAGATTGTTTAAATTAGCAAACTAGTAGTACTTTTAACGCTCTTTAAGATGGAAGAATTAAAAAAAACAAATGAGCAGCGCGTTTTCGAGTTTCCCGAAAAATATGTTTTTTTCAAATGGAAACCCCTGTATATTATATCATTTTCTGTTAGAAATTCAATTTTTAAACAAAAAATCTTATAAGAACTTTTTTACTGGGATTAAAAACACTTGAGTTATAATGTATAAACAAAAACAGCTAAATAATTTTTATAAACTTTATTTTATACATAAACATATCATTAAAAGAAAATAAAAATCACTGATTTTTTCATAGAAGATGTTCAAAAATACCACCTTGTTGTTCAATACATTTTTGAACACGTTTCTGAACTTGTCGAACTGCTTTTAGTATGGCCCTACCATCTATTTGGTTTATCTTTTCACTAACTGCAATTTCTAGGGCGTTTACGTTTTCGTACCTTTGCTTATAAATCTCTGTCTTTAAATAACCCCATAAAAAAAATCAATCGGTGTTAAATCTGGCGATCGGGGAGGCCACTGAATAGGACCATTTGTTCCTATCCATGAATTGTTAAAAATAGTATTTAAAATTTGATGAGTACCTCTGTAGTTGTGCGCAGGTGCGCCATCCTGCTGAAAATGCAGATTCTGTCTACTTATGAGATCAATATCGTCTAAGAAATTATTCAAAATTTCAGTCAAAAATTCTATGTACCTTTCACCAGTTAGAGTGCCCTCATAAAAGAAAGGACCAACAATCCTTGAACCAATTAAACCCCACCAAACATTAAAACTGTAACGGACTTGCGGGCGTCTTGGATGTACTAAAAGAAGATTTTCCTTTGACCAGTAATGATGATTTTTTGTATTGTACATTCCAGAATTTGAGAAATTTGATTCATCGGTTCATAAAATATAACGAAAGTTGTTTACATTTTGGCGACAAAAGCTAAGATACCAGTGGCAAAAAAACATTCTTCTCTCTGGATCCCCAGGCAAGAAAACTTGAACTGGTTTGTACTTATAAGGAATGAATTTGTGTTTCTTCAGAATCCTATGCACAGTACCGTGACTCAAATCAGATTCCTTGATAATATCTAGTATGGAATTCTCACGGTTGGCCTCAAAATATGCAAGAACTAGAATTTCCGTGGCCTCGCTTATTATAAAAGTCCTTCTTGTTCTTGTTTTGGCAAAAACACTCTCATTGCCTTTAAATTTTCGGTACAGTCTCAGAAAAAATTGCTCATTTGGTTGTGTTCGGAGTGGATATAATTCAGCGTAGTGTTCTTTTGCCCTCCTAGAGGATTTTCTGCACACTAAATAAGATTCTAACATATCACACTTTTCTGCATGGGTAAAAATCATTTTTTTGTCAAATTAATAACTAGCAAAATGAAATTTATGAGTGAAAGATTAATAAAACTGTACTAATATTTGACGTTTACTAGAAAGAATTAACGTCATTATCATAGAAACATAGAAATGCACTTGACTTAGCTGTTTTTGTTTATTCACTATAACTCAAGTATTTTTAATCCCAGTAAAAAATTTCTTATAAGATTTTTTGTTTAAAAATTGAATTTCTAACAGAAAATGATATAATATACAGGGGTTTCCATTTGAAAAAAACATATTTTTCGGGAAAACTCGAAAACGCGCTGCTCTTTTTTTTTTTAATTCTTCCATCTTAAATAGCGTTAAAAGTACTTCTAGTTTGCTAATTTAAACAATCTTGTATCTTTAATAATAACAAAGTTACCAATGGTGAACACTTAATTTGGATTGCCCTGTATATATATATATATATATATATATATATATATATATATATATGTATACAGTCATGGAAAAATGTGTAGAACCATGTAAATATCCGTTAAATTAAAGAATGTATTATAATAATTAGACGCGAAAATTACGGATGAAGAGCCATCATTAGAATTATTTTTTAAATATACAGAGTGTTCAAAAAATGTAACGTGCTGAAGTTATACTTTTTAAATTGAACAGCCTGTATTTTTTACATTTTAGGATTCCAGCTCGATAACGCGGGATTAATAAACTATAACAATTGGGGTCTAAAAAACTTAGCTTGAGATTTACATGTAAACGAAAATCAGAACTTTTAGAATATTTATCTCTGGGTATTTTCAAAATCGTAAGTATTGATTGACTTAGATATGGTCGTTTAAATCAAAACCTTTATAAATCGAAATGTAAGTACTACAATTTATTTTTTTGATGTGGTGTTTAGGAGTGTCATTAAACAATTATTGTTTGTCAATAATGGTTGAATTAAACGAAAAAGAAAGAATACAAATATTAATAATAATTGGTTTTGGTGATAGGATAAGGATAAGGACTCATCAGGAAGTAACCTTCTTAATACCATAGATCACAATCGACAGTCAATTTCGCGTTCTGCTGTTATAAAAACTTTAAGAAGGTACAACGGAAATGGCGGTATTAACAATTTGCAAAAAAAAATTCTCGTTCAAATTCTACCACAAATTATACTAACGCACAAGACATTTACATATTTGTGTAGCAAGATCCCCATTTATCTGCAAAAGAGCTAGCGCACTATATTAGTTGTCGTTCAGTAGGAAGAACTCTTAAAAAAGAAAAACACCATTGTGATAACGTTCGCCTCGTTCAAGAACTCTATGATGATTTTGTAAGTAATGTAGTATTTTTGGATGAGTCAACCTTTTATTTGAACGGTAATCTTCATAGACATAACTGTCGGTATTTAGCACAGAGTAACCCTCACTGGACAAGAGGCGCATACACAACACCCTAGAAAGCTTAACGTTTTGGTCTGGTACCTTTAAACTTTAAATTTTCAAAGATATTTAGAACTTTTATTAAATAACCAGATAATTCCTGCCTTGGAGGAAGTCTAACTCACTATTCAGTTATCGTTCGAGATCGGTTCGATAGAATTTTTGACTACACATCGATTGGAAGGAGAGGCGAAATTGAATGACCGCACAATCTCCCGATTTCAATCCACTAGATTACTTCATGTGGGGCTATCTAATACAGAAAGTGTGTCTTATCTGACATAGAAATTTATGTTACAATTTGTTGAAATCGTGTTATCGAGGAAAAACTTTAGTATGTTACATTTTTGAACACTCTGTATATCTAAAAATATTTCAAATGATGGCTCTTCATCCCTAATTTTCGTGTCTTAAATTTTATTACAATATCTTTTTTTAATTTAACTGATATTTGGTTCCACACATTTGGCCATCACTGGTATACCTATTGTAGCTCTATTTATTCAAGCTTCTGAATTTTAAGAGAAAGAACAGAAAGTTTTCTCTTAAAATTTTAATTCTTCTGTGGTTAATATCCGTATTATCCAGGTCGATAGTGTTCTATTAGGAGCCTTTGTTGTATTAGAATTACGTTGACCATAATTAACTAATTAATTAAAGAAGAAACTTTGATAAAAGTGAAAGTAGATGAAGTTTACCAAAACTGCATTATCTTTTTAGACTGTCTGTTTTGGATCAACGACTCTAAAAAGTAAGAAAAAATTTAATAACACTTTTGCAGACTTTAATAAAACTTTATTGTATCTTATTTGTTTCCTGAGAAATAAATTATAATAATTTTTTGTTAAATTCTTATGAGTTTTAATTATTATCAACTTTCGTTGGGCATTATCTATGTGGATCATTATGATATATTCTAGATTGTCTATCGTACATCATTCGTACAATTTTACTGAACTATTTGTCACTACCTTCAATAACAGTATATGATTAATAACACAGGCCTGCATAAAATTTGTAATGTCGTGATTTTTGTTTGTTAAGCTCAGTTTTTATATAGCAATAACTAATTAAAATACAGTTGGTCTCTACCACCCAGAGATTTTTTTTTGCACAAAAGAAAAATTAAAAAATATAAAAAAATCTTATAATAGGCGTTTTAATACATTTTAAAATAAATGTACTACTTCAAATTCTAGGTATTAACCCAAAAATGATTTTCTGTTGTGGTTTTAAAGAAATTTGTTAAATAGGCTCTCATTACCTGATGTAAATCTTTTATTACATGTATTAATTTTGGACAAGATTTCCGGGAATTTTTACCTGCTAAATCCTATTTATTATGCTTTCACTTTATTAGTACTGCGAAGAAGGATTTCAAGTTTATCACTCCAAACAGAATGTATATTTTAATGTCATTTACTTCATTATAGCTCTGAGTGTCGATCAGTAAACAAGTAAAATTAATTTGTCTTTAGTGTTGTGCGTGGTATTTGATAAATAAACATTGCTTAAAAATATGTCTAGCCGGTGTTGCAAAAACAAACCAGATGATTTCTGTTATATTTGTGGATATTTCGTCTTGAAAAAGTTTAAGAGACCAATTGGTGAATTTGTGAAAAATGCATATTATGCTTATTTCAAAATCAAATTTGGAGATCAAGATAAAGATTGGGCACCGCACGTTGTTTGTAAGGTATGTGAAGAATGTTTGAGACATTGAACAAAAGGGAATAGAAAAAGCCTTCCTTTTGGAATACCGATGGTTTGGAGAGAACCGCAAAATCATCATGAAGATTGCTACTTTTGTCTTTGTGATATTAAGGGGCATAATAGAAAAACTTTGAAACATATTTTGTACCCAAACAATATTAAATCAGCTATCAGACCAGTTCCTCACAGTGATCATGTACCTATACCAATACCCCCCAATCTACTACAAGAAGATATTGAAACCTCTTCAACTTCCGGCTCCGTACAGATGGATAGTGATTTTGAACCATCAACCTCAGGTCAAAACCAACCTCAGCTATTTCCACAAGCCGAACTGAATGATTTAGTAAGAGATTTGGGACTTTCAAAAAATCTTTCTGAAGTACTGGGGTCTAGGTTGAAACAAAAAAAATTGCTTGCTCCAGAAACTACCTTCAGATCTTCCTTTAGCTGAATATGACAGAAAAACAACCAAGCGAAGCTTTTCTGAAAAACGAAAACGTTTTTTTAAGAAGCATAAAGAATAAATAACTATTTTTAATAGTTTCTATGTGTATATTTTTGTATTTTTTTAATATAATATAAAACTAGCTTATAAATGAAATAAATCTTGTTTTTTCTATATTTTTTGATTTTACTGGTTTGAAAAATAACCTTACGTGATACAAAAAAAATAAAAGCAGATTTGAAATCAGCGCTACCCAATTACTAGAAAAGAGTTAAAATTTTTAAATCAGCATTCAAAGAGTTTAAAAATGCAGGCCTGTGTAATTCTTGAAATATGCAATTTAAAATTTGGAAATGTACTTGTATATTAGACAGATAAATTTCTAATTATGCAATTTAGATTATCCTCAGATAGTCCTCACATATTTGAATAGAACGTTTAACTTCTCTAAGATGTATAAGAATCAAATTTTAATTTCCGGATTGAGCATTTCTTTTAATGATGACTTTACAAACACGAAAAAGTATCTATAAAATTCAACTGTATACACATGCGTATTTATGTTAATTTATACTAGCCGATTGTGTTGTAACAAGAATTAATGGTATTTCGGACAAACCAGTCCATAAAATGTAAATAAATGTAATTTTATGACATATTCGATAAATTGTATTTTATCGCTGTCATATTATTTCTTTTTTATATATACTAATATACAAAATTGGAAAAGTTATAATCTAAAATATCTTTAGCCATTAATTATAACAGTAGATTTTAATAAAATTATCATATAAATTGCCTAAAAATTATGAAATTACTAATTAGTGAACGTCTAAAAATGTTTTAACTAAATTAGCGGATATATATATATATATATATATATATATATATATATATATATATATATATATATATATTTGATAACACACAGTTTTATCTAAAAGCAGAATCGTATAATTTTTTTAATTATATATTTTTTAAGTTAATTTTCCACCGTTCGAGATAAGTCAGCTAATACACCTATATCATCATACAATAAAAAGCTGAAACAGAAAATACAAAGACATTAAATAATGATATATTAGAAATGAGGGCGCAGTTGTCCTAAACTTTTAATAGAAAATAAATGTAGTTGTTAAGGATAGTGAGATCAGACGATCTTTGTTGCCATGAATTTTCGAAATATCTGCTTATAACACGATCTTAGCAAACAGAAGTTAACAAGTCTTTAAGTACTCTGTAAATATGCGGGGTGCTGTATCCTGCATAAAAATTATGTTTTCAATTGCATACATGTTTTGCAACTGTGGAATTGCATTATCTCTTAACATTTGCAAGGTATCGTTCACCAGTAACAGTTACAGTTACGACCTCGTTATTCTGTATTTCCTCGAAAAATATGGAACAATAAAGAAATTAGCTCTAAAACCGCACCAAGCAATTATTTTCTTGCCAGGAAGGCCTCCCTGAATGATTGTCTGCGTATTTTCTCTTGACAATATTTAGCAGTGCTGTCTCCAGCATTAAGAGAGAAATAGGCCACACCTGGCCATTAAATACGGGATAACCATTCGGGTTCAATTTCAATCTGAGTCAGTGGCGGCTCGTGCTAAAAATTTTAAGGTGTTCTGCAAGTTTTACAAAAAAATTTACCTTGCACGGGCAGTAAGAGGTTGTCTCCCATCGCCCTTATCGTGCTTTCTTCGCCTTCCGCACTGAAGTAATGGATTTCTGGAACGATTGTCAATTGTCACACAAAAAAAATAAGAGTCACTAAGCACTACTTTACTAACAAATTATTTCTTATAAATTAAATCTATTCTACGTTCTTTTCGATTTGAAATTTTGTTATCACTTTGTCATTAAAGTTGTCTATTTCGGAAATAAACTTTTTTTCGATAGATAGCATGGAAAGAGATGTTAAACGATCTTCGGTCATTGAATTTCTGAGAAACGTCTTAATTCGATTTAGTGTTGAAAAGCATCGTTCGGCCTCTGATGTTGTCATGGGAGTTGTTATTATAATTTCAAATAATTTTCTAGTCTCCTTCAACGTATCTCCCAGATTGTTTTTTATTAAAAATTTTAGATGAGGTAGTGCGCCTTTTAAAGATCTACAATCAGTACTTGAGTAAATAACAGATAATTCAGTTCGTAATCTTTCTTTATCAAGGGTGGGATAATAGGAGCATGCGGAAGTGAGTTTGTCCTCAGGAAATTTACTGCAATACTCTCCAAAGCATTCCGAAAAAAAAGTGATGCCACTACTAGATGCTCTTTAAAATGAAATTGATCTTTTGCACAATTTAGAATAACATCACACACCTCTAAAGCCGAAATTCGATGATTAAATCTGCTGTTATTTGGACGTTTGCGTTTTTCTGGTGGTGGCTCATCGCTTGTTAAATCTGATGCTTCACTTATGATGTTGTCAATATTATTTCGAACTTGGCCTATACTGCGTTAAAAATTTTCGATAGCGTCTTTTACTAGAGTGGGTTCAATTTTTCTTTGCTGCAATTGATTAAACAGGATATCTACATGGGGCATTACATGATGGAAAAAAGTCAGCCAAAAATTGAAGATCGGATCATTTAATGTACGGCGAATAGAGGCGGCTGCACTACAGACTGTGTTGTTGGAGAATTGTTCTTCTATTTCTTCCATACACTCAATGAGAGAGGCCCTATTTTCGTACACAACATTAATGGTCCTGATATTAAAATTCCAACGGGTTGTAGCGCCGTGGGGGATCCTTCTGTTTACAATCTTGTTTAACACTTCTACTCGTTGGGGTGAATTATTAAAAAAGCCGGGAATGTCTTGAGATTTCCAAAAAATACACGTACTTGCGAATTTGCAGAAGCAGCTTTAGATATAATTAAATTTAATTGATGGGCATAGCGATGTACATAGTGCGCAAAAGGGTACTTTTTTTAATCAATGCTTGAACGCCTGCGTGTTGTCCGCTCATCACCGCTGCTCCATCGTAACTCTGTGCAATCAGTTTGTTAGGTGAATTTTGAATTAAAGCATCTATGACACCTAAAATTGTTTTGCTAAGTGTTTCTGCATCACATTTTTCAGGAATGACGTAGTTCCAAAAACGTTCAATTGGCTCACCATCACGAACATATCTAAAAATAACTACCATTTGAGTTTTTGCAGCAACATCCATTGTTTCGTCCGCCATGATCGCCAAAAACGGAGAATTATTAATTTCCTCAATTATTTGTTCTTGGCAGACTTCAAGTATGCACTGTAACAGATCATTCTGTATTTCTTTGGAAGTGCCTTTAAATACCCAACAATTTTTTAGGTGGTCACTTAAGAGTTGCATCTAATTCAGCCGAAAAATTAATAAGTCCACGAAATATCCCCGGATTCTCGGAAGTATCGCTCTCATCATGTTTACTTTTTGGTGGCGATAAAGCTTGGACGGAAATAGGGGTCACGGATCTAGAGCACTTGAGTTTGAAAATTAAAAGACATGAGAATTCTAAAAGCCATCTTCATAATTGTATGGAATTTGCGTTACTAGGGTCAACTAATATTATGGCTCAACTAGATTCTGCTTATTGGGTAAATATACAGAGACATAATGAAAATGTGTCAAAGAATCGTTATATTTTATCAAAAATTATTAATTGTATAAAATTTTGTGGAGCTTTTGAATTGGCCCTTCGGTGAATTGGCCCGAAGGGCCAATTCAAAAGCTCCACAAAATTTTATACAATTAATAATTTTTGATAAAATATAACGATTCTTTGACACATTTTCATTATGTCTCTGTATATTTACCCAATAAGCAGAATCTAGTTGAGCCATAATATTAGTTGACCCTAGTAACGCAAATTCCATACAATTATGAAGATGGCGTTTAGAATTCTCATGTCTTTTTATTTTCAAACTCAAGTGCTCTAGATCCGTGACCCCTATTTCCGTCCAAACTTTATCGCCACCAAAAAGTAAACAGGGAAAACAATATAAAGCATTTTTTTTGTTGCATCCACAAATCCATTCGTTTTTTGATAAATATCGCTACTAAATTTACGTGTATAATTTTTCCCTCTACTTACACCAGTTTTTTCAATAGTGATATCTACTAATGGCCTACCATTTGCTTTTAATTTTATCTTTTCTTCGATTGAATATTTAAAGAATCTCTTCACATTAATTAAATTAAAGACCACCTCCATAATACACAGAGTTTATATAAATTGTCAACAATACACAAAAACAAGCACGCGCACTCTAATATTATTGTTTTTACGTTAAACTCGCCGCACAGTAAAAAACACGCGAAAATATTAAAATACCTATACCGAATCATATGACCGCGCTGGACAGAATGCAGCGAACATGCCTGATAAAATCACGCATTGGTTTTGGACAGCAGCGGGGGTAGCGGGGTGCGCGCGGGTGTTTTAAAGAGCTCTGTGAGCACGTTCGTGTGGACCAGATAAGGAACAAGTGAGCGATCGCGCGAATTAGGTTAGTTATTCCACTGGTCGCCTATTGTATATTATTTGATAATATACTATATATAACCGGCGTTAGTGTTGGAATTTCGGAAGCGAATATCTCGACTTCTACTGATCGGATTTTGATGATTGAGGTGTCAAATTGTAGGTTTTAATGTCCTCTACAGGATGATGTAGAAAAATATGCAAATTTTTTAATATACAGGGGGAGAATTTTCACAACAATATGTTACGCTTTTATAAACATCAGAAATGTCGGAAAAATTATGTAAAAGAAAACTAGTTATACCTAATACAGGTTCGCCCGCCCAATTTTTTGGGAGCTCTGTAGCACTGCAGCGCTTATGCGCCAGCCGCCACTGATCTGAGTCATAATTTGGAAAGAAAGATTATACCTGATTGCCAAATCTATATCCTCCCTATCATACAGTTGTTACAGTTTATAAGGTTACATTTTTAGGATTTTACGTAAAATTGTACAAACCGCGATATCGGCTATGTTTTGAATTTCCTAAAGAACTTCTACAACTTGGAAATCACTAATCCTTGGTCTTCCAAATCTCAGAAGGTCAATTACAGACTGCTTTTTCAAATTTACTAATCAAAGATCCATTTTCGTACGACACCACATTCATAATAACATTATACTGAACTTGTTTGCAGATCCATTTTTTTAAGTTCAGCTCGTTTGAATTTACATTAAAAGCAGTTTTGAGAATAAATCATTAAATTGCAATCTCTTTCTATTGACACTTGTGACAGTGGATGTCATGACAAAACTTGTTTTATATAGATACACTAAATTTCCATTACTATAGCAACTAGGATACAATTCTTACTTGTAATTATTTAAATTTTCTAAATCGGTATAACAATAGTTAATTGACGAAGGAGATACTTGTTGAAACTTCATTATAACGCTAAGAAATAAGTAATTAAACTTCTAGTTTCAAAAATTCTTTTATTGTAAATACCACTACAATATTGTTTCGCCATACAATGGCTTCATCAGGTGGATGAAATACTGAAACAATATTGTAGTGGTATTTACAATAAAAGAATTTTTGAAACTAGAAGTTTAATTACTTATTTCTTATCGGTATAACAACTTAAAGTATACCCCTTATAGAAGGGAAACAAGAAAATCCCTAACCACAGTAAGCTAATAAACTTCCAAATATGTATTTCGGCAACTAAGTTGTCAGCTTCAGGGTAGATCCCTTATGTTGACAGCTCAGTATTTTATATTTACTTAATTTTTGCATTAATTTTCCAATATAAAACCTCATTTTATTTTTTAACTTTAAATATCGTAGACAGCGTATAACGTATGTTGACAGCTCAGTATTTTATATTTACTTAATTTTTGCATTAATTTTCCACTATAAAACCTCATTTTATTTTTTGACTTTAAATAACGTAGGAAAGATTCTCATAGGCTTATGTTTATCTTAAAAAATATCGGAGTTGTAGGATAAAAAAATATTAACTCTTAATTTATTTATTACTTCTTATTCTAAAATATACGAAGACTTTAGTTAATTGCTTACATATTTTGTAACATGATATCTTTACCTTTGAAATATGTTCGCAATTTTGTATTGAAGAAGGAGAAGCCCAAATGGAAATAATTACCAATAAACATGTCATTTTAACAGCTGACGACACGAAAAATTATGGGTTATGGCGTATAATGATAACGGAACTGATAAGCTTTAATTAATGGACAAGATTTTACTAATTTAGATGGAGATAAACGTGAACAGTAGCCCCTCTTGTTGTCGGAGGACGTCGCCAAGACAGGCAAAGAAAATTAAAAATAACACTTAATTGGAAGGTTGTTCGGTTAGCACAATGTACATATACGCGCTCACATATGCACGAAAACATCCACACACATAAATTGAATAAAGCCACTGATGCTTTTGTTATCTTTTTGTACTTATTTTGAAAAAAAATTGTTTTCAGGTAAAAGGCAATTACTTTGTTGTGGTTTTTACAAATTTGGGACATATTTTTACAGTAAAACCATCTCTGTCCCTATAAATTAGTGGAGTTATAGTAAACATGAATTATTCCATAACTTTCTTTGTTAAATAGTAATCTTACAAAAATATCGTTACTTCAAGCTCCCAATATGTACTTTTAAACAGAAATTCTCTGCAATTTATCAAGTGATTACCCGATAACTAAAGCCATTTTTGGTTTTCAAACTAAAGCAAAATAGGAGTACGGGTAAGGAATTATTTATATAACTTCTAGTAAGTTCTCTAATAAACTTTTGTAGTGACAAGGAAATGACTGCCAAATAGAGTATCACACCTGTGATACTCTATATGTCAATGATTCCCTTCAAAATTTATCTAAAACAAATCTAGAGTTTATTTCTTTCTGTGCTCTGGGTGTCACTAGTGTTTTAATACTACACTAAAAGACCTTCGCAGGTTATGGGATTTTGTGCGTGCAAGGAGCAATACGTCCAGAATTCCTGGTAGACTTCATGATAGGCAGATCATGCAGTCTATCAGTATTGCAAGTACTTTTACCTCAACATTTGCTAATGCATTTTGACCAGGTACTTCTAGCGATTCATTTACCATTTAAGCCTGAGAATGTACTCCAGTGCATCAAACAATTGTGAAACAAGGAAACTGCTGATACCGTGTTATTTAGTAAGATACGGTGCACACATCTTCGACGACAAACCTCTAAGTATAATATTTAATTTGTCGTAACTTGTCGTTACGAATATGTACATTCCCCGAATTTTGAAGAATTGCCCGAATTCGTCCCGTTTTCAAAAAAGGAGATACATGGATGTAGCTAATTATCGTCATTATTTCCACATTTGTCAAGGTATTCGTGTCGGTCATCTATAAAGTCCTACCTTTCAAAAGCAACTCTCTTATTCCTCCTTTCCAACATGGTTTTATACCTAGGCAGTCATGAACTTGTGTTTTATAATGCATAAAATTTCAGAAACGTTAAATAAGGGTGGCCAACTCTATGTCATCTATACAGATTTTAGACTTTGATACCATCCACCTGGTTCACAAACTCTCTTCTTTTTCTTCGTTTCAGTAATGTCTTGATACAATTTGTGAAGTCTTACTTGATTAACATATTGCTATGAACTGTGGTTTGGAAATTAGCTATACCACCATTCACGACAAATCTATCCAAAAATGACGTTTCACTACCAGAATCAATTAAACAATTACATTCCCTTTGTCCTATGTTAATTATAATGTGTGGCAAACTCGTATTTATTGCGCAATCCGACTTATCATATAACAATGCAAAACTTTTTTTCTTTTTGGTTGGCCCTATTAAAAATCCTTACTACAGGCAAGTTCTGATTTATTTTTATCATCTACTTTGACTTCTAAATTAAAATTAGGCCTTGTACCTTTATACCTTGTACCTGTGTAATTCTTTAGATCTATCATTCTATCATTAACTTTTACCTCATCTCTATTTTAATTATTTCTTATTCTATTAGGGGAAGCCATTCTATTTCTATCTATTTGAGAATTATTATTTTTCGTAGGTCTTTCTGATCTTGGAGGGGTATTATTTAAATTAACTCTAGAATACTGATCTTTCTTTTAATATTTCTATCTAAATAATTATTATTATATCTATTACCACGCTCCGCATCATCTAACCTCTTTAACACGTTCGCTGCCAAGGTAAATTTGTTAGTCTTGCCAATAACGCCATTTCCATTCATATGGGTTGACACAAGTTCTCAAGTTTTTGCTTTTATCCACCCATTTGGGTGGACAGCAAGGGTTTTTTAAAACTCTGTTTTGAACCACATCTACTCACTACAGGTTGAAATAAGCTTACATGGTTTTAAAACAGACTTCTGTAGTTACCGTGTCCACCTTTTTTGGTGTACAAATTAATTCTCTTGCAAGTTATCATCATCATTGGTAGCAGTTTACAGATACCTACCTGTCTACCCACTGGGGTGGACACTTCATATTTGCTTATTTATTCATCACGTTTTTAATCTTAACCTAAAAGGTGTATGTGATTTTGTGAAATTGTGATACATACTGGATAAGAAATGAGCAAGAGGATTACGCGAGTAAAGATTTTTGACGAACCTAATGCAAAGCAACGATTGACCGATAAAGAACTTGAGGAATATTGGGAAAATTACACGAGTTGTGAAGAAGAACCCTTTCAGGACAGTGGTAGCGAATATATACAAAGTGAATCGAGTAATTCTGATAAAACTTCAGATGCAGAAGACGATAGCGATATAGAAGACGAGGAGGAACTGGTAAACGAACACACTACTTTACCTACGAACAGAGATTTAGCAGACGATTGGAATACATGCACGTTGAATACGAGGAATATGCCGTTTACTGGATCTGAAAAAATTGAAGTTCCATTTGATACTTTGAATGCCCTTCCAATAGATTATTATAATCTTTTCATACCAGATGAAGTTATAGAGTTGATGGTAAATGAAACAAATAAGAATGCTACCAAGTATTTATCCTTAAACCAAGTTAAAAGGAGCAGTCGCATGAAAGATTGGAAAGATACAACTTGCTCTGAAATGAGAACATTTTTAGGTATACGACTATGGATGGGTTGTGTTAGGATGCCTTCTATTGAATTATACTGGAGCGATGCCAAACTATTCAAAAATGAAGTATCGTTGTTTATGACTAGAAATAGGTTCCAGCTAATCCTAAAGTTTTGGCACTTTGGAGAAGAAGTTGAGGGTGACAGGCTGTGCAAAATAAAACCGCTAGTTGACCTAATCGAAAAAAAATTTCAACGCGTTAAATCTCCAGGGGAAAACTTAGTAATTGATGAATCAATGGTGCTTTTTTGCGGCAGGCTCAATTTTAGACAGTATATTCCCGGAAAAAGTCACAAGTACGGTATAAAAGTCTTCAAGCTTTGTGATCAAACTGGCTATACATACAAAACTCAAATCTATGCAGGCAAAAAAAATGAAAATTCAAGTAGTGGAGCTGCCAGTCTTGCTACCAATGTAGTGATGTCCCTACTAAATTCTTACCTAGATTCCGGGAGGACATTATGTACGGACAACTTCTACACAAGTATTCCGCTAATACACACACTATTGTCCAAAAAAACATCATTCGTCGGTACCTTCCGGAAAAATAGAAAGTATTTCCCTAAAGAAGTAGTTTCTGAAAAACTAAAGCGTGGAGAAATAAAAGAATTAGAAAATGCTAAAGGAGTAGTTGCTATGAAGTGGAAAGACAAGAGAGAAATATATGCTGCCTCTTCAAAATTTTCAGCAAACCTGTTACCAACAGGAAAGAAAAACCGTCAAGGTGAAGAAATTTTTAAACCAGAAATGATTATGCAATATAATACGATGAAAGGCGGAATAGATATTTCTGATCAACTTTCGTCCTATCACTCCGCAATAAGAAAATCCATACGATGGTATCATAAAGTTGCCGATGATGTTATATTTGGCAATGCAGTAGTTAATGCTTATCTTCTCTACGCAAACGAAAATCCAAAAGCAAACCTTCTGAACTTTCGTATAAAACTAATTTATTCCTTACTAAATATTCCAGTAGAAGAGGAAAGGGTGCGTACCCTAAGATTAGCTAAACCCACAAACCATTATTTAGAAAAAATGAAAGCCTACTCCGGAAGTAAACAGAAACGGTATGTATAAGAGATGTAATTACTTCAGGCATTATCAAATAATTTTAGGTTACTTCGACGTAACTGCAAGTATTGTTACGAAAGAATTGCAGCGAGATTTGGAAGAAAAGAAGCGAAAAGCAAGACAAAAAAGGTCACTACTTTTTGCAAGCCATGTGAAGATAGGCCGTTTTTATGTATAGACTGCTTCGAAACAGCACACTCTTCTATACGGAAATAAACTAACCCAAATTCAATGTTAAAATACAAAATATGTGTTTAATAAATATTTTTTTAAATATTTCGTTGCCTACCCAAATGGGTAGACAGCATACTTTTCCTGAATAAAAATGAAACTGTCCAACCATTTGGACCGACAAATTTATTTATTTCAAATAATTCTCTTGGGCAAGCGCTGCCCGTGTGTGTCAACAGGATTACCGTATCATTTCTAGAACTGGAGATATAGGGTTGGCAAATATAGAATAAACTACAAATCTGAAGCTGGCAGAATTGGCAAGTTCGGTGTCTACCCGTATGGGTGGACGTGGCAGCGAACGTGTTAATAGTTCGATAAACTGTTGCATATCTTTGATATTTTGTATTGCAACTGCCTGACTGACTTGAGAATCAAAGTGTCTACTTAATTGTGAAACCATATCTACTTCACTTATTCTAGGGGTTAAATATTTTAATACCGAGTACTTTTCATAACATAAGTTTCTCTCGATTCATTATTTCCGACATTATATCTACCAAATAATAATTCTTGTCTTACCCTAGTCTGCTTATTTCTTCCCCAGAATTGATTCGTGAACCTGGCTTCAAATTCTTCCGTCGTGGTTACCTCGTCTGACACCATCTCCCACCATACCATAGCGTCATCCTTCAGACCGTTTCCGATCTTTTGGAACTTTTCTCATCCCCTGGCACATCTTCCAAACTGGCTTTGATTTTCTTCAAGAAACACATGGGATTTGTGTTTGACATCCCATAAAATTTAGGTAGCACTTCACTTTGTACAGGAACGGGAATATATGTGGGTACATTTACTTCATTTTTCTTTTTTCTCTCACTTCTTCTATTTCCTTTCTTAACTGTTTCTCCATATATTTCATTTGTAATTCTGCAAACTCCCTTTTTTCCACTTCTTCGGACAGTTTACTATTTAAAACCATAATATTTTCTTCCAAATTTTGTTCATTTGATAATTCCATGCCTCTTATTAGACCTTCTTCTTGATTAGTATTACTTAATGCCATAATTTTATCCATCATTATATCCATTTTCTCTTCCATTTTTCTCTGTCTCACTTGCATTTCTATTAACATGTCCAACATAATCTTATCCTTGTTTACTCCATCGTGCCCCTCTTCATGTATGGTAATTATTGGACCTATTCTTTTCTTCGCTTCTTCCACCAGTTGCTCACTTTTTTGCTGTACTCCGGTGGTGCCTTCCATTTTTTTATGTGCTCTGTTTTTAACTTTCTAATACTGCTTTAATTCCAACGTTGGCCCTCCCAAAATTATTTCTGCTTTTTCTGTTCGCCCCACGCTTGGTTTAGCCAAAAATATGTTATGAACTGTGGTTTTGATAATTAATTTACCACCATTCACGACAAATCTATCCAGCTAGGATATTCAGTCGGTTTATTTCCAAAATGGGACTGCTTTCCTCTCAGGGTTCCAATCGGAAACGTGGAAAAAAATTAAGTTAGTTTTAGTTGGACGCCACTCAAAATTCGTTTGAGAAAATTTATAATAATATCTTCAAGTTACTTATTAAAATGTGTAGAAAGCATAATTAAATTAAAGAACACAATATAAAATTTAACTGAAAATTAAATCAAAAATAAAAAAAAAGAAAATCTTCATAGAGTATAAAGATTAATATTGCATCATTTAACAATATTATAAAGGTAAAAATAACGCACGGAAATGACCGCAGCATGCGTTCACAAAAACCTTATGACACCGAACAAAATTTAAAATAATAAATTACGAAGAAAATTTCTAATTTCTCCCAAGAGAACAAAATAAATAAACGATCTTGACAGCTCGAAGCAAACACTAAAATGACATGCGCACAAACATACCTCAGAAAAAAATGCCCTTGAAGTTCCAACGTACTAAATTTTACATTTGCAGATTTTTTTTCTAGAAATGTTAAAAACCTTCTTAGTTATCTATATCAAATAACTAAGACTAAAAGTCAATGCGATAATATTAATACAATAGAAAATACAGTATTTAACTCTTTTAAATATAATAAGATATCTTTTAAAAAAATATTTTACTTACGCAAAAAAAAATACATATATATATATATATATATATATATATATATATATATATATATATATATATATATTCGAGACACGTAAAAAAGAAAGTTATAAAAACTCAAAATTACGAGATTACAAACTCGTATAAATCGGTAATGAATTTAAACAACACCAACCACTAATTAAATCAAAAATAACCCGAAGTTACTTAATAAGATAAAGATAAATATTTTTATAAACACGTCTTTCTTATCCACAGTTAACTTGTGTCTGTCTAAAGGTCAAATCAAGCGCGCAGGCTTAGAATGTAAAACCAGTTTTTTACACAACAAATAATTTCAAAAATATACACTTGCGTTCAAAATAACAGTATATACATTTATAAATATATTTTAATATTTTTATGGGGAAAAATTCATAGCAATATGTTATTTATCATGTGTACTATAACTGCTATAAATCTCGAACCTGCATGTCTGCTTCTGGAGTTCCGCAGGTATCTAATTTTGCCTCCTTGGATGGCTGGCATATGAAGACGACTTAAGAATTTTCTACTTGATGTTCAGTTGGTACGTCGGCAACAAACTATCTCCAAACTCTAAACATATCCAAGAGTTGTTTTGCATCTTATACAATACAGCTAAGCTTTTGGCAGTCTTCATATGATATTGATTATTGTTAATATTGTACATTGTCTCCGAAAATAACAAATTAAAGATTTAGGCGTTACATTTGACTAAAAGTTAACTTTTTTAGAACTCGTTCTGAATGTATTTAGTTCCATTTCTAAATCATTGGGATTTGTCACAAGAGCAGTTAAAGACTTTAATAGTTTAGCTGCTGTTAAGTCATTGTTTTGCTTACGCCGTCAGCAAGTTCGAATTCGCTTCCATCGTATAGCATCCGACATACAATTGCTGTGGAAATTAAGTTGAATTAGTTCAATGAAAGACTACTTGAGTTTTAAACAGGATGGAAAGTACTCTGAGAGAAGCACGAATATTCCGGTCTTGAAAAAGCGTGGATATAGAGGTTTCTATCAACGACGTCAGAATCACAGCGCTTTATTTGAGGGTAATATTTTAACAAACAATATAGACCAAGCCTTTATCTAAATTTGATTTTCTTGTGCTACGTATTGCGTCGATGACTGTTAACACTTTTAGTCTTATTGGAGCTAGAACGTAAAGTATTTTATATATATAGTAATATATCAAATTGTCATACTGCCTAATTTAGCGTGTTTTCTTTAATTTAATGTCGCCTTGGATTTGTATCGTTTATATACAGGCTGATTCATTTACGGCCCTCGCCATGGGAATCTCGCTTATTATTGGAGATAGAGTATAGGTTTAAATTTGGCAGAGTTGTTAAATTTTGTGTTTGTTATAAATCCGTAAAGAAAATAGACCTGTGACAAATGACCTTCGTTATTAAAAAAAAAACGCGAAAACCCCATTTTCTTCTTTTACCTGTAGCACCGACATTTGGCCTTGTAGAGAAAAAATAAAAACACATCCTTGTGGCCATTTCTAAACCTCTATCCAGTGGTGTACTCTAAATTTTTATACGACGTTTCGTTTCTTTCTGGCCATCATCAACTATCTAATTTCTTATAGGCGCCATATTGGATTTAGACATCTTCAGAAAAAGTATTTTTTTCTGATTTCAACCATGTACCACATGCTGACTAAAGTTTTTGACATTAGGTTTTATTTGAAAGAATAAATTATAAGATTAAATAAGGTAGCCTTTGGAATTTCAATCTGTCAAACATTTCATTTATTGTTCATTAATAATACAAAAATGTCATACACTAACGAAGAGAAACGAGATATGATAAGTATTTTTTATTCTTCGAACCGAAATTCAACAGTAGCGAGTACAAGATATCTACAATTATATCCAGAACCACAACAGCCTCATCGTACCATTTTTCTAGATCTCGACAGAAATTTGGTCGAGAATGGATCCTTTACTAAGCCGCGTAATGGTCAAGACAACAGGAATTTAAATGAAAATCGACAAGATATTTTACAAATGGTAAATTAAAAGCGTGTTTTCAAATTTCATGTTAATCTTGTATTTTTATTGATAAATAATAATCCATCAATTTCTACACGCGAAGTAGTGTCAGAATTAAATTTGTGCCAGTCCAGAGTTTGGAGAACTTTACATAAAAGTAGGTTTAAACCATACAGGATCCATGTTAGTCACTCCTTACTGCCTGGAGATAATTTGAGAAGGCTAGAATATTGTAATTGGTTAATGGGAAGGATAGAAAATAACGAAAATTTTTTAAGCAAAATCATCTGGTCAGATGAAACAAAATTTACAAATTCTGGAATGTTCAACAGAAATACGGAGCACTATTGGGCAGTACAAAATCCCCGACAAAACAGGGCTAGAAGACCACAACATCGTTTTGGAATAAACGTTTGGATGGGTATTTTGGCAAATCGTCTCTTAGGACCAGTTATGTATGAAGAACATTTAAATGGAGAAAGATATTTAAACATTTTACGTACATACGTATCTGACTATCTTGACGACAATATCCAATTAAATCAATTACAATATTTATGGTGGCAACAAGATGGCGCACCAGCACACAATGCTGCTGTTGTTAGAAATTTCTTAAATCAAGAGTTTGCAAACCGTTGGATTGGAAATAGGGGAGTTGTTGAATGGCCTGCGAGATCACCTGATTTAAGTCCGCTAGATTTTTTTTATGGGGATATGTTAAAAATAATATTTATAAAGTAAATGCGCCACAAAACATTGAAGAATTACGAGACAGACTTCAGAATGCCTTCGATGCAGTTCCTAGAAGAACTATACAAAGGGCAGTACAAAATGCCAGAAGGCGTGCCCAATTGTGCATTACCGAAGATGGCCAGATAATTGAACATTTACTGTAATTGTTTATTGTTTACTTTTCTATGTATTTTTATTAATGTTTTTGTTATCTTGTACTCGCTACTGTTGAATTTCGTTTCGAAGAATAAAAAATACTTATCATATCTCGTTTCTCTTCGTTAGTGTATGACATTTTTGTATTATTAATGAACAATAAATGAAATGTTTGACAGATTGAAATTCCAAAGGCTACCTTATTTAATCTTATAATTTATTCTTTCAAATAAAACCTAATGTCAAAAACTTTAGTCAGCATGTGGTACATGGTTGAAATCAGAAAAAAAAACTCTTTCTGAAGATGTCTAAATCCAATATGGCGCCTATAAGAAATTAGATAGTTGATGATGGCCAGAAAGAAACGAAACGTCGCATGAAAATTTAGAGTACACCACTGGATAGAGGTTTAGAAATGGCCACAAGGATGTGTTTTTATTTTTTCTCTACAAGGCCAAATGTCGGTGCTACAGGTAAAAGAAGAAAATGGGGTTTTCGCGTTTCTTTTTTTAATAACGAAGGTCATTTGTCACAGGTCAATTTTCTTTACGGATTTATAACAAACACAAAAGCTCTTGATGGTCCTGATCATATATCATCTTCGATGCTCATATAATCACGGCTAAATAGCGCAACACACAGACAAATTGTGGCCTTCGAAGGAGCATTGTAGCTAAAAGCTGCATATGAGCCAATATTTAAGATGCGTTTAGCCTTTTAAGAAATTAATACCGAATTGCACCACAAATTGCCAATTTGTACATTTTGGGATTTGTATTTACACTAACATAAAGTACGAAATTAACTAAATTTCAGCTGTCGCCATCAAGAAATTCATACATCGAAAGTAGAATATAGAGTTCTTTTTTCCAAAAAATGAAGCTAGTATTCGAGTCTCAGAAATGTTTCGCAGCTAGATTATTGGAAAGAATGCTTTTTATATATGTGAAATGGTAGATATACTGATTCATTAACTAACAATAGAAAACTACAGCCAAATATTCAAATGCATACGTTCTTGTGATCATTTTTTGATTGCTTAATTCATTTTTTATCACAAATTGAATTCTAATTTTCAGCTTAGATTTTACAAATGTCACTAACTTCATATAATTTTAATTAAAAATGCGAATAATAGACATGTTTGGTAGTTGATCTGATTTACTATTACTTAATCCGTGCAAGCTCGATATTTTATTATTTCGATTTTATATATTTTATGATATCGCTACCACATGTTTGCTTCTTAATATCTTCACGTAATTCTGAAAATTTGTCTTCCTTCAAAATGCAAATATTTATCTTCACTTGACTCGAATAGTATTTCATTAGTTTCATTAATTTGCTTGCATAAACTCTGTAAAGATTTGCGCTGTAGTTTTCACTTCTTTTGTTATGGACAAAAAAATGCATTTTAAAAGTACAATAAATAATCCTTTATTAAATTCAACGTTTGATATACTTAATTTAGATTTTGTACCAATGTTTGAACTCTTGCTCGTTACCGATGTGCTGTGGTTCGAATAAAAGTTTGTTTTTTACTTGTTGTTAGGTTGAGATTCTGATTCTCTCTGTTTTTTTTTGAATACTACAAGCAGGCAAAATTCGCCATTATCCCCACAAACACTTACATAACTAATAATGGGAACACTTTTGATTGTACGGTAGATGATCACATAACTCGAAGGAATTTTCAAGCTCATAATAGCTGGTACCTGCTTGTAATAATATCCGGCAATATATCTTTAAAACTATGCTAATTAAGTCCTAATCTTAAACCTAACTACAAAATTTATAACAAATTCTTTCTTCTTAATCAACTTTATTGATACTCATTTAAGAATCGTAAAATTATGAATAGCTAAGGAGATTAAGAACTGAGTATTTAACTAATTCAATAATTAAATAATAGAGCAAGGTAGAAATAGTCTAATAAAAAGGTTAATAAACTTGCAAATGTAAAGGATGTGGCTTCTTAGAATAGAGAGAAAGGTTTACAGTTTAAATAAGATAATTAAAATGTCGGTGTACAGGGTGTCAATTTGAAACGAACATTATATAATTCTAAATAACTAAACTATACATATTGCTGTGTAGCTTGACTCTAAAAGCTGGGCTAATATAATATAAAACGTAAATAGTTACACACACACATACTATTACAAATTGGGGCTTGGCTGGGGATACTAATAATGAAATTGTTTTGTAATAAATATATTAGTTGGTGGTTTTGGTGAAGTTCCTTCAAAGGTCCAGGACGTGCGTGATGATTGTTAATTAATATATATATATATATAACTTACTTACTAAATAAAACACATGTTGTCCTTAAAGTTTGTATTTATATTTACATAATAAGAAATTGAAATTCGTATATTTAAAAGTAATTAAAACAGTAATAAAATAAAACAGCAATGAAAACAAGGTACTATATACATGCGGAGCAGTAGATAAGTAGATTAAAAATTAACACAAAAATATACTGAAAAGAATGTTAAATGGAGTAGTAAATTAAGGGTTAATAAATTACGATGAATATAAAATAATCTCAGTATCGGATAATACCGAGTTACCTGTGAGTGGCGATGATGGTCACGTGGCCTTCGAAGATATACCTTGGTCAAGTATATGTAGAGCGGTGTTGGCCGGAGGAATAAGAAATTAATTAGTTTAAATTAATGTGAATTAATATGGATTCGCTTAAAAGAATAATATGTATAGAACAATACCGTTTACTTTAGAAGCGAAGAGACACCGGACGGCGTGGCCTCGCGAGCTTGGACAGCACGATGAGCGACGTGTGTGTGTAACTCACTAACATTCGAAAGAGAAGGACTGATAGTTTTGCGTCGATAGAAACGGTCTAGAAAACGGTCTGTTTTATGATCTACCGAATGATTAATAATTAATTAAAAGCGCGACCTGAAGACGTGGTCTATCGATGTCATAAATATTATTAGAATAACCCTTGTGACATAAGCTTCCTAACGATATCAAACACAACATATGAAAGAAGAAGTATGTAATATTAATTAAAAGAATTTAAAATAGAATGTACTAGAAAGAAATTCGACCGTAACGTTAGGGTTGCTGACACGGTCAGGTAGAAAAAGGTCTCGGTCAGTTCAGAATATAACCAAAGAAATGCTTTCTCTTTGGACACGAATATGTACAGTTGTACAAATGTAAAAATGTCTTAAGTTAATATCGAGATATTCAAAGAAGAAATATTATTTTAAATTACATCAAAATATTTCACATGCTAAGCGTAACAATACATATATCTCTTTTGACTCTTTATGTAAGTATTGCTATCAGGGTTTGCTTTTGAGTTCTCCGTAACTAGGTATAGCATCCAGTGTAAATTCAAAGAAATAATACAACAAGATATTAATTTAAATACATTTATTGTTATACTTTGAATGTGTATTTACATATCATGTATTCAATGATATATCATAAATCATTTATTAACCAAAATCAAGTTGTCAGCCTATAAAATTATAAAGATTGTCCCCCGACAATCTTCATAATTTTATAGGTTGACAATTTGATTTTGTTTTTTTGGTACCCCCGTACACATCAATAACTTTGAAGTTCTGTTCAGATTTTTATAAATTTTTCGATTTACACGCCTGTGTATTATCTTAGTCCTGGGGATCAGAAACCCTCCAAGCACTAAGCTTTTGACACAGTGTGTTTTGTCTAATTCTTAAAGTATAAGATTTATGGACCTTTAGATTTACTAATATTATTTTACTAATAGAGTGTGTTATTTAATATTCATTTTGTGGAAAATAATCCCTATCAAATGAAATATCTATCTCCATACTATATGTTCTTTTATAATTAGATTTCTAATTTATGAATCTTCAGATACAAAACACAAATATTTTAAGATCTTCGTAGAACCAAGTCCCTACGTGTCCACTAGGGTACCTTGTTATTATTCTGTTGTAAAACAGAAATGATTTTTATTGACTGTAAATTAATTGTCCATGTACGATTAAAAACATTGATTATAGATTTATGAACTTATTTATAATATTATCATGCGTCGAGTTTCATACAGACGTTTCTTCCTCATATAATTTATCAAACTCTTCGTGGTACATTGCACTCATCTTTTAATGTATTTAATAAATAAAGTAATAATTTGGAGCAAAATTCCAGGTTAGAAATATAGAAAATTGTAATATATTTCCTTTACATGAAATTAATCTTAAAAATTGATTCAATACTAATAATTATATACAAGGTTGGCGCAAAATTAATAATCCAATTTTGTTTTTGAATATCCTTTTTTGTAAATTAAAAAAAATTTTTTTGAGTGGTTAAAATCTTTATTTGGACCTTTACAATTTTTTCTGTTAATTGGAAAATATGATATCCGCCAAGTGGCTGCCGCCAGTATTGATACACATTTGTGCCCGTTTTATTGCATCTTCCATAACTTTCCGCACGATTTCTGGTGATAACTGTTCGCATTCCTGTCGAATATTCTCCTTAAGGGCTGCGATCGTCTGCTTGTTGGCATAAACCCGCGACTTCAAGAAGCCCCAAAGAAAGAAGTCTGGGATGGTTAAATCGGGCGATCTTGCTGGCCATGCCAAATCGCCAAAACGGGAGATTACGCGGCCAGGAAATGCTTCCTTCACAATATCCATTGTGGCTCCTGCTGTGTGTGCGGTTGCACCGTCTTGTTGAAACCACATGTTCACCAAGCCCCGCTCATTCAATTCTGGCAGTAAGAAGTCGTTTATCATGGCCCTGTAGCGTTCGCCATTAACAGTAACCGTATTGCCGATGGCGTCTTCAAAAAAATACGGTCCAATCACTCCTCCCGCGTGAACACCGCACCACACAGTAGCCTTGAGTGGATGTAACGGCTTTTCGTGCATCACACGCGGATTTTCGTGCCCCAGAAACGAAGATTTTGCTTATTGACGTAACCGCTTAAATTAAAATGCGCCTTGTCGCTCATGATGATTTTCGACTGAAAATCGTTCACTTCGTTGTTGAGATTGAGGATGGCTCTACAGTAATTCACACGCGACTGAAGGTCAGCAGGCATTAACTGATGCACTGTTTGCACTTTGTATGGGAACATGTGTAAGTCTTTCACTAAAATTCGCAGTAGGGTCCGTCTGCTGACGCCCAATTGCGTGGCACGTCGTCTGGTTGATGTTTCTTCGTTCTCAGCAACATCAGCAGCCACAGCCGCGATATTCTCGACAGAACGACCAGTCCGGTGGCGGCCACGCCGTGGAAGATCTCTTGTGGTTCCAGTCTGTTCGAGTCGAGCAGCTAAGTGGCGTAAAGTTTGTCCAGTTGGCGCGACACGATTAGGAAATCGACGACGAAATTCACGATGCGCTAACACCACCGACCGATTATTGGTAAAAAAAATCGACACAATTATTCCACGCTCTTGCGAAGTATAGCGCTCCATTGTTTGTCTGTTTGTATTCTGCAGTTGTCTAGTTCACAAATGTCAAATATGATTGACGTACGACGCCATTTGCAAAAGTTATAATATCTTCCGACAGGGTGATTAATTTTGCGCCACCTAGTACAAGTTATTTAACGAAGTAAATTTTAAACCGTTTTAAGACGTTGTTTGCAATAGAATCTCCCTTTCTTCTATAAAAATGATCCTTTATAGCCTCGGTTACGCCAAAACTTTTTCAGGCGTAGAAAAATCTTATATAACGTCTTTTTCACCTGTACATTTGCATTCTAAAAATTTGCGTTCTTAAATTGAATTTAAATGTTATTATAAACTTTGTGACCAATTAAATTTGATTATCAGTGAAATATTATAATATGGATATTTTCATTGTTTTTCAAACTTCATATGTTAAACATAAGGATCTCGTACTTTATCGCCTTGTTTTTTTTTACAGTACTGTATATCTTATCATGTGTTCAACGCATTTTTCGAAACTATAAACTCGCATTCAGATGTAGGTCAAACTGTATATATATATTTATATATCAAGAATTTATATGGCAACTAAATTTGGCATTTGTTTTGTTTACATTGCAGACAGTAAATACACATCTTCTTTATAGATATTAAATACCATATAAAGCATTATTTAAACATTCAGTACTATCGACCCCTTATCGATGACCTGTTGTACCTAGTTTTAATGGATATTTGATTTGATGTTCGATATTTGTAGACTTAAGTATATCAAAGTATATTTCATACAATATTTGCGGTGTTTACAATCTTCTATCATCTCTCAGGTTGCTTTTTGTATGCTGTAATATTGGATTGTTGATGTATGAGCTTGTTTCCATTTAATTTTGAATAGAATTTTGACCATTTAGATGATTAATCGTATTATTCGAACTATAGTAAACAGTGGATACTTTTATAAATAAAAACTTACTAGCTGTACATTCGACATGAATTTATGTTGCCGTAAATGGTCTTTGATATACTTTTTAATTTATTTTGGTACGTAAGCATGTATTTTCTAAATTTAAAGTATTTATATTACTAAATCGTAATGTAAACAATTACGTTGACACAATAATATTGACAAATACAAAATTCGATATATAATATGTACATGCATTTTAATACACAATTTATTTAATTACGTTCTGTTTCTTCTTATCCTACGTTTGGTTGATCGTAAGAGTATGATGAAAAGTTGTTTACATCATGGTATTGAACTTGCAGACAAAGCACAGCCTGTTATTAATACATATTTTTGTCATTCACACCATACTACACCAATTAAATTCACCTCGTTTTGGCAGGTTTTATAGGAAAAGGAAACAAAAATTAGAAGAATTATTGTTCTCGTCCTTAACATTGCCCTCATATACCATGTTATACCACTTATCACTTGCATCGGCGCTAAGCAAGTTCTATTCAAATTGAAAACAAAGAAAAGTTCAAGTTTAACATTCTTAAATCTTTAACAATTTATAAAGGAAATTAAGCAATGATTCTATAAATTCCTATAAGGTTTCTTTTTGAAATAAGCACTGCATGCACAAAATATACATTTGTCCTAAAATACTTTGCATTGCATTAACAGATTTTTGACTCGTCCTCGTATGAAAAATTTAATGTAAAAATTACATTAGCAAACATTAATTGAATAAAGTTTGGCTTCCTTAATTGCGTGCATCTGCTTATTTAATAAATGAAAAACATGTAGTCCTCTTACAGTACAGTTGTATCGATATCTCCTTCATCGATAGTCTTAATGAAGATGACTTTTCGAAGTTCATTATGTTCTACAAAATAAAACAAATAAAATATGGCGTTATGTAAATGAGATCAATAAAAGCGATAATTTTTATTGTCCTAATAAAAACTGAATTTTTATGTTCGACATTATTCGGTGAATAATGAAGTTCAAAGTAACGTGTTTCTCTTCCTATATTACTTAATTCAATACTTAAGTAGATAATGAGACAAAATAAATATGTTATATATATATATATATATATATATATATATATATATATATTCACGTTGCTGTTATTTTGGTGCTTAAAATTGAGATTGCATAGCATGATATTGAAAAATAAGGTAGCGTATAGAGTGAGATAGTAAATGTGCAGTTTTCAAAAACATTATATACAAAAAATAAAATTAGATTACATCATACAACAGAGTCAGTATAGCAAAATTAAATTATAGAAAGGGTATAGAACACGGAGATTTGTGAACACAGAGTAAAACTGAAACTCAGTCCAGTCTCAATCGGAACGTGGACAATAATACATATACTTGGTCCACTGGATGACACTAAATTTATCTTGATACTAAGTATACGAGGGTGATTGACGGGAGAGTGACTCTCCAATGAATATATATTGTAATAAGACGATGAATTCAAAAAAGAAAAAAAATTAATATATACTCGTTAAATGTCTTCCGGCAATAATTTACTCAAAGAGATGAATCTACTCTTGTATTCAGGGTGCGGTTCACAATAACTAGCTAATTTAATAGATAAAGGAATCTTTTATATCAAATGAACTATTTATTCACTAAGTATGATTAAATCTGATATATTTACAAATGTGGCCATTTCTAATATTATAAAATAAACAAATTTAAATGTTAATATTTCAAATATACACAAACCATGAAAAGAAGAAATAACTTATGCAAGAACTCTGAATTTAAAGAATCAACAATTAGTAATTATATTGAATGAACTTGGTAAAACGGTATCTTTGAATATGTATAAGAAAATTTCTTGGTATAAGTATTCTTTTAGCTTATTACTTACACGAATATATTTTATTATGACTATGCTTGGAGAAGTATTGCCAGACTCGGACCAACTACTGTTATATTTCCAATTCGAATATATTTTATTATGACTATGCTTGGAGAAGTATTGCCAGACTCGGACCAACTACTGTTATATTTCCAATTACTGTTATATTTCCAATCCACTACTGTTATATTTCCGATCCTAGATACACCATATATTATTCTTCCAAATACACTCTGTATAACAAAATATAGCCTGTTCTGTTAGATTAACAGTTATCTAGTCTTCTGAAATTCTTCTTGGTGTATTCAAAATTAGTTAACTGCTATTTATTAAATCAAAAAATCAGTTTTTAAATTTTATCTCTCTTATTTTTCACGTCAAAAAAATAATAATCGCCATGGTTATCTTCTATACTTTCGTATACATCCAAGTCAGTTAGTCTCTTTTAAAATTCAAATTTGAAAATGACATTTAATTATGAATATTAAAACTACTCACTTGCATAAGCTAAATTTAACAATAATTTATACAAATTGACTAACTATAATTTACACGATTGTGCAATTTTAACGGATATAATAAACTAAAGATATATGTATATACCAAGCTTGAACTCTATTGATATTTATAAAACTAATATATTAATAATAAGATATCCAACCTTTTAATAAATATGACAACTATTACAAATTCACACAAATCAAAATATCTCTTGCATATATTATAATATAAAAAAGAAAATCTTATAGACATAATATTAAAAATAGCTCATCAATATAATGGAGGTTTATCCCATTATAATATATATATATATATATATATATATATATATATAATTTAAACGAAATTATCGACCGTAATATATTGAATCAAATACATTAAAAGCGGGCAAGCGGGTCTGTCAATTAAAAAACTCATTTATTAAGTATCCCTGTATTTCGCAACAACTTTGTTGCTTCTTCCGGAAATAAAAATGTAGAGTTGAAAAAATAATAAAATTGACGTACAAGCACAATAAAATGTCCTGCATTGATGCGACATACTGTAATAGCCACAGTTATAATTACTATTGTGAACGTAATCTAAATTATATCATGTTTGATATCCTTTTCAGGTTTTTTCACAAGGAATATTTTAATAATATTTATTTCAACGACATTGCTACTCTTTAGCTCGCGGCTTTGATTAATTCTTAGACATCGCCAGCTTCGTTACCTGAATGTCGAATGTACATAATACTTTTATTTAATGATTTTAATATATTTAAAATCAAAACGTCTTTTTTATGTAAATAGTAATTAAAATCATTAGGGACAACGTTGTCGTGTTTTCTTTTATTATAAGTTATAAGTTATATGTAAGTATTACACATAAGTTGTAGTGTATTTACTTCAACACACAATACACGTTTTGGGCCTTTGATGCATCACCATCACGCTATTAAGTATTTAAAGCATTTACAGTATTGTTAGGACGCTCCAGCTAGCACCCACACAAATCACAAGCATCGTTTCTTGAAAACGTTATCTATGTGGGTTTCCAGAATAATAGTCATATCAATGTTTTGGTCTAGCAAGAGCTTTGAAATGTATTTACTCTTAGCTCCACTTTTCGGCGTTTATTTTACAAATTCGGATTGTTTTTCCGAGATTTTTTGTCGTTTGAGAAGGAAATTGGTTGGGAGATGAAGTAGGTGAATCTATGCATAGTAACCCAAAGACATTGTCTCGCTGCCAAAGATCACTCTACTTCATTTAGCATTACTCAGGTTTCAAATATAGCGCACTGTCACGGACGAATGCTTAATATATTTCCTATAATAAATAAATGAATTTATAACTATAAGCATTACTTATATTTTTCTTTGCCATATTATAGAAATGCTTTTGCATAATGCAGTGAGCTTTTTTAATTTCCTTTTTCTTCATTTGAATGCATGCTAAGTTATTATGAATAAAGTGTATGCTTTTCTGGCGCTAGATTTAACGGTGTCTAGTTTTGGTCCGCCTTTGGTATTACGATGTCTGTGTAGGTGACCAACCGTGTTTATCGCAGAAATATTATCGATGGTTATGTACCTATTTGGTCCGCATGAAGTGTTATGAACATCAAGCATTCCGTTCTACTCAGCGTTGTTATTATTATAATTGAATGATATATAGGGATCTTTAATTTTATATAATACTATTTATTTTACATTATTGTATAACATGTCTTCGACTTCAAAATTCCAGCGTGGGAAAGAATTATAGATGATTTAAAGAGAAAAAAAGGAATATTATTTATTGTTTATTTTCCTTTCCTCTTGTAGTACTTATTTAATTTATACTTTTAAATTGAAATTGATATTAATCAGTGCTTAATTCTGCTATTACTAACCATAAGCTATAAATTTTATAATGACAACATTATCATTAGTATTTAATTTAATGTACTATTAATACTCATTATGTAACTATCTGTAATTGGCTCATGCGTAAATTGAGAAATTGTTTCCGGTCGAAATTTATTTAAAATTTGCTAATATTTGTAACTATTTCTCGTTTTCTCTGAAATTTACTCAGACTATGTAAATATTTATACTTTGCTTTTATAGTTTCAATTTGTGCCACGCATCAACGATTATGTAAACTATAAATGTATGAATATTAAATACCTGTAATAGGAATGTACTAAAGCTTATATTTTTTATTTAGTGATTTATTGCCTCTAATTAGCAAAAAAATTACCATAGATTTCATGGAGCGATAAATTGGTTTATTTATGTGTAGTTCTTAATACGTAATTTCAAGGTTGCCTAGTCTTTCAATACATTCTCATGAAGGTATTCTTCTTATAAGTAAATAGTTGCCAAACAATTTAATTACTTAAAGATAGATATTTCACTTTAGTATTTTATGTTATTTACAAAACTTAAAGATATAAAATAACTAATAATAACAATAATAGTCTTTATTTGGCGGAGCTAGACAATTCAAATTTTAGAGCGCATTTTGCTAAGTAGGCTCCAAAATACAGTAGTAACTGTATCTAGTATTTTATATATATGGTAAATTCAAAATTTGTTGGCGATTTAAGGTCTGGTTTTACTTCAAAATGTATATATTTAAAACAATTGTAAAACCAGACCTTAAATCGCCAACAAATTGAAATTACCATAACATACAAAGGTCACGAAATAATTATCTATATATATATATATATATATATATATATATATATATATATAATTATATCCCATGGAAACTGTTTCGGAATTTCTTTGACCGTATTTGTATATATTGATTAATAATTTCCTGGGATTGCGATCGTATGGTAAATAAATCAAGGTTTTCAAATCCAATACGTTTCAGCTGAATTGATTCAGCCTTATTCATTTGGTTTATTATAATTAATCCTTTTACATACACGTACTACAACTATTACGTTATTGATTTTAATGACGAAAAAAGTAGTTTGCTTGGTGTGTTTTGCTATATATATACATTGAGAGAGATAATTATTTTTTGACCTTTGTATGATATAGTAGATTAAATTAGTCGGCGATTTAAGTTCAGGTTTACTTTGATACGTATATATTTAAAGCAATCTCACATGTTTCGACACAGCATTTTTTCAAAGAAATTAAAAATATATATGACACTATATCAATGTTAAACTTATATATCTGTAGTTATCATGGATAAAATTAAAATATTCGAAGATACATTCAAGTTTACCATCATGAATATATGTTGTTATTATACAATTATCTTATTGTATATATATGTTACTGTTATATAAATATATATCATATGTTATTTAAATATCTGTATATTTGCTTGTCATGCTGGCAGTTCCGTGTTTAGATCCCTGACTGGCTGTCCGAGTAGGTTTTCGTGGTTTTCCTTCTCGTTGAAGGCGAATGCCGACAGTTTAACATCTTAAGCCGCTCCACGGGCGCAGACATAATAATAACTCATGGCTTGCCATTCCCCTGTTTTTGTTGTCTAACTGTTTAGAGAATGCCGAGGCATGATTTATTATTATAAAACTTGAATGTATCTTTGAATAATTTTATCCATGACAACTACAGATATATAAGTATGATATTAATATACTGTCATTTATATTTTAAATTTTCTTGATAAAGGGAGACGAAGGACTTACACCTAACTGCTGCAGATTATCGTTTCACACCAAGACGACAAAAACAACGAACGTATTAAGAAGAGCGAGCAGAGCATTATTACGAGAACTGATACACGAGAACCGGAAAACTCAACGACTCCGACAAACTTTTACTCAACACTCAGTTACAATTGACTAAACAATTACACCCGCTACTGTGGGAGAAAATAGACAGTCTTTCCACATTCCGAGCAGAAACCGATTCTGAAATACGAACGAACAAACAGAAACAGAAACAAACAACACCCTAATCCGAGATACGACAGGAACACAACAAGAACAGTACACAACCTATCACAGAAGACACTCAACGAAGCGGCTATCAATGTTCTCGAGAAGGGTTTCAATTTCGCAATAACACCGAAACACGTTCTAGTAGAAAACATCATCTGCGGTGTAGAATCAGCTCTACAAACAGTCGAACAGAACAACGCAGAAACAATACGACAGGAAGTAGCTTCTATTATCAGAAAGGCCAAACCACCCCAGAGCAATATAACAAGGGAAGAATATCTAGCTCTAAAAGATATTTAAAAAGACAATAACATCATCGTTCTACCCGCTGACAAGGGAAATGCCACCGTCGTTTTAGACAAAATCGACTACGACAGAAAAATGATTGCACTTTTGGACGACCCCTCATATAAAACAATTAATACGGACCCTACTACGTATCTAGAAAAGACCACGAAGACTAAAATAAACGACAACACTGAGTGAAGATACAAAGAAACACGATTAATCTAATATAACACTGCCTGGCAAACACTTATTTCACCTACAATAGCCAAAAATACCGACAAGTGGAGGGCGCACCGATGGGATCTCCTCTATCACCGATTATTGCCAACATGTTCATGGAGAACTTCGAAACAAAGGCATTAAACAACTGCGCAGACACGCCCAATTTGTGGCTACGTTATGTCGACGATACATTCGGCATTTAGACACATGGCAGAGAGAAGCTGCTTATTTTTCTACATCACTTGAATGCCGAACATCCAAACATACGTTTCACAATGGAGGTGGAAGAACAAGGGAAACTCCCTTTCCTTGACGTGTGGTAATCAAGAAAGAGAACGGACTACTGGGACACACGGTATATCGAAAACCTACACACACAAACATATATTTAAAAGCACAATCACACCATCAACCGGCACAACTAAATTCGGTTGTAAAAACACTAGTTTTGCGATCTGAGAGACTAACAGACAAGGAACACATACACGAAGAAAGAAGGAACATAAGAAACGCCCTCATCACGAACGGCTATTCATCGAAAACAATAAATAGAGCCAAAATTAACGACAACAGAAAAACAGAAAAACAAGAGTTCGCGTCCAGAGCTTTCCTTCCATATATAAAAGGAACTACAGACAAAATCAGTAGATTATTAAGAAAACACAACATCGACACAGTTTTCACAACACAGAGAAAAATAGCCGACGAAATAGGTAATGCGAAAGACAGAATTCCTCTAGAAGGCGCGTTTACGAAATACCGTGTTCAGTGTGTGATCAATCATTGTTACGTGTAGAAAATCATTCTACGTTTATGCTGGAATTTGTTTTAATCCATTTACTTCAATTTTAAGCTCTCAAGTCAATTTGGTCCTCTTATTTTTCAACATGTACGTTTTATTCTATTTTATATTATCAGATTGTTAATTATCATGCCTCTTAAGCCTTTCAAAACGTTAATTCCCCCAAATTTTTATTTCAGGTTCGATTATTTTGGCCGACCCTATAATTTTTCAAATGATTTATATCCACGTTTAGTTTTGCGCCATCTATTTTTGTTCAAGTTATTTCTAAAGTTGTTTTCTTTAATGCATCGCCGTAATTCGCTTTATCTCGTATTATGTACTCCGTTACCCACTCTTATGTGGTGGTAATTTTTTATTTTGAATTTGAAGACTGTCTAGACGCAATTTCCTTTTGATTAGTCTTGTTTTACTGATTTAATTTGCCTAATTTATTTCTTTCGTTGGAAGCGCCCTCTTTCCGTCATTTTGAGTTCTTCCATTTACAGAGATCTGTACGTTGGAGGTTATCTTTTGGAATTTAATTACCGGCTTCTGCTAATCAATTAATTGACGAAATGTGTTCTATTAGACCCTTATAACGATCTTCAATATTTTGTGAGATTTTGAGCATTTAGTTTCCTTCTTTTAAATCTTCCGAATATTTTGGTGACGTTCGTCCGCCGTTTTGTTGAAACACGTCGGACTTTTCCGGTCACTTATTCTTAAGTCATCGTAGCGCTAGCTTGTATTTTTCTGTGCGAAAAAGCTGTATCTGCGGTAAGAATTAATTTTATCTTTTGGAACTTTACTTATTTCGTAACTTCTTCTTTAGGATTATTTTGTAATTAGTGCTAATATTCCGAGTGATTAGCATCTACTTCCGAATTTGATAAAATTGTATCGAAGATTCCCACGTGGATATCAACGGCCATTTTGGACCGGAAAATTTTGGTTGGAGAAATCATCTCTGCCACTTGATCTACAGGAGGGAATTTCTGGAAGATAAGTCTCCAGGAAGGCTAGGCACCCCTTCTTATTCTTGACAAGCTAAGTGTAGTTATAGATTCGTGTCTTAAGAGGGTTATGTTGCCCAAAGTCTTACACAATTTTGAGTTATACGTTAGAGTATTTTGCTTGTTTTCAATTTAAAACTTTTGAGAAATCCAGAGAGGGGCTTCACCCTTCCCGTAGGAACATTGGTGTTTATTTATTCATTTTCCGTAGACAGATATCAGGCTTCACCCACCAATTTGGTACGGAAGGCATTTAAACGCCTGACATCTTACTTTATATACTTTTAATAATATTAATTATTAGGTTGTCTGGCTTATCCAGCAACCGTAGTTTAATTCTTTTACAATCACAAGGCTCAGAACCTTCTGTAGAGCTTCTGTATTATTTGGAGTTACGTCAAGACCTAATTTTGGTTTATTAATCTGTAAACGTTTATGTAAAGAACCACTGTTGAGAATTCATAACTTGTGTTCTAATTTATTTTGATTTGTTATATTGACGTATTAATATTTAATTGATCATTTAATAATCACCTGTGTATACAGGGTGGTGCTAACTTAACAGGTGTTCCTGAGCTTTAGATATTTTAGCTTTCACCTGAGGCTTATTTGAGGCATTTTCTCTGTTATTTTATCTGTAGATAATTATTTAACTTATAGATATACCCGGTGGCTAATTAATTTGTGGGGTATTAACTTATTGTTTTAAGCCACTTTGTTTTCACTTGTCAGTTTAAACACTTAATACAGAGAGGCCTAACCTCGTCTGTTGTACGTAATTAATTAATTTTATTACATTTTTCTTTATTTGATTTTCATAATCAATTTTTCTAATATTCTATAGACTGAATTTCACGAATTCAAGTTGTTTTGTTAAAACTTAAAACTACTTATGTAAGATCCGAATCTCTAGCTTTTAATTTGAACTTCTGTTAGATCTTTAAATATTTGTATTTCTTGTTTTGAACCTGATCTGATATATTTGTATAGCGGTGGCAAACCAAATTTTCGATTGACCATTTCTTATACTGTTTTATAGAGAACTGCTTTATACGAAGGAATTCTGTGAACTAATTTGTTATAATTAAAGTTTATTGTTGAAATTATTTTCGAGTTTGATTTCTTTCCCTACTGGTGTTGGGGAGAGCACAGTTCGACGTTTTGGCAGCAGCAAGGTGGGGGATACAACTCTCTCTTGTGTCTGAGGCCACCTAAGTTCCACTCGCATCCGTATATACGGGGTGCGCCTTGCCGTGGACTTTTATGCGATGGCGCCTTCTGAACATCGTGCGATCTTGGACACACACGTTCTCCAATCATTGAGCTAGTCGGCGGGGTTATATTTCGGAGCGTCTACCTTCAGGTGGGTCAGGCCGAGAGAGGGGGTATTCGCTGGACATCTTGCGTCAGACTTGTTGCAAGCGTGCCTGCTACTATTTGGATCGCGTAGGTAGCATCATATGTGGGGCAGACAAACAGGCGAGTTAGCGTGAGAAAATAAGAACACCGAAACGCGGTCGTCAAGAAAGAAGTAACGTCATCGTTAGCACAACATAAACTTCTGACAGGGCACTCTATCGACTTTGAAAACACGAACATCCTAGCCAAAAGTGAAAACCTAACGACGAGAATTACAAGAGAAGCGATAGAAATAGAAAAGTGTCCTAAGTGCTTAAATAAACGTGACGACGGCCAGCGCTTGCCGCATACATGGAAACCGCTCCTAGCTCATCGACAGATTAAAACACAACCAAATCCCGACAGATCGCAACCCCTACACAGACACACGGACCGACCAGGGAACTTACAGGCACTCGGACCAATTACACGAAGCCAAGCACGCATGACGTCAATAGTGGGGCGCCCCCTCCCGGCACCGACAGTGCTAGGCGCACATCAGACGATCTCCAGCTCTAACCAGCGACAGACCGACTAGCTCCTGAAGATGACGAGTGCGATCTCATTGAAACGTAGAGTAAATAGTCCTTTTCAGGACAAAACTCACACGCGGCCAAGAACCCGAGAAACTACACCTTCATCATACGTCCGCGAGAACATCAAGAGTAACATATATATATATATATATATATAGATATATATATATATATATATATATATATATATACATATATGTATTTATTTTCTCTTACTGTATTGATATCCCATACTTCCGCTACCAGTTGCGAGGAACAAGTAAATTATTATTAAAAATGAAAAATGAAAACCAGGTATTCTGCAATTCTTTTACGGCTACATTTTAGAAGCTTGGAAACATTTTGGAAAAGCGATGAAGTGTTCATCCACACTTCATAGATATTCTGTTGTGTTCTGCAGGCTTCCTTTCTGTTGTGTTGTTAATTTCACTTCTCTATTTTTTTTTTCAAATACATTTATGAAAAATTTGCAAGTATATATTGCTGTAATATTTTACCACGATACAAATTAATCAAAGAAGAATAAGAATAAATGAAAACAAAAAAAAAGCGTAATTAAAACGGATTGTGCACTGAGTGCACCTATAAAATACGTAAAGTAAAAGCAAATTTTATGTCTAAATTCAATGAGCGCTAGGTTGCAATTCACTAGTCATAATTTAATAAAAGTTTAAATTTACGTACCAAATAAAAGTATAAAAAGGAATGTCAGGCTCGTTTTAGTATATAAAATCCAGTATATAAAAAATATTTGTAAATTAACGTGCAAATATACTATAACATCCAGAGATATTATATAAAGATCCGTTTATAGATCATATAAACCATATAGTTAGTAAAGCCCATAGCTTAAATTCCATTCACAAATAGCCTATAAAAAAATAAACAAATGTAATATGCTACTCACAAATAATACATTAAATGCAATTCATAGCAACGTCTTCCGTATAAATATATCTGAGGGAACAACAAGCTACACGAGGCAAATTCAATAAAAATCAAAAACAATTCATTTACGGTAAATGAAATCCCCAAATCCCCAAATCCCCAAGGTATATCAAAATAAACGTCGACATACTCGCAACAAGCAGAACTTAAAGAAATAAAGAGATCAATTTAAAAAAAAAAACAAAATAATGTAAAACGTAAAAAAGTGTGGTTCAATAAGAATTCTCAAAAACTAAACACGAAATAGCTAATACGAAAAAGCCAATGAAAATACGTAAATTTAATTAATAACTGGGAAGAAATGCGATTGAACAGCAGAATTTGAATTGACAAAAATTTTAAATTTAAAATATCAAAAAAAAAGTAAAAGTTTAGAAAGTATAATAATAGTAAAGCAGGCATAAAATGGATTTTTATATATTAGTTAACAAGATATAAGACGCTGAATGAGCAAAATAGGCATTACATGTGAAAATTGAAGATAAGCGACGTGGAAGATCACAGGATGCTGGATTATATATCATTTGATGAATTCTATCAAGCTGCGCTTGAAGAAAGAGACATCGTATGAAAAATGCAAAGATGCAATTATATAGAATATGAGTTCAAAGAATTGAGAGTTAATTATGACGTGAACCCCAAGGAGGATCGTCACCGGTACCTATCAATTCTTTCTAACATTAAAAACCCACTGAAATGGAAGTATGTACCACCCATGAATTCAAAATTTCTTATCTATTGAACTTACACACACACACACACACACACACACACACACACACACACACACACACACACACACACACACACACACACACACACACACACACACACACACACACACACACACACACACACACACACACACACACACACACACACACACACACACACACACACACACACACACACACACACACACACACACACATTCATACGCTACAGCGTATGTGTGTGTGTGTTACATACGTAACAGCTATCGATGTTATGATAATAAGTAAATAACTTTTTATGCCAAGAGTTCGATAACCTCGTACGAAAATCTGTTAAAAATTTATGCTTGCATCTGAATTATTAAAAGAAGATGTTAGATGTGTGCTCTACGGGACATTGCACATCCAATTTGGTAATAATTTACCCTTAATCGAACACGTAAAATGTAAATCATATCGAACGTGTACATGTAGACATGTAACGATCGACGAATGACTGAATCGAGGCACAATTGTTTCGATACTTAAATTACACTTAAAGCCGACCGAGAGTAACATAAAGAGTAGATGTACCTACTCTATATGTTTAGCCGGTCTCACAGTGACGCCACAAACGTTTTATTAATAGAGTAAAATTACTTTCGGATGAGACTGAAGATGCGCGAGCGATGACATTACAAAAATACTGAGCACCTTAAAATCATTGAGCAGTCGCAGCAGTCGGCAGCGGGAGCAATGTACGTACAAGACCACTACGAAACACACAGATCAAATGCCTGGTGTCGACTGACAAATAATCGATAAACGTTTGTGGCTCGTATAGTACACGGATTTATACTACTAGCTGTTTCTCTCATTTATGAGGTGGCTCTCTTTCTAATTACTAAAATGTGTTTCTGCGCCAGTCTCATCCGAAAGTAATTTTACTCTACCTTTGTCATCTTTTTCTCGCTCATGAAATTTTTGAGAAAATCTTTTGGATTCATATTGTAGAAAACTACAATTTTCAATTTTTTCATATGTTGTCTCTTTTTTTTAAGGATACCTGTATAAAGGGCGAACGCCAGCAAGAGAAAAAGACCGCGATAAATTTCAAAACGGTTCAGACGCACTAGCTTTGATTGTAAATAAAGAGGTTCATTCGAGTAACATCCCACGAGCGAAGTGCGCTCAACTTCAACTCAATCTCTCTAATTATAAATTTTTCCACGTTGCATAGACGGTATACGTGGAACCTTATTGAAAAATGTTTCGACATTAGTAATAATTATATTTAAACAAACTCTCGATCTTTTATAAACGTCTTGAATTAAATTGATACTAACTAAAGGTTCAAATGAATTTTTAAATTTTCACTTTGTTGAAATTTTATGTTATTTGAAAATAAAGAACTTTGTAATAAAAATATTTTGTACAGAACTATGTATGAGGAGCAAATATTAATGTAAGTAATAAGCTCATATAATAATTTGAAGTCTTTAAAACTCATTTAAGAATTTTAAAAATTATGTAAATAATTAGTTTTAAATTAATTATTGCAGCGTAGGATTTCACATCCATAAAGCAATCCAGAGAATGGTCACAACTGAAATTAACATTCAAAATTAAAATTACAGGAAGTAAATAAAATAATATACAGTGTAGAGATGAAAGAACTTATCAGTAAATTCCGGAAAATCTACATACAAAATTTTATATACGAGGGCCAAACAAAAGCACCTTGAATTATTATTCAGCATTTGGACGGTAAAGATCCCATAAGTTAAACGAGACAGTGTGATAATTTTGAACGATTATATTCTGAATTAAAGCAAGTTTCGGGAATATAATAGTTTATTCATAATTTACATGTCAAGATTATGAAAATGTAAACAATTCAAAAATTAGGTAAATACATATATTCAATCAAAATAAAATTTTGACAATTATCATCGACGCTAGGCCTAGTTAATAATAACCTAATTAATACCCCTTTGAGATAAGTACATGAACCAAAAGAGTATGCTTGTGTAGCAGCCAATACAACATTTATAATTCACAAACAAAGTGAAACCTCACAGTAATATGTACTTCATTTCTTTGAATGTTTATGTCAAAACATTTGGCATTCTTTCGGATATGTTTTAATATTTTTTATTACCATATCTGTTGAAATCATACAAATGCGAGGAATGAGGACATCTTCACCTTCGAATGATCCTTCGATATTGTTGCCTCATTAATTTATTTACTGTAAGTCGCGTGCTGTTCCATAGTTTTGGTTGGCTGGTATTTCGCAACATGATAATTGGCACGCCGAGTTTCCATTGCAGTACGTGCGGTGGCGTCACTAACAGATCGAACGATTTCAAAAATTCTATTAGATAATTAACCGCTTCATCTGCTTTCACAACAGTGTCGACAGACTTCTATGTGACTGCCTCGCTTTGAATGTTAGACTGAATAATATTGTTAAGTTCGCCGACGTCTTTGTTCTTGGCGGCAAGAACAGCTCGTTCACTCGACCAATCGTGATTCTTATAATTGCTTTGAATATTGGGAAATACTTTTTCAACTGGCACGTTTCCGTTCCCAATTTCCGAATGATGTGATAATATCTCAGCCGATCGATCGTTTTGCAGCTGGACACGCATATTTGTAGCTAATTTCAACATCATCACGTCTCTTTTAGGGAAGCATTTATTTCGTCCGCTGGTGTCGATCAAGAAATTACAGGTAATGTTTGCCTAAAATCTCCTGCAAGCAATATTACTGCGTTCCCAAATGGTCTGATATTTCCATGTAAATCTTGCAATGATCCATCATACCTCGAGCGATTTTTTTTGTGCCATCGTGCATTCATCCCATACTATAAGTTTGCATTTCTGCAATACTTTTCCTATACCGAATGCTTTGGAAATGTTGCGCATGGGGAGTTTCAATGAACTGCATCTTCAATGACAATTTCAACTAGGAATGAGCAATTCTTCCACCTGGTAGTAATGTCACAGCTATTTCGGACGACGCAAGAGCTAAGGCTATGTCATTTTGGGACCGAATTGCTGCCAGAATCAATCTAATTAGGGACATTTTACCAGCTCCTCCTGGCGCATCTAAGGAGAAGATTTCTCAAACTCCATTATTGTTCGTTTGCATTATTCGATTGAAAATCTCTTTTTGCTCGAGCGTTAGCTTAGGAATATTTTATTGCACATACGACAATAGATCCCCCGTTTGCAAAATTAAAATAAATCTATTAAAATTTTAATTTAACAATTTAACTGGAAACATTGAAAATGCCAACTGACAGTAACTTTCAAAAAGCACGTTGCCTGGCATGAGCAATGTTTAGTATTGCGTGTTGCTGTTACGTCCAACAAATGGCGCTGTTTGTAAAAAAAAAGGTTGTTTTTATCTATCACAGGTGTGACATCTATATAATAGGTATACAAAAACAAGTGCGTAATCGAATGTAACGTTGTGTCAAAATTTCAAAGCAATCGGTAAAGAACTCTCAGATTTAAGATTTTGAACAAATGAACATGTACATTTTTAACATAGATTTGAAGGTGACAAAACAAACAAATATGATTATCGAAATATTTGTTTAAAAAGAATATTTTTCCGATATTTAAATAATTAACATCAATAATAATAATAATAATTCACACATTATCAATAATGTTTGTAATCACAATGCATAAGAATTTTAAAGTAAAAACAAAAATAAAATATTATTTGATTTAAAAATATTTTGTTATTTAATACATTTTTTTACCGAGCCATCAACTTTTGTTACAAATATTCGCTTTATTGTTTCATAAAACGTATTTTATTTTATGCCCAGAAATATTATTAATTTGTTCTTAATTCCAGTAATGTAACTTTTATAGTGCGCTATATTTATACTATCTACAAATAAGTAATTATTTAACCAATGAGAAGACAATAACAAGGGGCCAGAATTAAAATAAAATATACAAAAAGTAGACGTGTCTAGACTCCTAGCCAGTTTATGCTCCCTTTTAAATTAAAACAAATCTACTACTTAAAATTAAGCATTCTAACTAAGCTGCTCTTTGATCTTTATAACGAGATAACATGGAAAGCGTCTAGTATGCTGATTTATTTCGATTGCCTTGTATACAAATTAATTCCGGTTTCATCAATACGGATTTTCTTTAAATTACTGTAAAACCCGTAGTCGTTTCTTATACAGAAAAACCTAATTATAAAATTTCGAAGTTAATTAAAATATTTCATAATTAGATAAAATTCCAAGACAAAAACGCAAGCAAGTGAGCGACGAAACGAAAAAAAAGAAACCGAAAATTTTATGGGATTTCGTTTTTATTCGTGACAGCTACCTAATAAATTTATGCAAATATTCACGAGTCAGTGCGGTGTCCCCTTTCTGTACCCAGTAAGAGGAAACGTAAATTCCACCAAATTCGAATAATATGGAAATTTAATTGACGATTAATTTGTTTGTTTTGTAATTACGAGCTGGAAAATATTAATTTTATGTTTTTTAATTAGTGTTTCGCGGTGTAATAATGTATGTCGAGAATTAACATAAATCGCATAAATTGTTGATAATTAGTGTGTTATATAGGCGAATGGAGTACACAGTATCTATATGTATCATATGGTGCTAATTATCACTACAATTATGTAAAGTATAAAGTATTAGTGAATTAACGTAAAAATATATGAATAAAATATAAATTTGACATGGACTTACAAGTTTTAATGAGTTACGTAAGAAGAGTTTATTGCAGAGTAATTACGGGGCTGGCCATTTTATGCGGAGGTATAAAAAATCGCGTTATTCACTTGCATAAATAGTAATCAGTATAATTTTTGTCGTGTATAGTCGCAGACCCACTGCGGTTGTCCAATAAGTGTGTGAAAATTTACATCAGTTTTAAAGATGGCGTCGTATCCAACGGAAGTGCATGTGGATTTAATTAAATGTTATTATAAAAATGGGGATTCGTTTACAGCTATGGCAAGACACTTGCATACTCTAGGAGAAATAACGCACAAACGGAAAACACCATAAAAATACAAAGGAAAAAGGACAAATTTTGGGGACTGACAATGTAGTCATTCGTTATCGTATTATTTTTACTAATCCGACAATTTTTAGGAATGTATTGAAATTTGAAACAACGGCATCTGTGGCCGACAAAAGATCAACTGTTCGAAAATGGCAAACGATCAACCGGGGACCGGAAACCCTAGAACGAGAGCGGAAGCACTTTGCAGCTCAAGCTTCAGCATCGACCTCAAAATTATCCTGTACTACACTAAGGTGTATCATTAAGCAAGATCTAAAGATTAAACCATATAAAATTCAGATTAACCAGCCGTTGAAACCGCTTGAAATGGAGCGACAATACAAATGTTATGATCGAACCTATGGAAAATGACAGCTTGTTAATTGGGCGAGTGCGAAGGTCGGATGAGGCACATTTTGATCTATCCGGCTATGCGGACAAACAAAACTGGAGACATTGGGGAACAGAAAATCCAATTCTAGCAATTGTTCGTCCACTTCACCCCCAACGGTTGACTGTATGGTGTGCTATCTCGTCTGCAGGAATTATCGGTCCAGTGATTTTCATTGGAACCATTACTTAGCGACAATATTGCGAAATGCTTAAAGAGTCTTTTTTTTTTCCTGTAGCTCATGGATTAGATATGGTGGAGAACGCATGGTTTATTCAAGGTGGAACTCGTCCACATCGTCGGGCAAAAGTTTTCCAATTTTTAGAACATTTCGCCAAGAGAATCATCGCTCTTGACAATTAGAGTTTATAGGGGGGTGACACCATGACCACCATCTAGTCCTGATCCAAATCCTTGCTTTACTTATGGGGATCATTAAAAGATGCGGCTTATCGCGATTCTCCACAAACCCTGAATAACTTTGAAATGTTGATACGGCAGCGAATAGAAGCAATTCCGCAGACCGCATTTCAGGCAGTTTGTGAACAATTTGGAAAAAAAGTGTACGACATGTCATTCTTTGTAGACGCTCTTACTTTGAAAACCCGATTTATTAAACTGTAGATGTTGTTTAATTGCACAAATAAAACCCTTTTGTAATTTAATGTTTTGTATTTTTAGCACGAATTCACAAACTGCCGCTTTAAATGGCCAACCCTGCAAGACGTTTATGTAAGTTGGTATTATTTTATTCAAAATGTATTGGAAATTAATTTTCTTATGGAAAATTACTATTCACATTCATACAAATCTTATTTTCATCTCATTTATTTGTTTACAAGCCAACACGATTTGTGTGTGAACAAATTTAAATTGGATGATTAAATTAAAAAATGCAGAAAAACATTGAGTGAAGAATTTGCGTTAATTTTTAGGTGTTCAACAAAGTTATTGCAATCGATACACTTAAAATGTTATACGAGAGGAGATTTTTATACTACATATCTACCTAGCCATGAAAAAATTAAGCGACAAGAGCTTTTGCTGTCAAATAGCTCTTACATTTGGATGTATACTGACCAAGTTTAATCCAAATTCAGAAAGTTTTACTATTTTTACACAGCTTTATTTAACAAAAAATTAGTGAATTTCAGTTACAGCATAGAGGTGTGAAAAAATTCTTGACGAAATTATAAATATTATATAGTAAAATTTAGGTCTAAGTAATGTCGATAGGGTAGGGAAAGAATTCAAGACAATCCAAGATGCGGAAGGTCTATTTAAGTTAGAATTAAAAAAAAATTAAAGAAAGTCGAGGAATAGGTCTTAGCTGATCGAAGAAAGATGGTGCTAGTTGTTGCCGCTGAAGTAGAGATATCAGAAGCCACAGTATTAACCCATTTAGGACTACTATTAGAAATATCAAGAAAAGCGTAAATTTTTTAAATATAAAAGTTTATTTAGGTATTCATGAACAGAAGTTAAAAAAAAGCAATAATTCTTCCATTTTTTGCGTTGCATTAAAGCAGCATTGAGATTATATACTCAAAAAATACTTCAATTATTAGTTATGGTAGTCTTAGAAACAATGTGAATGTAATGGAATTCCATATCTATTGCACATGAATACAGCTATTCTATTGCATACTCTACAACGTCTCTTCCAGCTCCTCCAGCAACAATTTATTTCAATTATGCGACAAACGTGCAATGGATAATAGAGGCGCAGTGGAACCACGTCCTTGTATAGCTTGTGTTTTATATTTGTTAGCATTAGTGAGGCTACAAGTTCAGATTTGAAATCCAGCTGCGAAGTTTCTCTGTGTACACAAGTCTGCAGTTTCCAAGCATTCACTACAGTAGGATCTAACATATTAATAAATAATAGCCACGAATACTTTGTTTTCCACGAATATTTATTCGATAATTTGTAACTGCATTATATCAAAAGTTCCCGCTACATCTACATGCAGATTTTCTACTCCACCTAAAACATTATCATTAATATGCTCGTTACTTATATCATCGACGTCGGGTGGTATATAAGAACATCAATTTTCTCATTCGTATCAAGATCTTCAAAAACTGCTTCAAGTTCTTTCAAATTCAACGGTCTGTTAGGCTCATCCAAAATTTCATGTGACTCTGAAACAATTTTATTAGCGCCATCGAAAACCTATAGATACTTCAGAAATTATTATACTTATAATATAATTGAATAATATTTCTCTAATCCCCAAGATGACACTACGAGGGTGGCTCGAAAACTACGTGGCATAATAAAGAAAACACAAGTTTTTTTGACAAAAACATTTTATTTTTCAATATAGTCCCTTGCTCGCTCAACACACTTATTCCAACGATATTCCAAATTAGTAATACTTTCATTGTAGGTCGATGAATTCAAGTCCTCGAAATAGCTATTTACAGCAGCGATTGCCTCGGAATTAGACGAAAAACTCTTACCGCCGAGCCATTTTTTTCGGGATTGAAAAGAGATGATAATCGCTGGGAGCCAAAATCTTGGGAAGAGGGTGAATGGGCACTAATTCAAAATCCAAATTCATAAATTTTTGCCATTGCAATCGCAGATTTATTGGCAGGTGCGTTATCCTGATGGAAAAGCATTTTCTTCCTTGCCAATTTAGGCCGTTTCTCTTTGATTTTATCGCTTAATTATTATAATAAATTGGTATAGTACTCCCCATTTATTGTTTTCTCCTTCTCTAAGTAGTCGGCCAAGATAATTCCATGAGAATCCCAAGAAACAGTTGCCATAACCTTTCCTGTTGACAAAACCATTTTTGTCTTCTTTGGTGGCAGAGAACCCTTTTTGTTCATTGCTTGGATTTTCCTTTGATGTCGGGAGTATAATGGCGGACCCAGGTTTCATCGATGGCAATGAAACGCCGTACAAAATTCTTCTGATTGCGGTGAAAACGTGCCAAAAGGTCGCGAGAAACGATCAAACGACTCAGTTTTTGCTCCAGTGTAACAGCGGTATTCAATGGGCGGAATATTTTTTCATTTCTATGTCCACGGTCATTTGAGATACTTACAATGTCTGCTATCTCGGGCGCTTTTACTCGACCAGGACGATACGGTGGACGTTTTCAATCATACCCGGACCAGTAACTTTTTGTAGACGTTCATCGCACAAATGATGAACGTCTACAAAAAGTTACTGAAAAGTAATTTCGAAAACATAATATGTGATGCACCGTTGAATTCATAATGAAAAATTCCATCAGATACAGGTTGTACTTTTTTATCTGTCCATATAAAAAAAAAAGTTGATGATGGTTTCTCAAAACTGAAACGTCGGACTAAAAATATAACAACACCAACTTGTAGAGTTTTAAAAGTGCTAATGAAGAAGTATTATTTATTTTTTGATAACTTGTAAAATAAAATCAGAATAAAATAAAAACAAAAATTTAAAACCACAATTTCCTAAATATCTCAGAAAACAGAAAACGTAATTCAATTACGTAAATGCCATGTAAACGGCCACTAAAATGCGCAACTCTTTTCCTATTTGAACAACTTTGTATCTCTTACTGTTCCCGAGATCCCCATGCAGTTCATTCTTATCTTGGACACAGTCTATAATAATTATTTCTTGACCTTTGTATGTTATAGTAGATTAAATTAGTCGGCGATTTAAGGTCTGTTTTACTTTAATATGTTTATATTTAAAACAATCTACATGTATCGACACGTAAATGCCTTTTTTAAAGAAATTTAAAATATTTTATATTCTAAATTTCTTTGGAAAAGGCATGTTCAATTAAAGCCTAATTGAACATAAAGAAATTGTCTGCAAGAAAGGTACCACGAATGTTAACAGATGCACACAAGCACTCTCGAAGAGACATTTGCAGTTGGCTTTTAACGTGGTAATCGTGGTATATAGACGACAAAGATTATTTTCTTTCAAGACTAGGTAACAATGGATGATTCCTGGATTCATCATTATGATGCAGAAACCAAAATACAGAGTAAAATACAGGTAGGTAACATATCGAGACTCACCATCGCCGAAAAATTCAGAGTGCAACCTTCAGCAGGGAAGGTCATGCTAATCGTATTTTGGGACGCTGAACCTGTGATTTAGTAGATTTTCTGCGGTAAGGGAGAAGTATTAGAAATCTAGAACATCTACGGGGAAAAAGGTATTAGCTTTAATGGAGACTATGTTGAAAAATAAGGTATTTGCCAATTTTTTATTTTGAGTGGGTCACGGGTCGAGCAAAGAGATCTACCCACGTATATTTGACAGAAAATTGTTCTTTAAGGAACTAACAACGTAGAGATCATCCCCAGATGTTCTTCAAGATTCTCTTGGTAAAAAAACAACTTTTGCATAGTGACGTAAAAACATACGGCTACGAATCTTCCATAACGACTAAAATTCGAAATTGAAAATTTTTGTCTTGCCTTTTTACGGCGTATTTGAATTCTTGGAGCAATAAGCAAAACAACGAAAAAATTTCATCAGTATATACTACAAATAGAATAACGCTATCAAGATAACGAAGTGACTTTTGAATAAATAAATATGTCTAGTTTTTACAACGAGAAATTTTTTTTAAATACAAACGATAAATAAATTTTTCTGCTGAGATAGAATGTATACAAGCAAATATAGGTATAAATTCAAGTTTATTTATTTTTGTCACTGCAGTTATAATTAATAGAAAAAAGGGCTATCATATACATTATTATATAACAAATCTATGTAACATAAGTAGCCGGCCCATAGTGCTGTTGTAATTAACACTGGTATATCGTGACGGAGATCTCTGGATCGAACCCAAAGCTTGCTATTTAAGGAGATTTCGGTGGTTCTTCTTTTAGCTTAAGAGGCAAATATCTTAAGTTGCCGTAAATCTTCCAAGACGAGAGCTTATTTGTAATAGTAATTCTGGTATTGGAAGAAACAGGGTATATTAATGCTCATGTAATTATCATTTACTATATTTAGGAATAGGTTTCATTCAATGAACTGCAGAAGACCTAATTGATAAGCAGACATTTGTTTAACTTATACGAGAACTTTTCTGAGTTAACAAGTTGAAGAAGGCCAATTTCTGAAAGTAATATTATTATTTCTCAGATAGTAAGTGGATTAATTTAAAATGGAACCACTTGATTTTCCAGTTTAATGGTGTAACAGTTAAAATGACAGGATATTAGTACATAATTTTCTTAATTGTTTTGCAAATTACAATTACCGAATATTGTAGTCAATTTATCTTAAAAGTCAGGGAATCTGTGAGAACAAAATAATTCCAATAATGAGTAGAAATGGTACCTTTATTTAAGATAATACTCACCCACATATTGCATGTATAATTTAGGTAAAATGTAATGTAACTTACTCTATAGCCTCTAGTTGTCGCTCTTAAATCACCGCGCGTTTCCAAAAGCAGTTATATAACAGAAGTTCAAGTCTATTAAAGAGGCTGTGGGAACCCTTCGAAAATGCAAGAAGGGAGCTTAAGGAAAGAAAAAGTATCTATCTTTCTGTGCATAGTGTCTGTATAGCTTCTACCAGTTCTTCTTCGATAAGTGAACGTTTCTAAATACTTAAATATTCGCCACTAAAAAATACTGCTGCTAGGAAGTAATTAGTAATTAGTAATTAGCGAGGCTAGACAAGAAAACACAATCTTTTAAGCAAGAAAATATTTTATTTTTCAATGTACTTCCATTGTAACTCATTATATTTAGTCTAGCGCTATTTAAGCCTCCACATTCATACCGTGCTAAGTTTTCGGATTGAGGAAAAGGAAAAGATCTGATTGCTTCAAATATGATAAACAATTAATACGAAGAAGCAGTTTGAAATATAGTTCAAGAATTTTTTACATTGAACGATTATATTCTTTAGGTTAGTTTTTCTTTTGCAAAATAATCAAGGAAAAGAATCTCACTGCAGCTCCAAAAGACAATAGCTATAACCATTCCGGTCGATTATACGGTATTTGCTTGCTTCGAAGCACTTGTACCAACTTCAGTCAATTGTTTCGATTGTTGCTTCAATTCGAGTGTATAATGAAGTATTCCAGGTTTCACCAAATGTTATTGTTCGCCGACAAAAGCCTTTCGGACCATGTCTAACTTCGCTAAATTGAGGGTTGAAATGCGTTTTTGTTCTAGCATATAATGTTTTCATACTTAATTCATTATGCAAAATTGAAACCACTGATCCAGATGAGATTCGTAGAGCATCTGCTATGTCACACACTTTTATCCAAGGGTTATCTAGCACTCTCTCGCATTTTGGGCGTGCCCTGCGTTCATTGTTCGTGAAACAACAACCTTTAAACTTAACTATCCATAGTTTTGTGGTTGAAATCGACGGAAACTGATCTCCGTAAATATTTAGCGCTCAACTTTGACTTCATACATTGTCTTGTTCTTTGAAAGTAAAAACTTAAACACTGATCGGTGCTCCACTTCTTCCATGTTTCAAAACATGCTAAAACAAGTTAAGTTTCTTTTAGTACTACCCTTTTCTGTGAGACTAACTAATTACTAATTCGTTCTTGTGAATACTAACAAGTATTTATTCAAACAATTTTTCACCCATTAATTAATTAATAGTTTATTCTACGAAAAGCATTCGGTTTGTAAGAAAAAATATTACATTTTAACATGCCACCAGAAATATTTAATAAAAACGTTTTGAAATAGAATGTAAATGTTTTCAGTGAAAAACGGCAATTAATGCTTTACTGAAACTTTGCAATGATGTTATAAATTTCACTCTATTTATAGTCCATCAAAAGTCAATAGTAAATAATCCTTAAATACTAATTGCCTTTTCGCGAAGTAATGTAATTGTAAATATTCTTTCTACACTTTACGACGCTATGTTATTCGAATTTCGACTACGGGCAAGATATATTCATCTGTTTCCTTTGATGTAACTTAAACCATCCCCATAAAAGTTTCTAATTCACGCCTCAACAGCTCGGTGGTCGAGCAATGGTCCGGCAAGCCAGAGATCGTGGGTTCGATTCCTACTTGAAGGCAAATTGTTTCAATAAAAAATTCGAATAAAATAGGGTCGTAAAGTGTAGAAAGAATATTTACAATTACATTACTTCGCGAAAACGAAATTAATTTGTACAACTGTCGTACTACGGGCAAGATATATTCATCTGTCTCCTTTGATGTGACTCAAAGCATCCCCATAAAAGTTTCTAATTCATGCTCAACAGCTCAGTGGTCGAGCAATGGTCCGGCAAGCCAGAGGTCGTGGGTTCGATTCCTACTTGAGGGTGAATTTTTTCTATGAAAAATTCGAATAAAATAGCGTTGTAAAGTGTAGAAAGAATATTTACAATCCTTAAATACATATACGCAAGAATCTCTGTACTTAAGATTAAATGTTAATTTAAATGCAAATTTTGCAATATTACATATTTTGTTTAATTCTTTTAATACATACCATTCCCTCAACAATGAGTTATACAGGCTATTAATATGTGAAAACAATTAACAAATGTTCATAATTCTATAGAAAAGACCTTATCTGTTTTTAATGTATGCAGTAGTAATTTATTTTACTTTACTGTGGAAATAAAACAGACTGGCCTTTCATTCTTAATAAGTAGTTTATTATATACATCCTGTTATTAATATCACAAATTTAGAAATGCAGTCTTCTTTATTGTGTTGCATAAAGCACACTCTTATGTTTTACGCTCCGACTATATTCACTTTTAGTTTAATAAATACAGTTATGATTTGTAATAGCAAAAAGCTACTCTCTTATATTTCTGTATATTATTGGATCAAGGGATTTAAATTTATGTTACATTAGATTGATTACACTAAGTTATAAAATTGATCTAGGATACATTTCAAGACAAAGCTGTGTAGAAATATTATTAAATTAGTTAAATCTCCTTTAATTTGGGATATTTCCTAATCATACACAGTTAATATAAAGTTTCGAATCGTCAATACATTTTTTTTATAAATTGCCGACACCACTGAACATACTTGACATACCTAACATGTGTTAAATGTCTAACAAAACCTTGCATAGGATTGTTGTTTATATCAAATATTTTCCAAAAAAAATAATTCAAACATTTAGGACCAAATTCATAGACGCCACTTGAGGGTTACTTATTCTCACCTCACACTCATAGCGTAACTTTCCTACTTTTCGTAATTCGTAAACAGTTAGCAACTCATCTGCGCCTCATCGACAACTCAAATTTGAGTGGCAAATGAGTAAACGTAAAGTTGTATGGATAGCTACGATTTTTCTATTCCTCAGAATTTATTTGTATTTTCTGTTGTTTTTAATCGTTTTTGTGGTATGGATGTCTCTTGAGAATTTGTGGATTATGTAGAAGATCAAGTGTATATGCGTATACCAATATAAAAATGTACTTTATAAGTTTATATTCTAGAGTACTTATGAATGTTGTTTTGTGACAGAAATATGATAAGAGATATAAAAAAACCCTCTTGAAAATATAATATAATAACTATGAACTGTTACAACGATACCGGTTTTCTAAAAAAAATCATTCAAAACATGATATTAAGTTCAGTATATCCTGCAGCCCTTGCTCTACTCAGCGTTGCCTACCAGTGCCCTAAATTATAAAATTATGTATTGGACTACGTTTTAATGCTAGTGGTTCAATTCAGTATATATATTTTTTTCTATATTTACGGTTGTTAATTTTAGAGAGTTACTATTGATACTGGTAGTCTAAGTCAAAGTACTGTACATAGAATAGTTAAAGAAGTCTCCGAAAATCGTTTTTCTTTTCCGCTACACTCATGCAGTATATTTTTTTACATTCAATTATGTGTCTATAGATACCGACGATTTACTTTAAATAGACTTTTTCTTCATCGCCCGTGAAATAAGTTTTTTTCGAATCCATATTTGAACCAAACTGAAAATAAGTTGCTACACGTCAATAATCGACAATTGGGATAATTTTAGGTTATATAATTTACTATTTCACGCCATTGGTGTCCCAGACAACTTCCTATGATTGGATTAACGAACGAAACGTCATACACACGTCATTCGAACGCTGACGTATCACGCGATGCTTTATCACTTTTTCCTTTTAGCAATTCGTTAACTTAGATTCATGAATAACAAAATTGCGATGAGAATGAATGTTCCTCCAGTGAGTAACAAACAACTGAGTGGCAGATGAGGTAAGGATGAGTACTACTTAAGTAATGATAGGGAACGGACACGCTTACCAGATGATGCAAAGCCCAGTGCAGTACTGGCGAAAGGCTGTATTTCTAAAATATTTAATTTTATTTATATAATTGGAAAACGAACGGGTGGTTATCTATAAAATTACGAAATACATATGTATTTGTTGAAAAGTTGTATTTTTAAAGTTTTTAATTTTATTTCTATAATTGGAACATTTTTATTTGTTCATTTTGTCGTTCAAGTTGAGTAAAGGAGTATTAATATTGACTAGCAATAGTTTCTCATTGTTTCTCATTTTGTTCTCTTTGAATTAAGTACCTCCTTATAAATAGAAAACGTCCTTTCTACATCGCAACTGGTTATAGGTGCATACTGGAAATATTCTTTTATTTCTTCATATTTAGCCGTTAGATTTTGTGGAATTGTCTCCATACATAATTGCTGCAATGTAATTAAATCTGGATTTCTATTAAGAATTGCTTCAAAATTTTGCCGAAGGCCACATCCTTGTCACTTGGAATACTTTTCAAATTATTAACAGCCACATCTAATGTGGTTAATCCGTCATTTAATTTGAGATTTCGATTTTCAAAATAAGTGATTAGTTTTGGCAATTTTCCAAAGCGTTCGTGAAGAAAGTACAACTGATTTTTTAAATTTGGGATTTGTGTGAGCTCCTTGCACTCACCAATACTTCTAGCATCCTCCTTTAGCAGTGTTACGAAATGTTTTAGACTATCGAAATTCTCAGCATAATAACTAGTAGCTTCCAGCCATGTTCCCCATCTAGTTATTACTGGTGTGGGAGGCAGTGACAGAGATGGAAATTTTTCCCTGAAAAGAGCTACTCTCAATGGTGCTTTTCTGAAAACTTTTTTAAAAACTGATACAAGTCTATCAACTTCCGGAAAAGTGTCTCTGATATATTCACAGATTCTGTGGAGAGCATGTGCTACACAAGTAATATGCAGCATATTAGGATATGTTTTCTTTAATAGTCTGCCAGTTTTTAACATATACGCAGCACTATCACTGACAAATAAAAGTATTTTTTCTTTGTACGTGGCGTCCGAATGAAGCATTTTTTGCATATTCTCCTTAATGGTTCAGCAACTGTTTCCGCATCAACTCTATTTATAACACTTGTTGCTATTACATATGAGTTATAGGGAATAGTTGGATGTAGTACACCAGCTACAAAATTTACCACACAGCGTCCTAACATATCCACCGTTTCGTCGGCGCTTATCCATATGTATTGATTTAAAAGATGGCTTCTAATGCGTTCTACTGTTCTCGTATGGCACCTAGAAACATAATATTTGCGTAAAGTTGATTCATCAGGAACATTTCGACCTGTATATGTTTTCAGAAATGTCTTCAAAATTGGATTGTTCAATTTAAATAATGGAATATTAGCCGCCATAAAAGTTTCACAGAGTTCTTCGTTAAATTTGTCAGATTCCAACGGGTTCAATTTTTTTTCGGGCTCTGACGATCCTTCGTGACGTTTTACGGTTGATTTATTGCAATTTTTCAATAACGTTTCACACACTTCACAATAAATTTCGGAATCACTGGCAATGTACAGACAATCAGTATGGCCCTCAATCCAACTCGCCATTGTTTCACGATGCCATTCCCGACGCTCTTCCATTGTCTGAAAAAGTAAGAATATTCTGGATCCAAATAAACGAAATTAAATAACGAAATTTTATGCACACTTACGTGAAAATAATTGGAAGATGTTGCTTAAATGAAAAGAAAAGGAATGTACGTGCTATTTCTCTTACGAAATACGATAAACTTATTTATTTTATCTACGTACACGACACCACTGAAAACACTATATTCTCCGAATACAATAGCTGGGTTGTCCATTGTTATCGCTGCGAGACCAGGTGGCCGAGTAAGTCAAACAAATACTTCATTGAATTACGCCGGGATGTACTGAGCGACGTTATGCACAATTCCAATTGCCGATTGCGTTTTATGGAAATTGCATCCGTTCTCTAAGTAATGACTATGAATTTGGTCCTTACAATCATTTCCGGTCTGGTAAGAAATTATGGATGATCGTTCTTTCCACACATACGCCAACACAGTTGCTGCTTGTAAAAGCCATACATAATACGTTCTATATGCGGATATATAACATGCGTATGCTTTCTATGGGCTCGCTCACTATAATTATACGTATAGGTACGTCTTATATCGAAATATGTATCCCACTGACACACTCGAACAATCATTATTCAAAAATAAAAAAGGAATATTTTACTTAAATGTAATACTAGTGTCCATAAATAAAAAATATTCACAATCATATAAATTAAACAAATAAACTGGTATCTTATCATAAAAATGCGAATAAATTAATAAATGAACTTTCTAAATCTGTTAAATTGAAGTTACTTCAAAATAATATATTAAATGTTCAAATCATAACCTGCAAATGTAGTAAATAAACAATCTATCTTTAAAAATTAAATAAATTCAATAATACTGTAGGTGCATTCAATAAAATGATTATAAATAATCCCACTGATAGAGCAGTAAAACTATCGCATATACAAATACAGAAAAGATAACATCAAGAATATTAAAACGACCTTAACAGATAATAACTATCCACCACAACTTATAGAGCAAACAATTAAAAAAGAATCCATCAAATATACAACACCGCAGACACCAATAACAATTTAAACAATAAAACATCATATATCACGATTCCATATGTTCCACAATTATCAGAAAAAAATAAATATACTTTAAAAATACATGATATAGCTATAACATACAAACTTAGTAATATTAATAAACATCTATTTTCAAAACTAAAACCTAAAATAGAAACAAATCGAGAAACACATGTCATCTATAAAATACCATGTGGCGATTCCGATAGTTACTACATAGGCCAAACTAAACAATATTTATACAAACGAATACAAGCCCACAAATACCCCAAAACAGACAAAACTGCTCTATTTACACACAGACTGCAACAGGTTAACTACTTCGATTTTAAAAACACACAGATAATCGATAAAGAACAACAAACACCCAATGAAATGGGAAATTAATGAAATGATTAATATTATACACGAAAAAGTTTCAATTGGCAACAGAAGCGATATAAAGAATCTAAGCAGTATATACTATAATCTAATAATGTAAAGTAGCAATTTACCATCATGAATATATGTTGTTATATAAATATCTATCATATGTTATTTAAATATCTGTACACTGGCTTATCATGCTGGCAGGTCCGTGTTTAGATACCTGACTGGGCTGTCCGAGAAGGTTTTCGTGGCTTTCCTTCTCGTTCCAGGTGAATGGCGACAGCATAACATCTTAAGTCGCCCCACTACCGCAGAAGTAATAATAACTTATGTTTTTCCAATCCCACGTAATTGTTGTCTAGCTGTTGGAGACTGCTAAGGCATGAATAATTATTATTAAATTTGAATATATCTTTGAATAATTTTATCCACGTCAGTTACAGATTTGTATATAAATATGACATGAATATACTGTCATTTATATTTTAAAATTCTTTAAAAAAGCATTATTTGTCGAAACATGTAAGATTATTTTCAATATATACATATTAAAGTAAAACAGATCTTAAATCGCCGACTAATTTGAATTTACTATATATATAGTTGATTTAGATATTCGGCTACTATGGAGTCATCTGTGCAGATGAGGACTAGTACAATACTACGAGAAATTACTTCGAAAAGGAAACTGTTTGGAAACTCGTGAAGAGCGAGGAGCTGCCAAAACAGCAACGAGTTTTAGCGTTTCTGCCAGAGACTAAAAAAAAAGGATCTGACAGTGGTCAAAGACTCGAGAGTCAAAACCAGGGCTTGAAGTGGATCGATGGATTACCCTCAGTTCCAGGTCTTCCGAAAAGGGTCTACGTGTGGGCATTCGGATTGGCCAAGGAGTCTGAAGAAACGTTGGTGAGGACTGATTGGAGAGCTTACTATCGCTTTCGGAGGGCTAGTTTGTAACCCTCGAAACAAAGAAAGACCAGAAGCCGGTGATGCAATGATGAATAGAGTGGACCAATTAGGAGCGAAAGCAGAGGCGTGACTAACGAATTAGTTCCTGCGTGCCCCATCGCACATACGATTACTTAGTATGTTGTTCACGGTCATCGTGTGTACACGTATAATAGCAGCAGGAAAGTGTATTCTGTGTATTTAATAATGTTGAACGAGCGTACAGTAAAAAAACCGCTATTATCAAAGTTAGTCAATAGATTTATTGAGAACCATTCTAGTTTATCTTACAATGGGGTAAATGTAAAATGTTTAGTGTGCAATATATATATATAAACCATTTAACAAAATAAAATTTGCAACGCCACGTGCATAGCGCAAGACATAAAGATAGAGACACTGGTGCCGATACAAAATACGAAGTGTTCTTATTTGATTTGTGTACAATGATGAGAAATAGCTTTGGAGACGCACCTTATGTTAACAATATTTCATCGCGCTTCTCCAGATTTTCAAGTCACGGAATACACATAAGGCGGTAAGTTTTTTTAAATCATCTAATTACATACATTTTAGATTTTATTTTTTATATGTATCATCGAGAACGTTTCATAATCTAGAAAAACTGTCTTACATTTTTTTGTATCTAATACAATAACAGCACCGTTTGTGATAGTATATCTCTACATATTAATAATGTTTCGCATGCGGGAACTAATTCGTTAGTCACGCCTCTGCTTTCGCTCCGAATTGGTCCACTCTAATGATGAATCAACCTTTAAGGGTCAAAATGTTGAAGATTTTCCAAATAAATTTTCAATATAAGAAAACAGCAACAGCGTCACTTTGTCAAAGGACGCTGGCTGAAGATATCGATATCCTCTTCATTCAAGAGCCATGAATAAGTAGGTGTAAGGTGGGAGGACTACAGATTAGGGGAAGGGAGCTCTTGGTTGGCGCCCCAGACACTAAAATTAAAACTTGTACCCGTTTCAGAGCCGACCTGGACGTGATGCCTATCATGGAGCTATGCAGTGGGGACATGACGGCAGCCAGGATCAGACTGAGTGTCGATGGCGGGGATATTGGAGACGACAATTGTGTGTCCATACCTATCCATTGACTCCCAAGAGCTACCAGGGCCTGATCTTGAGGCCTTTGTGGCATATACCAGTAAGAACAATCTGGAATTGATTATAATTATCGGTGCAGATACCAATGCTCATCATAAGGCTTGGGGCAGCAAGGATAGCAATTATAGGGGTAAGTCTCTCTTTAGCTATCTCTGTAGTACTGAACTTGACTGTCAAGGTAGTAAACCGACATATAAGACATTAAGTGGGAAATCAGTTATAGATGTAACATTACGCACGTTGGGAATACGGGATATTGTAAGAGGGTGGCATGTATCCGACGAGCCGTCGCTCTCTGATCATGCGTATATCCGCTATGAATTATGAATAGATTTAACAGAACCCAGACTATACAGGGATCCCAAGAGAACAGACTGGGGCTCTTACAAGGAAGACCTGTTAGCTGCAACCCGAAACATTCCTGTTAGAATAGGAAATGTGGAAGAGCTGAAGTTTGCTGTTGCATGGTTGCAACGGACCATACTTTCCTGCTATGAAAATAACTGTCCCTCTAGGGAGCGCCATATAGCTAGGCGGGCTACCTGGTGGATATAGAGTTAACCAATTTAATAGGGCGAAGAAAACAGGTAATTGGTAAGCCTACAAGGCTCACCTCAATAAATACAATGATAAAATCAAAGAGAGAAAAAGCAAGGCCTGGAGAAAATTCTGTGGGGACATCGAAGGTGTTCCTGATATAGCCAGAATTAACAAAATTTTCAAAAAAGGTCTTTTCATCGCAATTAGATCTATGCAAAAATCGGACGGGAGGTGTACCAGTACAGTGGAAGAAACTTTAGAATATTTTCTGGGGGTACACTTTCCAGGTCGGAGCGTATGGATGATTGTGATACCAATCAAGTTGTCACCTCTTGGAGGGCGACTAGGAATGATTGGGAGATATCAAACGAGATCTTCAAGCCCCATTTAATTAGATAGGCGATAGGATCGTTTGAACCACATAAATCCGAAGGACCACACGGAGTATTTCCCCAGCTCCTTCAAGACGGAATTGGGGAAATTATGGGTCTGCTATTGGAGATATTCAGGTCTAGTCTGGGTTATATCCCTAAGGCGTGGAGAGAAACTACGGTAGTGTTTATTCAGAAGCCCGGAAAAGGAATATATACCCACCCTAAATCATTTAGACCAATTAGTCTTACCTTCACTATGTTGAAGACTATGGAAAAAATGATATATTTAAATATTAAAGAAGGGGCTGTGGATAGATTTTCTTTACACTCACTGCAATGGGCATGCCAGATGGGAAAATCAGGTGAAGGTGCCCTGTATAGCCTGGTGAGAGGGCTTGAAAGGAGCTTACACTACAAGGAAATTGCACTTGCAGTCTTCTTAGACATAGCTTTAGATAAATCCTCGACGTCTTCCATTGTTCGATCTTTAAGCGATCAAAAAATAAAAAGGACCACATGCAACTTGGTTCATAACATGCTGGGTAGCAGAGTAGTTCATTCCCAAATGCAAAACAAAACGATCTCCACGAAGACAACAAAAGGGTGTCCTCAAGGAGGCGTATTGTCACTGCTACTATGGAGTCTAGTAGTGGATAATCTCCTCAGGACATTAAATGACCAGGGAATATAGATGCAGGGGTTCGCCGATGACATTGTCATAGTGTCCCAGGGGCAATTCCCGGGGACAGTGGCGAGCATCATGCGAAATGCTCTGCGAATTGTGGAAAAATGGTGCCTTCAGGAGGTATTAACTGCCAATCCTCAAAAAAAACAAGTTGGTAGCCTTCGTGAACATGAGAAAAGTAAATGATCTGGGCAGCATAAGGCTGTTTGGGTAAGAGATAGAACTGACCAATGAAGTGAAGTATCTAGGCATAACACTTGATGCGAAAGTGAATTGGAGCAGACACATAGTCAAAGTGGCAGACAAGGCGACGCAGCTCTTCTGGAAATGCAGAAGAACTGTTGGCAAGACCTGAGGACTTAAAACAAATGTGGTACACTGGTTGTACACAGCAGTAGTAAGACCAACGATTACCTATGGAGCAGTTGTCTGATGGAGAAGTACGGAGCGGACATCGTCGGTGGGGCTCCTCACGACTCTCCAGCGACAGGCTCTGTTGGGAATCACGAGAGCTATGAACAGCACGGGAACCGCCTCCATGGAGGCCATCGTGGGTTTCCCTCCGCTGGAACTATTTGTAAAAGCGGAGACAATGGCTCTGATCCTGAGGCTGAAGGCTAATGACATATGGTGTCCTAATAGGTTGTATATCACAGGAACTTATACTGGAAGAGCCGATATTGCAACTGCCGGCGGATGGTATGGCACCTGAGATTATGTTTACAACTAAGCTGAACATATTTATACCGACCAGGGAACAGGCAAAAAGTCGGTCAGGCGATTATGGAGCCTGCGCCTGGTACACAACGTCATTTACAGCAAAACCCGTTTTGTATGACAGGTGGAGCCATATATAACAAACTTTCATGGGTCGAGATACACTGCAAATCGCAGAATACGTGCACATTCGAGTCTCTGTCAAGATGGTTTTACTAACGGGACTTTGCAAAGCAAAGCTGCTTATTGATTTCTTTAAACGTCATATATCGTGGTTCAGAATATTGGAAACACATAATTTGTATTGATGAAAAAATATTTCAATCTGCCTACAATGGATCACTAAGGGCTTATCGTCCTCCTATATCCAAATTTGTCGAAATAAATTTACATCGATGCAATAGATCTGGCCATTTTTCTGTTAATGTATGGGCGTGGATTAGTTTCCGAGCTATGGGCCATAGAATAATTGGTAGATTTAATGCAGAAATTATTTAAATATGTTCCCTGCAGTAACAGAAATATATCCTGGAAACAACTTTATTTTCCAGTAAGACCGTCTATTCTGTCTATACCGCACATAACGTGACCACATGGCTTCAACAACAAAATCTTGAGCTAATGCCATGTCCTGCAAATACTCCAGATCTGAACCCCATCGAAAATAGTTGGGGTTGCATAACGAAACGATTATATACAAGAAATTTATTACAAAAGTATTTTTAATAATATAAAATATTATTAAAAATGGGGTGTGACGAACACAATACAAGTTATATATTTGTGAATGTATCTCCTCTCCAGAGACGTAGATACGTATTTCACCTTTCTACAGGATCGTCGATACGCCCCTGCTGGAGAAGAGATACATTCAACCAAACATAACTACCTTGCTATCAACCAGAAATTATTAAGACAGAGCGTGAAAGAATATTCAGCGCTGTCTACATAATAACTGCCGAACTAAGCAACGTGTTTCTATAGACAGTAACAACGATATCTATAAAAAACTGTATTATCGTGTCTTGACTACTTATCGGGCGAACCGAATGCGTATATAACAAAATAATTTTAAACATACATGAGTGGGTAAAAACCACACCAATTTGTATAATACAAAAGTATTTTTAATAATATAAAATATTATTAAAAATGGGGTGTGAAGAACACAATACAAGTTATATATTTGTGAATGTATCTCCTCTCCAGAGACGCAGATACGTATTTCACCTTTCTACAGGATCGTCGGTACGCCCCTGCTGGAGAAGAGATACATTCAACCAAACATAACTACCTTGCTATCAACCAGAAATTATTAAGACAGAGCGTGAAAGAATATTCAGCGCTGTCTACATAATAACTGCCGAACTAAGCAACGTGTTTCATAGACGGTAACAACCATATATATAAAAAACTGTATTATCGTGTCTTCACTACTTGTCGGGCGAACCGAATGCGTATATAACAAAATAATTTGAAACATACATGAGTGGATAAAACCACACCAACTTGTATAATACAAAAGTATTTTTAATAATATAAAATATTATTAAAAATGGGGTGTGAAGAACACAATACCAGTTATATATTTGTGAATGTATCTCCTCTCCAGAGAAATCCAGAGTATCTGCGTCTCTGGAAAAAAATTTGACAATGCTAGTGTATTCCTAGTTTCGAATTCTGTTCTTCGCAATGGCATATCGACTTGTACTATATTTTTGTAGAAAATACTGAATTTATCTTTTCGCGCATGAATGCCTCTTAGTGGATAAAATTCATCTCTCTTATAACCTAGGTACTTTAAAAATTAGTATTTGTGGGCATAGATAAAAAGGACGCCATGTAACGGGAGAGTTTTGGTTATTTGTAACAAAAACTTAATAAATAGGTAATATATATTTGCAAATTTTGAAATATAAAGTAGAAACAGTTATGTTAATATACATCTACAGGATTCAATCAATTTGCACTAAGTACATACTTTAAAGGAAGTTATAAATAGTAGTACACTTATGTTTAAGTATTATTTAGAATTATTTCTTACAAAGCTATTGTTTTATAACAGTATGTTTTAGTTCCTTCAATTGAATAATTTCACAGTGAATGTCGCCGATCAAAAATATAATCCTCTCGTTGTACCGGGCGCTCCACAAAAAATTTCAAAAGCTATAACGTCGTTATTTATTATCTGAATTTAATGATCTATACATCAAATTAAATGATTTCGGGAAGACTACATACATCAATGCGAATTATTCTTTTGTCACATATAATTTACCAGAAAGGTGAGTCAATTTTTCCCTTTCAAATTGATTTTTTTTTTAATTTTTACAAAAGAAAATTTTCTACCAATTTCAGTAACGTAATAAAAACACATACTTGGATAAAGAAATTGCACTAAAATCAGTTTGCAGCACACTGACAACGTTAAATTGACTAAATAGGTACATATTTGCCGTAAGTCTTAGCAATAAAAAAACGAACTTTAGTGAGGAAGAAAGGAAGAAAAATTTACTAAATATGAAAAATAAATACAATAAAATAAACATTCCTTATTGTATTATTTAAAAAAAGCAAATAAAAAAATAGAAACACTGTCCTATAAATATTGCTCAAACTGGGCACCATTTCGACCAACAACCTCTTTTCTACAGAAACAATTGCATTTAATATATTGTTTCGGGGTATTCGTCGGCAAGCATTAATAACACAGGCCTGCATAAAATTTGTGATGACGCGATTTTTGTTTGTTAAGCTCAGTTTTTATATAGCAATAACTAATTAAAATACAGTTGGTCTCTACCACCCACAGATTTTTTTTTGCACAAAAGAAAAAGAAAAAAATATAAAATAAAATCTTATAATAGGCGTTTTAATACATTTTAAAATGAATGTACTACTTAAAATTCTAGGTATTAACCCAAAAATGATTTTCTGTTGTGGTATTAAAGAAATTTGTTAAATAGGCTCTCATTACCTGATGTAAATCTTTTATTACACGTATTAATTTTGGACAAGATTTCCGGGAATTTTTATCTGCTAAATCCTATTTATTATGCTTTCACTTTATTAGTACTGCGAAGAAGGATTTCAAGTTTATCACTCCAAACAAAATGTATATTTTAATGTCATTTACTTCATTATAGCTCTGAGTGTCGATCAGTAAACAAGTAAAATTAATTTGTCTTTAGTGTTGTGCGGGTATTTGATAAATAAACATTGCTTAAAAATATGTCTAGTCGGTGTTGCAAAAACAAACCAGATGATTTCTGTTATATTTGTGGATATTTCGTCTTGAAAAAGTTTAAGAGACCAATTGGTGAATTTGTGAAAAATGCATATTATGCATATTTCAAAATCAAATTAGGAGATCAAGATAAAGATTGGGCACCGCACGTTGTTTGTAAGGTATGTGAAGAAGGTTTAAGACATTGGACCAAAGGGAATAGAAAAAGCCTTCCTTTTGGAATACCGATGGTTTGGAGAGAACCGCAAAATCATCATGAAGATTTCTACTTTTGTCTTTGTGATATTAAGGGGCATAACAGAAAAACTTTGAAACATATTTTGTACCCAAACAATATTAAATCAGCTATCAGACCAGTTCCTCACAGTGATCATACTACAAGAAGATATTGAAACCTCTTCAACTTTTGGCTCCGTACAGATGGATAGTGATTTTGAACCTCAGCTATTTTCACAAGCCGAACTGAATGATTTAGTAAGAGATTTGGGACTTTCAAAAGATCTTGCTGAAGTACTGGGGTCTAGGTTGAAACAAAAAATTTGCTAGCCCCAGAAACTAGCTTCAGATCTGCCTTTAGCTGAAAAACCACCAAACGAAGCTTTTCTGAAAAACGAAAACTTTTTTTAATAAGCATAAAGAATAAATAACTATTTCTAATAGTTTCTATGTGTATATTTTTGTATTTTTTTAAATATAATATAAAACTAGCTTATAAATTAAATAAATCGTGTTTTTTCTATATTTTTTTATTTTACTGGTTCGAAAAATAACCTTACGTGATACAAAAAAAAACAAAAGCAGATTTGAAATCAGCGCTACCCAATTACTAGAAAACAGTTAAAATTTTTAAATCAACATTCAAACAGTTGAAAAATGCAGGCCTGTGTAATTCTGTTTCGTCGATCATCTACGTTTTAAGGTTGTATTACATAAACAATTTCTCTAATTTTCGCAGAAAGAAGTCTAAAGGGGAAAGATCTGGTGAACGGGCGGGCCATCTGATAGGTGCGTTAGTGCGTATCCATCTTCGGATCAAACTGTCTATTTAATAATTGTGTGCTTATTACAGCATTATACGGAGCAGCTCCATCTTCCTGGAAGCGTAGTTATACATATTGATTAACAGGTAATTCTTCTAAATTCTCCACTATATATTCAAGCAACGTATGATATTTTTGTTTATTTAGGTTAAAAGTATGGTCTAATTACTCTATCGTCTAAAATGCTACATCAAACATTTGAAGTAAATCTTCTCTGGATACTAATTTCAACAACAAACCTAGGATTTTCGTCATTCCAATGCATATGGTTGTTCCTATTAAACACGACGTTATTGATAAAAGTGCATTTGTTCGACCATATAATTTTAGAATAAAATAGTGGATCTTCCCGTAATTTATTAAATAAAATTTGCAAAATAGCATTCTTCGCGGATAATCGTCATCCAGCAAATTATGGAACATTTGAGGTATGTATGATATCGGTTTGTGGTTTCTTAAAATATAATTCATGGTTGTACTTGAAGATCCAACGTTGCTAGCAGTCTCTATAATGGACGTCCTGGGATTTTCTTGTACGCACAACAAAATGGTTAAATTTAATTGTAATATCCTTTCTACATTTTACGACGCTATTTTATTCGAATTTTTCATAGAAAAAATTCGCCCTCAAGTACGAATCGAACCCACGTCCTCCGGCTTGCCGGACCATTGCTCGACCACTGAGCTGAGCTGTTGAGGCGTGAATTAGAAACTTTTATGGGGATGCTTTGAGTTACATCAAAGGAATATGTAGAAAGAATATTTACAATTACATTACTTCGCGAAAACGAAATTAATTTGTACAACTGCCGTACTACGGGCAAGATATATTCATCTGTTTCCTTTGATGTAACTCAATGCATCCCCATAAAAGTTTCTAATTCACGCCTCAACAGATCAGTGGTCGAGCAATGGTCCGGCAAGCCAGAGGTCGTGGGTTCGATTCGTACTTGAGAGCGATTTCTTTCTATGAAAAATTCGAATAAAATAACGTCGTAAAGTATAGAAAGAATGTTTACAATTACATTACTTCGCGAAAAGGCAATTAATTTGTTAAATTTAAATTGTCATCTACGGTCCATACTCCATTCTTTGGCTTTTTAAAAGATCCAAACATACTCGAATTAGCTTCAAATTCGGCAAATTTCTTACGATGCGATGATTCCCTATGAGGGAAACATTCCTGATAAATTCTAATAGCGTGACACGATCTTTTATCACATCCAAAATAACCTTGGAACATGTGCGTTAAATATTCAAAATTCATATTTTGTAGATATTAATAATAAGCAAAATAAAGAAAACTTACACACAATTAGTTATTTATTATTACCGTTAATAGTGTTTTTGAATAATGTTATATAAGATTTACGCAAATTGACAGTGACAGTAAATGATTAATACCTAGACGTTGTCAGTGTGCAACTACCTGCACCAACTCATGGCCCACTGTGAGTGACCAAAATTTCCAGAAAACTGATTTTTACTGGAATTGGTAGAAAATTTTCTTTTGTAAAAATCAAGAAAAAAAGGTACAAATTGAGAGAGGAAAATTTACTCGCGTTTCTGGTAAATTATGTGGGACAAAAATATAATTCGCATTGCTGTATGCAATCTTTCCGAAACCGATTAATTTGATATATAGATCATTAAAATCATATAATAAATAAAGACGTTATGGCCTTTGTAAATTTTTGTGGAACACACGGTATTTTCTCGCATACAATTTCGTTGAAATAATATCATAAAGTAAACTTGCAACTTGCAATACTATTTATATCAAGTCTTATATGAAGATTATGGAGCAATTTCAAATTTTTTATGTCTTGAAATTTCTAAGCCTTAAATATTTCTTTTAACACTATAATAAAAAAGTCACAGCTACTAAAAAGAAAAGATTTCGAATCAGAATGATTAATAATACCTTTTTTTCGTTAAAAATCGTAATTTTCAAATAAACAATACAGGCAATTGCAAGAATAATAGCAGAGGAAAAAACGAATCCCTATACAGAAATCTCTCTCATTTCAGAGACAACGTAATTAATTTCGAGATCGTAATTAAAAGTTTTTGTTGCCCCAGAGATAGAAAACAATGGAAAAGCGATTTCAGGAGGACGGTGACAAAATATACCATAAGTCTCTCTATCTGCGGAAACAAACGAGCAACAATTGCACCTTCATTTATCTTCCCTGGAGAATTGTAAAACAATGGCTAATCTACGCCCAGCGCCATCTAGCAATTACAGGGATAATTACTCTATCCCTACCATCGCGTCCTTGTGGTGCGTTCACCTACAGCACCAACTCCTTTAAACTTTACATCAGTTTACATTTACATAACACGGTAGTAGAGTTAGCACATTGTTATTTTGTTGTATTACATACAAGGTGACTTGATCAAATTAAAATAATCTGTTGTAATTTCTTGCCTTTTTTTCATTGTCTTTCTTTCTTTCTTTTTTCTACTCTGTACGCAATCCTTTATTGTTTTACTAATTGATACGTGTATAAAGTGGAGCTGTAGACGTGATAATTTATCTAGTAAGTCTTGTCTCAAGGTACTATTTCTTCGTTTTATCTTCTTGTGTCCCTCCAACGTCGCGAACGTCGTGTATGTCGTACGTCGATTGTTTTAAAACGTGTAACGAGCTATTGTTAAAATTTCAATATGGCATTTCAATACCTGCGCAGTATTTATTAATTATCTCGGCGTTATCTGATCTATGGATCTCGTGGTTTGAAAGGATTTATTGTCAAGATTGGAAATTAATAAGCCGTTAGGACGTGCCTCATTGTGGATGAGATAACAAATATAATTCGAAATAATATAAACAGGGACAACTGAATAATAAAATGCGAAAGACTGCGACTGCTTTGTGAGTCACGGATTTCGAAATTCACAGGGATTTCAATACTTTGAATCTATTAAATAGTATATAAAGGTAGGATAAAGCTATACAATTACTTATTGAGTCCATAGTAGGAAAGTGCATATTTGTAAAAGGCTAGATTCTACGTTATAGTTCTTATGTAATAAATGTCTAAATGTTTCTATCTTTGCGTTGAAAACAAAAATAAAAAAAAATTCATAATTTAGCACACGAAAGAAGTTCCTTTGTTTGGTCCTTTTTAACTCGTCGCTCGTCGATCTAGGTGCTGGTCGTCTAGGATTTGAAGCTCTTCAACGTTTAAATGTGTATAGAACATCTCGTGAATTCTAGCAATCCTATTTACCTCTTCTGTGATTGTCTTTGTCTGGAGGTTCCGGCGTAGATCTTCATTCCGAACATACCAAAGGACATTGACGATATTCCTTAGTGTATAGTTCTTGAACACTTTTAATTTCGTTCTTTGGTACGGTCCCACAACTAAAGGGTATATGTCCATACTGATTAAGCACTTGTTGGTAGACCACTATTTGGTTTTTAATACATAACTGGGAATTTATTCCAACTGAAACCATATCTAAACGAGAGAGAAGAACAACATGGTTTCAGATCAAATCGGTCACCTGTCGACGCCACATTTGTGATACAGCAAATAGTCGCAAAAGCTATTGAATTCAACGCGCCGGCCTCTATGTGCTTCGTAGACTTAACGAAGGCATTCGGTCGGGTACGACTGAAAGACGTGGTATCAATATTTCAAGACAATGATACACCGACACAACTGACACAAGTAGTAGAAGACATATTCCCAAACATTACAACAAGAATACAAACGGAAACAAGAATGGCCGATGAAGTAAAAATTCACAACCCAACTTAGCCCATCTTTAACTTAATAATGTGCAAATTAATTGAAGGTGTCAAGGACATGAGCGGATATAGGATGGGTAATAAAAATCTGATAATCTTGTGCTACTTCTGTGCTAACTTCTCCACAGATTCTCAACAACGACGTAAACTTATAATATGCTAGTCTCAACAGAAAAACAAAATCATTAGTAATATCTAAAGATCCGATTAGATGCAAACTGGCAATAGAAGAAAAAGACAATAGAGCAAGTGATGAGTGTAAAGTATCTGGGAGTTGAGGTATCGAGCGACAGAAACAACTATCAGGAAGTAAGACAACAGGTTATGAAGACGTGATATGGAGGAACAAATAACTAAGAATAGAAAGCAAAGTAAAGATCTACAAAACGATTAGATCGGTAATGACATATACATCGGAAGCACGAGCAAACACAAGCAGGACGAAACAACTACTGCGCACATCAGAAATGAATACACTAAGAACAATAGCCCTAAAAACCAGAAGGAACCGGGTTCGAAATAAATAAATCAGAGAGGAGTGCGGAATAATAGACATCGTAAAATTCATAAGGAAGCGAAGGAGAGATTAAAACGACGACATTCAAAGAACCGAAAGTAAAGACTTAATTAAAAATTATTCTACGAGACAAAAGACCAGCAGGGATTAAAGAGACCCAGGAAGACCCCAAAAGATACGGTTTGAAAGCTAGGTGTCGACTTCAACCGAGACACCATAACATTCCTAAAAAGGAACAGGCTGCGACCTAAAATAGATGAGGAAGGGAGAGAAAACTGGGAGTTTTATCCCAACATCCAATACATGTTTTTTGTATTTAAATTTATTGTTCTGTTTTCATTCGTGTTTCTTCCATTTTAACTTGGCATATATGTTATCTTGTTTAATTTTATTAGGTCATACTTAATTTTCTGTTTGCAACCTTCCTTGTGCTATCATTCTTATCTTGGTGCAGTATCTTCTGGTTGCATGAAGAGTAGTAAGAAGTTACTTTAACATGAATGAAATATAAAAGGTGAAATGTCGAAGTTACACGTTTCGTTTCTTAGGAGATGGAAACACCTCAATATATGAATAACCAAAAAAAATATACGTCATTTCGAATTTCAAACATTGTAGAAGTATGGAAATCTATTAAACAATTTAAAGCAGGGACAACTATCTTACAAAATAGATAGAATTTTCTCGTTTTTTGGTACTAGATAGGCTGAATTACCTTCATGGTACAATATGATATTACTTCTAGATGGAAATATACAAATGCGAAACTTATGTAGAATCTGACGCACAACAAAATCTAAAATGAATATTTTCTATCAAGAATAATTCCGGTTTCCATATGTTCCTCGATCATTCATATGCTTGTTACATATGGATTTTGATCTCCATATGATTGTTGCATATGCTTGTTCCACATTCGCTATCACGTGTCACTATATACTGTATACTGTCTAATGCCGGGACAATGTCCACCTCTACTAAATTGTTGCATTTTTCTCATTTCTCTGCTGGGATGTTATCGATTCCTGACGCCTGATTGTTTCTCATGTGATTTATGGCTACTTAAACATACTTGTAGGCTTATTTATAGAGGAAAATGATTTATATAAGCATTGTTCTCAACTGACCAGGTGTCATCGAATCTTCCATTACACTGCAGGCCAATTGAGAACAATGATTATATAAATTATTTAATTTATATAATCATTGTTCTCAATTGTCCTGTTTTCGTTAATATTTTTTGGTAATATTCATGCTATCGGCATAACTGATTTTCTGGTGTTGTTAGTAGCTGTCTTTCTTTATCACATACGAGTTCTTGACCAGTGCTAAAAATGTCTTTTTATTAAGAATTTCTATATACTTTTTATATTATTTGTAATTTAAAATAGAAATAAAACTACGTATCCAACCTTCACTTTTAATCTTTAATCGTAACACGACAATTGTTTCGCCAGCACAGTGGCTTCCTCAGGTGCTTACATCTAAAGAGTACGTATTATTTGTGGTTGTAGCGTTTTCAGGTCTTTGAACAATGTTTCCCAACCAGAGTCTTTTGTCTTTAGTTAATATTAGTAAATTATTGGCGAACATTAACAAAAATTCTGCATCAATTGAATTAGGAAAACACAAGGAAAAGATGTTAAAATCTCTGAAATAAAATGAATTCTGTTAAATGGGGATGTCGATGCAACTTCTTGTCTTGTGACTGTGGTTTTGTATCTATTGACGCGGTCTTTCTTTTGAATTGGATGATACGATGGAAAAACTGAAAAACTCAAGAATGACCATGCTTCTAAAAAAAATTAAATTTCTTTTTATTTGACACCTACTTTTTAATGCTTTGCAAGTGTTTGCCGTGTAGTTTGTTCAATTTGCTCTAATAGTTTTTTGCGATTTTAAATACTAAAAAATGTGAAGATTGGCCTAGAAATGCATTTGGCGAAGAAGAAAGAATGAATTCAATGGTGTACAAATGCTTCCTTAAAGGACAATGTCCAGTTATTAACCCGGTAATTATTTTAATTTCTTTTTTGCTACTACGAATTAGGTTGGCTGAAAACTTTCCGTCCAGCCCCCTTAGTAGTGTTTTGGTATGGAGTTGACCTTCCGTTAACCTCCATTTATTTTTATGTTCTTTTTCTAGCCATAACCAGATCTCCCTTATAGCGGAATCCTTAGTGATTCCACATACAGGTTCTGGTCCTATGAAGTTCCTATTAGTACCATCTTTGGCTTGTTTGAAATAAGAAGGAAAAGATGTTAAAATCTCTGAAATAAAATGAATTCTGTTAAATGGGGATGTCGATGCAACTTCTTGTCTACTAGAAGTTTCCCAGTATAATTTATTCAAACTCCTTAACTGTATAACAGATTATTTGTGAAAGCGGACTGTTGTAACTGTAAAACACAGTTTTTCCTGCCCAGAAGAGGCCATTACTGCATTCAAGTCACACATTTTGAGTACGCCAACTTCAGGATGATGTAAGTAAGTGTTCCAATGATGAACGATTGAGAAATTGCATAGAATTTAATTGTGAATATTTCAAAAAACAAAGAAACCGTATTTTTGCGTATTAAACGTCTTCATAGCTTTTCTCAAAATTATCCAACTGTTTCTCGTATATTGTTTGAATGCGAGTATGCTAATAGATTAAGAGAATTTTAAGCTGTATATTGTGTGAATGCAAGTATTCTAATAGATTAAAAGAACTTTAAGCTTTTTTAAAATAAATTTGATGCAAAGATACTGTCTTTTTCCTGTAATACCCTTTTCTACGCGGCAATGGTAATTTCCAAATAATTTGTAATATACGACGGCATATCAAAATATAACCAGACTAGTGCTATTACTTCATTCGCAACTAGAATTTAATAAAACAAAGAATAGAACATGAAACCCCCATCTCTAATGCACTTATCCTCAAGTAGGTTTTGATTTAACTTTTGACGGTTATTACAAATTAATTACTGAATTGTCAGTATTTGACGTACCCATCGATAAAACGAGAGTGGATCAAATATATGCGATAAAATTTTGTGTTGGGTAAAATGACAACTAAAACTTTTGAAATGATTAAAACTGCATACCCAGATGATAGTTTGTCACGATGCAGAGTGTTTAAGTGGCATAAGAAATTCAAAGACGGTTGTGAATCAGGATGGACCTCGAAGCAGATGACCAACTGCATGAATTAATTCAAAAATTGCAGAAATTAACTACTTGATCCAAAATGATCGTCGAATTGGAATATATCGAATTTCTGACATTGTTAATTTTTCTTATGGTTCTACTCAAAAAATTATCCGAGAAGATTTAGGGTAGCGAAAGGTTGCGGCAAAATTGATTCCAAAACAATGTGGTTACATGTGACGAGAGTTGGTTTTATCATTACGACCCTGAATTAAAATCTCAAAGTATGCAATGGATGCACTAAGGCAGTTCAAGACCGGAGAAGGCGAAAACTGTGAAAAGCGCTGGTGCACTTATGTATTAATTTTTTTGATAAATGGGGCGTTATTTATGATCATATTGTATCTAGAAAATTTACAGTAACTACAGAGTACTATTCTAATGTACTTCGAGGAACCCTAAAGTCAAAATTGAAGAAAAGCGACCGCATTATCAAGGCATCGGTTGGATCATGTATTGTCAACGAACACTTGAAGAATTAGGAATGAAAATTATGGTTCATCTTCCCTTGCTCCATGTAACTTTTGTTTCCGTTTGTTTCCTGAAGTCAAAAATGAATTGAAAGGTCGAAGATTTGAGTCGAATTTAGAGCTCAACAATAATTATACGGTAATAGTTATACTAAACAGTTCCTAAAGATGTTTATGACAAGTGAACAAAACGATGGGACAAATATATTATACAGAATGGAGAGTACTTTGAAGGATAGTTGCTTAAGTTTTCTAAATAATTGTTTTATTTCTCGTTATTTTCTGATATTTCCTCGTACATGCTCTAGAATTTTTACTCGTAATAAACACTTAATGAAAGTGGAAATAAACTTCCTAAATGAATGCAATTTACCCAAAATAATTCTTCCACAGAAATTCTATCGTGAATACAAGCAATAAAATCTATTACTTTATAGTCTAAAATTTAATATTTTGCATGCAATAAGGAAAATATCGTAAATTGCATACATTGCGAATGTTTTAGGTTCGTTCTTTTTGTACTATGTATTTATATATTCAGCCCTATAAAATGGTATAATTATTTTTAAGCATATGTATATTTATTGTCTTTGAAAAGCGAACATATGGTATGAAATTTTCGCAATGCATTTTAAGGAACATATAAACAATAAAAGCTTATTAATAGTACGCGACGTAAAATATATAAAATTAAGCTGTGATTGTAAACAGAACACTTACTCATGTCGTTTTTAAATATGCAGTAAAATATCTATTTACGGTCGAGGGATAGCTCTAAATAATAGATTATTTTGCTTTCGATGAAATTTTACCACCTCTTGATAAAGGGCACCTTAGATACCGAATGAGAACACTATTAATAGCGGACAGACGAGAAGGTACTGAGTTGGTGTACATACGCACTAATTATTGTTCATTTAAAATTTAGATAAACGATTAGTAAAGGGATGTACCTGACAGTTTTGTTGTACCCTACATTTATGTACACATAGCGACACATTCTTATTATACAATCCAAGGATTATTTTCGCGGTAAATATGTAGCAATAAATAGTAGTTTTGGCATCGCAGAATTTCAAGTTATATTTATGTATGCGTGTATAAATTAAGAAACGTAAGCACGTCGATTTTAGAATATTTGTTTAATTTAATGGCCCATACAAATGAATCTGATACTCATACATACATAAAGATACATATTGCTATATTGTACTATGATACAAATTTAATTAAAAAAATGAGAAAAAAACGTAGTCAAAGCAGGTTGTGTTTTGAGTGCATCTGTATAATACACAAGGTAATAACAAATTCTATGTACAGATGGAATGAATCTTAGGTTATGGTTCAATAGTTAATGATGGATTTCGGGCAAGTAGATTACAATTCAGATATAAGAAATTAGAAAATTTTCTAATCTTTATTAGAGCAAATTCATTTCGAAAGACAGATTCAGTTCACTACGATCTCTTTTCGGGATGAGTTTGGGTAACATGATAACATTTTTGTCGTCTGTTACAGCATGTTAAAGTAGATTACTAGATCCACTGGTAGAACGTGTGACTGTGGTTTTGTATCTATTGACGCGGTCTTTCTTTTGAATTGGATGATACGATGGAAAAACTGAAAAACTCAAGAATGGCCATGCTTCTAAAAAAAATTAAATTTCTTTTTAATTGACACCTACTTTTTAATGCTTTGCAAGTATTTGCCGTGTAGTTTGTTCAATTTGCTCTAATAGTTCGTTAATTATCATAATTTAAAAATGTCGTGTTCACACAACAATGAATTTGACTTTTTGTGATTTTAAATACTAAAAAATGTGAAGATTGGCCTAGAAATGCATTTGGCAAAGAAGAAAGAATGAATTCAAAAAAGATCGTTTTCTTTCCTAGTAATTAATTTCGTGAAGAACGCCTAAGAACTGCTGTTACTGAAGAATATTTCCGCGGTTCGAGCAATGCTTGAGGAAGATCGACACACATCAAATGAATTTTTTCAGGCAAGATTCTTCTTCTTCTTCTCTGTTTTGGATTGGACGCCACCACGTCCAGGCACTTGAGCACACTGCTTTTTATACTATCCCCAATAGATCTCTCAATTCCACCGTGTTAGTCTTGTGTCCTCGATAAGAGCCACTATCCTCCTCAGGGGAAGTTTGAGTACACTCGAAGGATTCAATATATCCCTCCCGAAATATTTCTGTCTGAGTTCCGTCAGTTTCTCACACGTGCATATTACATGAAGGCTAGTTTCCTCCTGTTTTTCACAGGGCTCGCTAACCAAGCTCATGGTGTACAAATGCTTCCTTAAAGGACAATGTCCGGTTATTAACCCGGCAATTATTTTAATTTCTTTTTTGCTACTACGAATTAGGTTGGCTGAAAGCTTTCCGTCCAGCCCCCTTAGTAGTGTTTTGGTATGGAGTTGACCTTCCGTTAACCTCCATTTATTTTTATGTTCTTTTCCTAGCCATAACTAGATCTCCCTTATAGCGGTATCCTTAGTGATTCCACATACAGGTTCTGGTCCTATGAAGTTCCTATCAGTACCATCTTTGGCCAGTTTGTCGGCTATCATTGCCTTTAATTCCCTCATGTCCTGGCACCCATATCAGCGACACTGTATTGTCTTGTGCCAGGTTATTGAAGACCTGTTTACAATATTTCACCAGCTTAGACCTGGTAGATGGGTTGATAATGGCTTTAATAGCCGCCTGACTATCGGTCATTATGTTATTTTTTTTGCTTGCGCAGCCAGCTTCCCGGCGCAGGCTGCGACTGCTAACAATTCGGCCTGGAAAACCGTAGTATGTTTCCTCAGACATATAGATGTCTTCCTTCTAGGGCACATTCCGCATATGCCTGCACCTGCCCCCTGACTACATTATTATCCGTCAGTGTACCAGGTGCCTGACTTTTTGCCTGTTCCCTGGTCGGTATAAGTATGTTCAGCTTAGCTGTAAACATAATTTCAGGTGTCATACTGTCCACCGGCATTTGAAATGTCGGCTCTTCCAGTATAGTTTCTGTGATATCTGTATGGCTCCCTACAACCTTGTTAGGATACCATACGTCATTGGCCTTCAGACTCAGTATCGCAGCCATTGCCTCCGCCCTTATAAATAGTTCCAGCGGAGGGAGACCTACGATGGCCTCCATGGAAGCGGTTCCCATGCTGTTCATAGCCCCTGTGATTCCCAACAGGGCCTGTCGCTGGACAGTCGTGAGGAGCGCCACCGACGATGTCCGCTCCGTACTCCTCCATCAGACAACTGCTCCATAGGTAATCGTTTGTCTTACTACTGCTGTGTACAACCAGTGTACCACATTTGGTTTTAGTCCCCAGGTCTCTGCCAACAGCTCTTCTGCATATCCAGAAGAGCTGCGCCGGCCTGTCTGCCACTTTCGCTAGATGCCTGCTGCAATTCAGTTTCGCATCAAGTGTTATGCCTAGATATTTCACTTCATTGATTAGTTCTAACTCTTGTCCAAACAGCTTTACGCTGCCCAGATCAATTAGTTTTCTCATGATGGTAAAGGCTACCAACTTGTTTTTTTGTGGATTGACAGTTAATACCTCCTCAAGGCACCATCTTTCAACAATTCTTAGAGCATTTCGCATGATGCTCGCCACTGTCCCCGGGAATTTCCCCTGGGGCACTATGACAATGTCATCGGCGAACCCCTGCGTCCATATTCGCTGGTCATTTAATGTCCTGAGGAGATTATCCACTACTAGACTCCATAGTAGCGGTGACAATACGCCTCCTTGAGGACACCCTGTTGTTGTCCTCATGTAGATCGTTTTGTTTTGCATTTGGGCATGAACTACTCTGCTACGTAGCATGTTATGAACCCAGTTGCATGTGGTGCTTTTTATTTTTCGATGTCTTAAAGATCGAATAATAGAAGACATCGA